>CM060703.1:42544891-43144891 GCA_030686995.1 Artemisia argyi
AAACCTAGTACACATCGGTTCATGTTTCCTAAGACGTTCAAACATGTTACCATTTGGAGATCTGCCAGTTTTCTTAAGCCTAACATTGAAATCATTCATCCAATACAACCATAAACAAGTAATCAACACATAATCAACATCTAGGTTTCATTAGATCTAAGCAAACACAAGATAAATCTAGCCTAGCATGGTGAAATCAAGACAAGCACAAGATATAGACAACCAACACATAGACATATTGATTGAATTAAAAGAATACTTATCTCAATAACACATGTAAGGGTTCAAGGGCTGAAAACCCTTGAAAAAGCTGTAAAATTCGTATATGATTCGGCCTTAGGGTTTCTCCAAACTTTTTGCTCCCTTAATGAATAAAAATTAGAAAACTATATATAGATAATAGAGGCTGACGGCGTCAAGAACAATCTTGTGACGCCGTCATCTCGCCGCCAAAAGAATCCTCGGACTGCCTTGATCTACATCTGACGCCGTCATGTATACCATTTTTCCAGGCCGTCACACATTTAACTCTTGATGCTCTTCTTTGTGACGCCTTCATTTCTGTACTGGGTCGTCATGATCTTTACTCTTGACGCCGTCAGGAAAATACTCTTGACGCCGTCACATACTGTTCCCAGCTTGGAAAATTAAGTCTTTGGCGTTTTCTTCACTTTTATGCTCCAAAAACGTCCGAATTGCTTCTTTTTCCAGATTTCACTCCCAAAGTACCTAAAATCACAAAAGGAATGATTTAGAGCAATATTTGATCAAATAAATTCAATTCCGGGCTTAAATGACCCCCTAAAAGTGGTTCATTTTTCGCCTCATCAGTAAGTGCTTTTGGTAGCTCCTTGGACAGGGTGTAGGATTCATCATCATCATCATCATCTGAAGAAGAACTTGAGTAGAATTTCAGAGATGGAGTAGGAGCAGAAGCAGATACCTTCTTGTTTGGCTTCATGTTGGATGAAGTTGAAGCACTTGGCGGAAAATATCTACTCCATCCTGATGCGTGCTCTTCAGAGTCAGAATAGTAACTTATTTCTCCATCAGATGAATCATCTGATGAGATATAGATAAGTGGAAACCAGCTCATAATGATTTTAGGGTTTGTGATATTGGAGAATAGTTTTGATGAAGACTTGTGTTGTATTGAGCCCCTTTTATATGCAAAGTCAAGCCCAAGGGTTAATTATGAGGGATATTAACTCTCATCTGTTTTGGTAGGTTGGAGAAGTAATTTTAGATATTATTTATTTAATCGGGTTGACTTTGGAATGATATTTTTGTGAATAGTAACTTGGTTAAAAAGTTACTTTGGGATAAAATATATTGGTTAGGAATGGTGCAATTTTTACCACTGCTCTTGAAAATTTTGTGAAAAAATTAAGACTGCTAGTTCACAGTTACCACTGCATGTGCAATTTTTACCACTTGTGAACTAGCCGTTACAACTGTTGTGTCAGTAATCTTATTTTTTACTAGCCGTTGAGAGTAATCGTGTTTTCCTTATTAATAGGGTAAATTTTTGTGAATTATCCACTTACCTATTTTAATTTATTCTTTTCCCAAAGATAAATACATTCTAAAGATAATTCATATTACGAATCCTTCTCAAAACCCTATTAGTATATATTTATCTCTCATACGGCGTGATCATCATTCACGATTACTAACACTTTCATATTTTTATCACAAAACTATGGCAATTCTACACTTTCCAGATGAGCACAACCAAGTGGCCTACTTGCAGAAGTCAAACGAAAAGAGTGGCCCTGTTTTTCATCAGATTGTGGATTTTCTCAACACTGCCCATATTAGTCACACAGGTTAAAGCTCTGGAGAAAGAACTGGCACAAACAAAGCAACAACATGCCACAGAGCTTGCTCAATTGAAAGCAGAGATTAAGAACTTGCAGGAAGAAGTTCAGGGTTTAAAGAAGCAAAGATCTGCCAAAATTGTGCTTTCATCTTCATCCTAACCTCAAGATGATGCTTCAGAAGATTTTAGTGAAGATTTGGGAAATTCTTCCAAACAGGGGAGGAAGACAGATGCTGAAACTAAGGGGAGGAAGATTGATTTTGGAGATGATTATGATTTTGATGCTGACTTTGATTATGGCACTGAAGATTTGAAGATTGATGAAACAGTTGGAGTTCCTCAAAATCTTTCCACTGATGAGTTTATGGTTCCCACTGCTGGTCAAAACTTTACCAATGCAGAAAAAGAAGCTGAAAGAATTAGAGCAGAGAAAGGTAAAGTTGTTATGACTAGTAAAGATCAAGAGCAACCAAGGAAGATTTTTAGAAGAGAACAAGCTCAGATAGATTATGATGCTGATATGGCAAGGAAATTAGTGGAAGATGAAGCTGCAAAGAAGAAAAGGCAAGATGAGGAAGAGATTGCAAGATTTATGGAGGCTAAGAGGTTGGATAAGTTGGAAACCACTACAACTATTGCACCTAATCCAATTTCCTCTGTTCCACCTACTATTCTTAAAGAAAAGGCTCCAATGTTCACCTATGTGCCAACTGAAGAAGAGATTGAATATATGATTACCAATGATCCAGTAGTCAAAAAGAAGGCAATTGAGCTTGTTGCTAACAAGACTTTGACAGAAGAACAGAGATCAGCTCAATTAGCTGATTTTATTCAAATGAAGAATCAACAAGCACCGGATGAGATTATTGGAGATGTTAGAAAAGGTCAAAAGAAGCAAAGAAAACCAACCAAGGCACAAGTGATTGCAGAGATGAAGACTTATTGCTGTCATGTTGGGAATTGGAAAATGTCTCAATTCAAAGGCATGTTTCATGATAGAATTGAAGGGATCTTTTACAGGCTCAAAAGACAAGATAGTGATTTTATTCCTATTGATTTTGAAGAAGAAGAAAGAAGATTTCCTAAGTCAAAAAGGAAAGCTACAACTTCTGAACATAAAGTCACTAAAAAGACAAGGTTTTCTCAAGAAGAAGAATCTAAATCTGAGAAACTAATAGAAGATCAGCTGAGTGCTATGATAGTGATAGAAGAAGAAGATTTCTATCCAGATCCTATACAAGTAAGACATCCAATTATTGATTGGGAAGTTTACACAACAAAGAATTTTGCTCCAACATGGAAGATAACAAGATTGTGTGGTGAAACTTCATCCTTCATTCAATTTGAAGATCTTATTAAAGCTTGTGACAGAAGTGATCTTGATATGCTTTGGAAGTTAGTTGACGAAAGATTCAAGGCTGATACTCTCAAGATATGAAGGAAATGCAGCTATGGGTTGATTTGAGGAGACTTTATGAACCAGATCTTAAAGACAGTTACTGGAAGTTTGAAGCTACAGATTTGCATACCACATGGTCATACTATGATTCATGTGAGGTTCATCATGTTTCTACAACAGCTGGAGTGGATGTATTCATGTTTGCTGAGAAGGAATATCCACTTAGAGCAGTAACTCTTACTGCAATGTTGACATCAAGATTGAGAGTTCATGAAGACACTAAAAAAGTTAGAGCTTTGATTCAAAAGATACAAGATCAGTGTTCAAGAGCTATGCAGGCTTTAAGAAGAAAATGAAGTGTTTGAAAGAATTCCCTATATCCTCAGTGATGCTGATTAATTGAAGAAACTTATGGATTTATTTAGAAATCATAAGTTTAGGGGAGGATTGTTGGGAATTACACTAACAGTTACCACGGCTAAGCATGGAGATTACAACTGCTGAAGAATGCACTAGCAGTGGAAACTCATTACCACTGCTAGTACATATTATTACCACTGCTGTCAGGATAATTGTTAGGAAGCTTGTATAGATAAATATAGAATAGATTTTGTGTATATCCTATTCTATTAGACTTATACGTATCTTGTAGAAGAGGACTCCTTGTGCTATAAAAGGAGATCCTAGGTTAAGGTTTAAGATACGTTTTTCTTTAGAGCTTCAAGGTTGTAACCCTAGTGATACAAAGATCACTCTTATTATTATTCTTAATAATATTTGAGCTAACAATTTGGTTTACATATTGTTCTCATTCATATACAACTGTTTTTACTTACAAACAAACTTCTAAGTATTACTAAGTAGATTCCGCATACTTGGTAGTATAATTCAAAGTATTATTCTAACACAAATCAAGGTGTGTTTAGATCCATCAAATCATTATTATTGCTTCTTCATGCTTAAAACATAATAATACGAATACATAATATGTTACAAACTAGTAATGGTGGGGGCTGATTTTACTTTTTTGCAATTCAAAATACGAATTTAATTTTGAGATGAATATTTTGAAACAAAAGAACTTACATTTCTATGGTTGAGTGAATTTAGGAAATTTAGTTTGAGGTTTAATAATCAGAACTACGTAGTTTCGAAACAATACGACGTAGTTTTGGTGGGTTTTTCATGTAAGCTTAGATGCCTAACAACATCATATTCACTTTCCTCATATACATATTGTATTTTTAAAATAACATATATGTTGTATATTTAAATATAAAGTCTAGAGGTATAAAGTTTAAGAGGGCATTTGTTTATTTTTTTCAAGTTATTAAAAAAATGAAAACTTAGAAGTTTTCAATTAACTCCATATAATTATTTAAAACTGCCACATAAGTTTTATTATTTACACTCCTTTCTTTTAAGTTTTTGTTTTCATAAATTTGACACATATATTTTTATGTTTTTTTCCTCCACCAAATTTATCAAAGTTTGACCAAGCTTTTACGATTTTAACTTTTAATTGACCAATTAGAATGCTCGATTTTGCCACGTGTCAAAATAGAGCTAATTGATTGGCCAAATTCTTTTTTAAATAAGATTGTTTTAGCAAAATAATTTCAAAATGATGTTATTTTTTTATTATATAAAAGACTAGACGAGTACCGGTGCATAACAACCGAATTCTATAGCGGCAGATAGTTATAGTGATATTTTGGTTATATAAAACGTTACACAAAACACTTAACCAAAATATCATTTGTGTAACCAAAATATCACTATAACTATCTTTCGCTATAAAATCTAGTTGCTATGCATGGGTACTTGTCTAGTTTTTAATAAAACTATGTACTAATTTCGTTTCGAGGAAGTTTACAAACATACACTCATTCATACATACATGTACAACTATACAAACATAGTTAGGGGGTGTTTCTCTTTTCCCTTAGCTAAGGGTTTGGGTCTACAAGGGTCCACAAAAATATTTAATAATATTTCTCTTTAATGTGGAGCTCACTTATTTCCACTAATAAGCCTATATCTACAAGGCATAAGATTTCTTCCTCTCCCCATTAAGACACACCAAGAGCCATAGGTCCCACATGACCCCCACACATCTCTTAGCTAACAAAAAAAAAAAAAAAAAAAAAAAAACTAGTCAACTATATCATACACACATACACGGAGTACAATTATTCATCATTAACTCGCAATTTTAATTAATTAAGTTTCTTTAATTAGTTTTCTTAACTTTTTTAAGATTTCAAAAAATGGGTGTAAACACCCTTTATAGATATAATATAGATAAATATATAAAGAATATCTACCAAAGTATTAGTAAGTTTCCTAAACATGTTTATAAAAATCTAAGAGTGCGTTTGGTTTATAAGTGAGATTGGAATTGGATTCGGATTTGAGAATGATTTGAAAGAAAATGGAATAAAAGATAATAATAATATTTTTATTAAAATAATTATTTTAATTAAAATAATGAATAAATTATTTGAGTGTGAGAATTTTTTATTATTAAATTAGTTAGTGAAAAAATGAATTGTTAGCGAATAAAAGAGATGGGGTTTACATTTTGTTTTAATCCACCTATACCACCCAAGTTTGGGTGGAATCATTTTTTATTGAAGATGACCCACTTTGATTGTGATAGTGTTGTACCAAACATTTAATCATAACAATCAATTCATTACTTTATAATAAAAGTTATAAACCAAACGCCTCCTAAGGGTCTGTTTGGTTTATAGGTAGGTTTGGAATATGATTTGGATTTGGTTTAGGATTTAGATTCGGTTTAGGATTTTGAGAGAGAAAATATATTTATTAAATATATTTTATAATGAAATTATAATAAAAAAATATCACTTGAAAATTTATATAAAAATGGTATGTGAGAGAAGAAAGTGGCGGGTCTCACGGGTTTTACCAAAACCTTCCAAATTGATGTGGAATTAAAATCTATTCCTTCTATCATTCAATTTTTTAATAGAACGAGGTGGATAACCCGCACGTTGCCGCGGGATGTTTTGCCAAAGAAGTAGTTAGTGCAGTTAATAACCGTTAGTTATAAGGACTAAATTTGCAACGAACCTCTAAGACGAAGGACCAATTGCAGACGGAATTTTTTAAAAAAAAATTAACGGTCGTTACTACTTAACGACCATTAAATACTTAACGACTGTTAGTTACTGTACATTTCACTATTTGGATGTGAGTGTGGCGCACTATAGCTTATGCAGTGTTTTGGGGGAGCAATAAATGTTATATTTATAAATGAACCAAAAAATCAATTCTTGTCACATCAAGTTAAAACCCATTTCAAAGTGTTAAACCAAACGCACCCTAGCTTGCACAAAGAGGTTAATAGTTGGTCACTTTCAAATCTTTGTTGAGAGAAGTCAAATACAACAAAACCTAACTTGTGACAAGTTGTCACAATCTTAAGTACTTTTTTTTTCCCTGTTATTATTACATCCATTATTTTAAGCACGTTATTTATTTAATAATCACCTTAATTGAGATCCAGAATATCTACTTACATAAACAAGCCTTGGAGTTTTTAATTATTAAAGTTGTCTTTATCCAATTGAAAATATAGTTTATTCGACACGCATATATGTAGTTATTATCGACTTCATTATTCCAGTCCCTACCACTTAAAATCATTGTCATCATCTATATTCTATTTCAAAATTTAATATACCCAACCCAGTGCCCACAATACATCGTTGCCTCTAAACTTAACAAGACTAAAAGGATTTGAAATATCACCATCTTTTTCTACCGTAATACTAAGGCAATTGATTTATACACACATATTTTTAGCTAGCACGCTTAAATTTATGCATTACAGTAGGCATTTGGACCCATACGATATACATGTCTTGTTTTCCAAAAGAAATATTCAAACATTACTGCACTCGCAGACCTTGGCAAACCTCCTAAAATCTCATTTAGCGTAAAATCATCTACGAACGATGATTACCATGTTGGGAATCGCCAATCGAAGCATAACACCCTTCGAGGTATGCTCTTTGAAGATACTAGCACAAAGGTTGCGTAAGACCATGTGAAACCCACGTCTCTAACCCTCTCTAGGCTTTTTAGCCGATAATATGGGGTTTAAAAATGGTTTTAGGGCAACATTTTTCGAATTTTTAAATGAAAATTTTAATGGGTTATATTGGGATTAAACATTATTCATTTTTAAGATTTTTGAGTTTTAAGCAATTATATAGTACAAATAAGTAACTTCTTACTCCCTTTGTCCCAAAATATAAGTCTATTTTGACATTTCAAAATCTTTTTATTTCACTTTTGACCTTAATTATTTTTTTATTCGTGTTATATAATACTTGGTGCAAAATATACAAATAGTTTCGTGTTTTAAATGTATTTTCATCAATTATTGTATAACACGAAAAAAAAAAATGTGTTTAAGATAAGATGGTTTAGAAATTAAATACGGCTAAAATTATAATTAATAGTAATATTAATATCAAAATGAAGGCACGGTCTGACGAGTTACTGTCAGATGATAATAAATATACAAGTTGTGTATCTAGCAACTACGCATGTAATTTCTCTTTAAAGTTTAAATAAGGATATATGGGAAATAATTTTTTTCAAGGATCATTACATGCTATTAAAGTATTAAACACACATAATGTCTAGAATTTGGTATCAATGGTTAAATTTAAACAAAATCAAACTCAACACTATGCTAGTTAAATAAAGTTAAATCCTTCTTCCAACAAAAAATTATACAAAATATTAATCGATATTAATAAATAATGAAAACTACTACGTAAAAACTCGCGAAAAAAAAATAAAAAATAAAAAATGCGCTAGTAACATAAATTTATAAAAAAATCTTATTTAACAACCGCGTGTATGCACGTGTTAAAAGCTAGTATTAGTATCTTAATTAGCTTTTAAATCACGTAGTTCCTATGTCTAATAAATAGGGTTAAATAAGGAGGTAATATTTTGAGGGTATTGCGTACGTATGTCGACTTTGTGGTAATCTTGGTTTTTTCCGATTCTATCTTTAGCCGCGAGCAATCTACGTTTGTGATCTCGTATATTTTGCTTCTCCGACATCTTACTGACTTTAAGGGATATCTTTCTCGATTGCAGCTTTGATCGTTGAATCAATTACCAGAAGTCTTCAATTTCTTCACACCATGGAGTTTCCACAAGACATATTGTTCTTTAACATACTACCACGGCTGCCGGGTAATTCTGTGCTCCGTTTCAAGTGCGTTTCCAAAGAATGGTATTCGTTCATATCGTCACGGATGTTCAAAAAGATGCACTTTCTTGGCATATCAAACGACCAACATCAAAACCCACACAAACTTCTGACGTTATCCGACACAACACCATGTGCGTTCCGTACCATTGATTGTGAAGCACCTGAAGATGGTTTCACTCCTAGCCGCATTGTGCCTTTTGAACTGAATGGGAAAAACATACGTATTCTAACAACTTTTCATGGATTGGTATGCGTAGGGATAGGAAAATTCAGTAAGACTTATGTTAATTATTATTCTGATCTTATTGTATGGAATCCTTTGACGGGCGACCATAAGACTTTGTCTAAAACTAATTGCAAGAAGGAATGGTCTGAATCGGATACATTTAAGTTGTATTACAACTGTTCTGATGATGATTACAAACTTCTGCATTGCATAATTGAATGGAACTGTTGCGATATTTACATGTACTCGTTGACATCCAACTCATGGAGAAAAATCACTTCAGCAAACAAAGTTATACGCTGCGAGAACTATTCACAAAGTTGGTGGGTATCTGAATTGTTGAATGAAAATATCTATTTTTCAAAACCAACCTATGGAATGGATAACCTGCATAGTATAGTACGCATGTGTATAGTAAGGTTTAACACAGCATGTGTATAGTAAGGTTTAACACAAAGACCGAAAACTTGACAGAGATTGAATTTCCAATCTTTAGACTTAAAAATAAGCGTGCAAGATTTACACTTCTAAAAGGCTGCATTCACATCTATGTGACAATTGCTGATATGTGGACTAGAGACGAGTTGGAACCAACGGTCAAACTCTGGAGGTTGGATGAAGATGAAAAATGGACGCAAGTAGCAACTTATGTCCCGGCAGAAGGTTTTCTTTATAATCCGTGGCCAGTTCACGTGATGAGGAATGGAAATTGGCTGATGTTGCATTTAAAAACTAGAACGGAAGGTGATTTTTATAAAGTAGATCTTGAGAAGAATACCAAAGACAAAATATGCTCATCTACGGGTGCAAATATGGATGCAAATATTCCTAAACGTAAACATGCAAGTTTTGATATCTATGCAGGGAAATACCTTGAAACTTTTGTATCACCAAATCTATACATTAAGTAACAGCTCTCTGATTCCGACTCTCATAAATACCATCTTATGGTTCCTAATTGGTTTTTGTTAATTTGTTTCTTGTCTGGTGTGCTATGAACTATTCTCTTTTTATGCTAGATTGATTTGTGGTTTGATCATGCTTTTACCTAATATTATGCTCTAGAAGATATGATTCTGCTAACTAACATTCTACTGGACGAAATCCAATGTTGAAATAATACTCAACAACAAATAAATTACTTCAAACAAGTGAACAACTTACAGATATAATGATGAAGTATCGTTGATTTCGTCATTTCAAACAAGTGAACAACTTACAGATATAATGATGAAGTATCGTTAATTTCGTCATGTTTGTTCCAAATTAAAATATTGTCACACATACATTTTCCGGTTTAAGAAATTTGTAACTGACTTTTGCGCAGGGCTCTTGTTTAAAGTGATTTTAGTCATCATGGATTTGCTATCTTGTCCCGTTCAATAGACCGACAATGCTAGAAATTTTACATTGTTCTTACGTGAAATGTGTGTCACTCTGAGGTTAATTTTGCAAAGTAGACATGCAGAAATTTATCAGACAAATCATGCTTGTATACTACTGATAGCATAGATGGATCTCCATGAGGTCTCTCTCGTGCAACTTGTGTCACTCAATCGATCATTGAGACTCCTAATCATTCTTTGCTTAGATCAAATCTTTATATTTCCTATTTTACTCTAAAATTTGATGTGTCAACCAATTTTTGTTTTCAACAAGCATAACAGAACATGTCTGGAATTTTATTTTATTTTTTTATAAGAAAAAAAGTTCTTTATGTGACATCAATGATATGATTCACTTATTTTTCAAAAGAATCAGGTAAATGAACTCGATGTATATCCTGAAGCAGGGACATAAGAACTAATAATACTATACTATACAAAAGCATATTATATTCCCATGAACTTGGGCATTTGGAGCATCAAATGCCCTGCTTTACGCCTAATTAGTACTCGCTACAATTATATATATAGGCATTTGGGTTAGTTTATTCATCCGTGGAGATTGAAGGGAAACCTTAGGATTACGATCCGTGTGATGATTGATAAAAGATTTTGATTGGTTTATTTTTGTGAGAGGGGTATAAACTAGCCGAGCAGCTTGTGAGCTACTTGAGCTCGGCTCATTAAAAACTTGATTCGAGCTCAAACTTTACATGAGGCTCACTTGATAGACAAAAATCTCGTCTTTTCTAAAAGAGATGCAGATTGTACATAATGGAAAAGTCATAATAACAAGAATCATGTAATTTACACCTTCATAAACAAATTATCAATATCTTTTGTTCGGATTTGACCATTTTCTGTTATTTGGGTATTAATTAAGACAAGACCCACTAGATAAAAATCGAGATAAAATAATATAATTGAGTGATGTGAGGTTTACGATGGGCAACCATCATTTCAAGGTAACTTACAGGCAGCTATATGGTCTTTAGGCTTGTACTTCCCAAGCAATTCATCGATACTTCTGCAACGGCATTGATTCCCAGGACGAATCACGTCACCATAGACAGCCATTTCAATAATATCGAGCTCCTTATCTGCAAACCGAATATGCTTAAATATCTACCAGTAAACTTTCTAGCACTAACATTTCTAACTTACAGGCAGCTGTAATTTAGTGGGTTACTTTCAAATCTCAGTTCAAAGATATCCACTATCGCTCACAATCTAAGTAGCCACCTTTTTAATTCATCTATAATATACGAGCTTTTTTTCTTCAATCATTAGCTCAATTGAGCTCCAACAGAATCATTAATCTGTGTATATCAATCTGGAGTTTTGTTTTTTGTTTTTTTTTTTTTTTTTTTTTTTTTTTTTTTTTTTTTTTTTTTTTTTTAATTTGCAGGGTCTTTGTTCAATTTAAATATAAGATTATTTAAGTTGTCGTATTTGAGTAGTTGACTTAATTATATTCTGGTCCCTACAACTTGGATCATCATCAATCATAGACAGAAAATATATAAGATCTAAATTATATGGGAGCGGGAGAGTTGTAGGGCACAAATATTCAATAACATTAATGCAAATTCGGCATGACATAATTTTATCATGTAAAAATGTTTGCTTTATAACAATTCCATACTACATCGGTTAAATTTTTTTTATAGTGACCGCTTAGTCGCTTACCATTTGTTTCACTATGATATGTACTATATTATGCATTCAATATTATTTAAACTTGTCCAACGTTAGAAAGCTTCGATAAAGATATAATGTAATCGTGTGAACGTTCAAAACTCAAACTGATAACAGGCCGGAGGTGTTAGAAGGTTTGGATTCTACAAACGAGGACACCCTAAAGTTGTTAAAGATGCTTGGAAATTTGGAATGTAGATAACGATATGGTGGATGGCTATATTAACAATAAAAGAATGGCTATTTAAGAAGTTTGGAATTCTTGGGAGTGTGGAAAAATGAGATTACTGAGAAAAGTGACTCGAATGGGGTTTCCCTCATAACCAAATATTAAAAGAAAAAAGTTGCAACTTTCTATTGAAAAAGAGCGCCTAATTGGGGATAATGGTACTCCTCAACTTATAAGCACGGATATCTAAAAGAAGGATTAGTCTTAGAATACCCAGTAAAGGAGGATAAAATACCAAATCCACCCAAAGATCATCATTAAAGTATTCAAAAGTTAGATGGTAAAAGGCTTCCTTTGGTCATCAGTGTCTTAGGTAATAATTGGCTGCTGAGGTTAAGTTTGATGCAGCTGATGTCAAGCATCTACAGCAGTACAGTCATGAAGGGGTCTACACTCTGCAGTAGTGAAACTATTAATTTAATGATGCAAATGAAGCTGCTGCAACCCGTATGATTCTGGCCCAAGTTTCTTATTCTCTCTTAGCTAAATTGTTTAGCATTAGTCATCTTGTTAATGTTATGCTTCAAAATGGTTATTTCGCTACTTTGGTCCAAAGTCTGTTAAGTGAACATTAGGGGTTTTCAGCTTTGGTTCATTTGCTATTGTAACGAACACGATGATACAGTAAAGGGATAAGCAAAAGTTGTAAGCTGCAACTAGGAGTGGAAACGAGCCGAGCCGCTCGTGAAAAGCTCGGGATCGGATCGGTAAAAAGCTCGAACGAGCCGAGCCTAAACGAGCCCGAGCTCGAGCCTAAGTTTGGGCTCATTTAATAATCGAGCTCGAGCTCGAGCTCTATACAAAAAGCTCGAGTAGGCTTGCGAGCCTAAACGAGCCCTAGAAATATATACGTATATATATTGTCTATACGTATAAACGAGCTTAAAAATAGTAAACGAGCTCGAGCCTTATGTAATTAACGAGCCGAGCTCCATTTTAACTTTGTTTTTTTAAAACATCATACAAATTAGTCGAGCTCGAGCTTAAGAAAATTTTCACGAGCCGAGCTCGAGCTCAAAATATTAGGCTCGAAACGAGCTCGAGCTCGAGCTTTATATATATAAACGAGCCGAGCTCGAGCTCTGGCAGGCTCGAGCTCGAGCTTTATATATATAAACGAGCAGGCTCGGGCTCGGCTCGGCTCGTTTTCACCCCTAGCTGCAACTCTGTTCATAACATCCTAATCATATTAAATGCTTGGTATTAGATTTAACGATCGTTATTGGTGGACCATATTCTCAAGAGTGTTGTGAAGAATTAGTCAACGAAATGCTGTTTAACGAATTTTGAGGTGTCTAAAGGTGTCTCCAGGAAAAGGAACATTGAAATTCTGATCAAGGTTACCCAGAAAGATATCTAAAGTGAGGTACGGAGGATATATAAAGTTCCATTCTTCAGCACTTTGTAACAAGTATAAACCAGGTTTGTATGATATTAGTGATTAGCACCTTTAGGATATGGTATGATAAGAGTCAGTTACATACTTTACATGTTATGTAAAAGGTAGCAAAAGCATTTACTTGACTAAGATTTTCTCTTCGTAACCTTGAACATAATTCAAAAAACTTTTTCATGAACAAACATTAAACGCCTTAAAAACTCGCACAAAGCATTCAAGTACTCGTCCTCCACAACACCCTCTAGAACATGCTTCAGTAATAACGCTCATTAACTATAATACCAAGCATTTACTTGACTAAGATTTTCTAAACAGAGTTGTGGTTTACAACTCTAGCTAGTTCCTTTACTGTAAAACAAAGATAATAATAATAAAGGAAATTTATATTATCATCACAATATCTATATATCTATACTACTATATAAAAGGTTTAGGACTTTCTAAATAAAGAAGTCTTAAAATTTTTAAGACCAAAAACATTTCTTTAATAGGAAATTAACAAGCCATAGTCATACTGAATTCAATCAACTTGTAACCGCTAACATTCATACAGCCTATTGAATTCATTCAACTTGTAACCACTAGCATTTATACAGCCTATTGTAACACTTTGTTGGTTATAAAATCAAAATAAAATAAAATAACATACGATGCATATTTAGAGAGGGGGGGGGGGGGGACCACCATCAAATCCTCCTCGGCCGCCACCACCTCATCCTCCGCCGTCACAGTACGCCGGAATCACTGGTTTTTATGGTTTCAGTTATATGTGGTCCCTAAGTTAGACCCCAACAGCCATGTCACGTTACCATACTCGTGCTTGGTGACTTCACTTAGGCATCAGGCAGTCGCGATCAAATATAGTCTTATATTGAAAGACAAAAATTCCTTGAAAGTTAAACAGACATCATTTGATGCATGCAAGGATGAAAGGCTCTAGGATGTATTGAAAACACTAGATGAGGTCAAAAAACAGACAACATCATGGTTGCACTAAGTTTGTTACATCATAGTCTTGACGCACACTTCAGTTAGTCTAGCATATAAACTCTTCTAAAATATCCAAGGTTGCAAAAGGCACTAGGCGCTAGTCGGGCGGTCGACCACCGCCTAGCGCCTAGGCCACCTAGGCGGGGGCCTAGGCGGATTGAACAGTCCTATATAAAAATTTTTAAATTATGTATATTTGATATAAAATCTGCATATTTTTGTATATTTTTAATAATTTTATTAATGTTCTTATTATTTTTAATTATATATCTTTTGTATATATTGCAAAATTTACAAGAAAACTATATATTATTAGGGCCAATATATATTTTTAATGGGCCAACATACCTTCAAATCTTCGATCATGTGTGTTTAATTGTGATTGTGGTGTTTTTATCATCATGAATCGTTCCAATTGTAAATCCAGAGGCGTATTTGGTCAGAGTGTATGAAAAGAGGGGTTAATTGGGGTAAAAAAAAACTCTAATTTAAAGTTTTTATAATTGTTGACCGGGTGGTATAGGCGTTGACCGATTTGACCCGCCTAGCCTAATTTGACCGCCTAGCCCGATTTGACCCGCCTAGGCGGGATGTTGACCGCCTTTTGACCAAAACTCCTAATTCGACCGCCTAGCTTCAAATCGCCATGGTAAGTGACTCCCTAGCGCCTAGGCGGCTGCCTAGACCGCTTTTTACAACACTGAAAATATCGTGTTTCTCTGTCAGGGTAAATGTCTTTTTTTTTCTTTTTTTTTTTACCCATAATAGGTTTATAAATCAGAGCTCCTGCTATGCAAGTAAACTAGCTGTTGTATGTTCATCAGTCATCAAAGAAGACCATATGATTTACAGGCTCCAAGACATCCTATGGCGTGCTATACTATTCAGTAGAAAAACTTCAAGAACTCATTTGAGATTTTTATTAGTATCAGGGTGTTTGGCATTGCATTCTGAAAGTGATTGCATGATACGGAATAAGCAAAATCAAATCGTGTGATATTATAACGAACTTGTTGCAAGAGATAGTGTTATGAAGTTGTGATAATGAGATAATCAACTAATCTACTGTCCAAATGTTTGACGAATTCAGATATCTAGAGACATGAATATATAACAATCCGTAATAACCAGATAATCAAAACTAAATAATTACCAAACTCCAAAACTAACTATAATGAGGATCACTTTCACTACACCTACAGGCCAATTCCGTGACTAATGGGGCGTTTGGGATTGCTATTTGAAGATAGATTATGCGTTGTCAATAAGATAATCAGCTTCAACAAAATGTGATTATGAATCATAGTGTTTGGATATGATTTTGCTGCATGAATATAACTTAACTCGTAAAATTACCAAAAAGGGCAATAATTTCATTTCAAAACATATGTATATAACAAACCTAAACCCGAATTAAGCAACTTAAACAAATTCAAAATGCATAAAACACATACCAGTAAAATTAATATCGCAAGAATAACCACGCAACCGAGTCTTATCGACATCATCCTTATCCGACTTAAACCTATTCACTCTCGTTTGCAATATCTGACAATTCTCAAGCACGGACTCCCCACCTACAAAACAAAACACACACAACAAATTTCACAAAACAATAACAGTCAAATAGCAAAAATTGGTACTATACTTTAGACCAATTATTTTTTTTTTTGGGTTACCTGGTTTCCGACTTGACATTGCGACTAATCCCAGGGCGACTACCCTTTTTAAATTTTTATCAATTAAAGTATCAAAGTTAAGTTTTTGCGGAATGTAAGGTTTTCTTGACTTTTTGATATAGTTTACTGGTCATAATTTCAGTCTAAATAACTTTTTAGTACCCAACTTGCATAATACACCACATAAATTAAATTACGCCAAATTGCACAAAAAGGCATCACACATTAGGTCAATTTGAATTTTAAGTACTCAAAGTTACTTTTTTTGCAATTTCAACTTCTCGGTTATAATTTTAGCCGAAACGACTTTTAAACACTCAATTATAACGATACATCACATTAATTAACCATTTAATCTAAACCCTAAACCCTATAATAACAACTTTACAAACCTTTAGAGTAGGGAAGAATATGATCGTATTCAAAACAAAGACACCCTTGACAGTTACAAAAGCGTTTGCAAACAATGTTACCAGCTGCGTCTCTGCGCCACCTGTCTGGGTGGCGGCCTGGGACTGTGTCGGCTTTTGACCAGCACAGTTTCTTCACCATTGTGTCGAAGAAACGTGGGCGATCATCCTTCCCGGAGTTAGTGCGATCTCCGCCGGAACGGTGACGTGGCGGTGGCGGTGGCGGTGACGGTGACGGTGGGGCGGGAGGAGTTGACGGTGGGGCGGGAGGAGTTGAAGTCATATAGAAATTGGAGGGAAGATAGATAGATGTAAATAAGATGTGGAGAAGGTGTTTGAGAAAATGCTTCACCTGAATTCCATTTTCTCTTGTTTAGTGAGAAAAATATACTAGTATCATTTTAACCAAGTTATAAGCTAAACTGCTAAAGTTTATACTTACTTTTTTATAAGCTAATAAGCAAGTATATATATAAGCTTTTACAATAAATTCAAATAACCTAGAAAGACAGAAAGATAAACTAATAAATACTACTTAAAAATAATAATAGTAATAATAAAATGTCCACGGTTCGTTGCGCGGAGGCAGTGGCGGAGATAGGAGGAAGCAGGGTGGACACGTTCCGGCTAGCGAAAAAAATTGTAGTGTAAAGTTTTTAAAGTATGTAGCTATTTTTATAATTTGCCCCCAAACGAACTAATTTGTAATTTGTTTTCTAAAAATTATCAATGTTTGCTCTTTAGATTATAATTTTCTGGCTCTAATCTTACATAGAGGCTACCAAATTTTGTGAATAGAGTGTGTATTATAGTAGAACATCCACGGGTATTGAGAAATTAATTAATGTGCAAGGGAATTTGAGTCTTTGATCATAAATCACAAAATTACCATCACCACTATTCAACTTTCGATTGGAATATTGGTGTTCTTGTTGAGTTTTGTTCTACACAAACACAATTCTACTTTTATTGTAAAACACTATTTAACTTTAGATTGACTTAACTTTTCAATTCTTCATCTTTTCAACCGATTTCTAGAATTAGATCGAGTCCAAGCAAACTAAAATAACACAAACACTATTCAACTTTTAGATTGGGATAGTGGAAATTTAATTCCTAATCAATTTCTAGAAGTCGATTGGGTTGTTTTTGTGAGATTTTGGATAGACTTAAAACCAATAAACCTCTTTGCTTTGGTACCAAATGTAATTTTCATACTTAAGTAAGATTACATTCTATATTCAATAAGCAAAATTCATTACCAATCGAGTTCTAGAATTAGGGCGTGAAGTACAAATAAGTGATGTAATACAAATCTGACAATGAAATATGAATTACTAATGTACACAGATTGTTTACGGCTCTTCCCACGGCAGTGTCTACATTGACACTACTTTTTATTACGGTAAACTAGTTATAATGCCAGCGCACGCGCGAGTTTTTTTTTTTATTTTTTGAACCATATATTTTTATTTATTAAAAAATAAATAATTTAATCTTTGTTTTGTTTGATTTATTATGTTTAATTATAGTTTTTTTTTTTATTATTAAAGTTAATTATTTAAAAATTTTAATCATATTATTAATTGCATCTTATCTATATCAGTGCATTCTCTTACCACATGTATCACCTAATAATTGGTATTTATACTAGAGTTATGAATTGGGGAAAAAAAAAACTAAAATGAGAATAATGAGAAGAAATTTTAGCCGCATATTTCAAATAAGAGAGAGAATTTAAAGAGATGCAATATACTTTTGTAGATGTATTTATAATGTGTGGTTTAATTTTTTTCTCACGGCATCCCTTCTCATATTACACCAATGATTTGCGACTTGTGACTTATTACAAGATAGGTCCCTAGACTTCTAATCTATGATTAAACAACCAACATACTTTTTAGATTATTACTCGTATTACATTCAATTGTAATTCCTAACAAAGATAAAGATGATGTAAAGTTATAACGAGTTTGGTACCCGCGCGTTGCTGCGGAATTCTTTTGTTGCTGTTAGCTACTTAACGTGAAGTTAGTTACCTAGGACTGACTTTGCAATTGATGTATAACATGAAGGACCATTTATGTAAATTATTTGAGGACTAAATTTGCAATGAACCACTGAGATGAAGGACAAAGTGCGTATAATTTTTTTTTAAATGTTAAAGATAACGGTCGTTAGTTAACAGCCGTTAAATAACTAACGACCGTTAAAAAAAAATGTTACTGTAGAGACAACTGTAGCAAGCACAGTGCTTGCTACAGTAATCTCTTACCTTTTAGTATATTTATAATTTGATTTTAAACACTAGTTCAAATAAAGGTTAAAATAGTAATTTACTTGATTTGGTGTTTGTTTTAAGCAAGAAAAAGAAACACAGTTTGTTCACATAGGATCAACTGCAAAGAGGACATTGTTTTCTAAACAGACCTTTTCCAAACACGTTAAAAAAAGAAACAGCCCTCCAGAAATACATTAGAATTACATTAGTTTTGATCCGAACAAATTAAATGTTTTATCCATGACCATATACAAATCACTAAGCGGTCAATACATAAGTAATCAGCAATGAAGTAATTAACCAGCAAGAATTCAATAGTCTCGTGTTGGGCAGCTCAGTTCCAATGGTAGAATCTGGGAAATGTGTTTGTCAGAGGTAAAGAGGCAGGTCAGGGCGCCATAAAATCTCAACGGAGGACTTTAAATCATGTTTGATCATAAATGTCTTTTTATCTCCAACTTTCTCATTCCAAAACTCAGAGCAATCTGTTGTGGCTTTTTCTGTCCGTATCGGATTAAGTTTACTTTTCCTAACTCTAGGAGCTAGATCAACTCCAAACATACCTTCATCTATACCGCCTAAGGAAAATGAAATCATATTGTATGCTGAATTCCACCATGTGGTGTGCCTCAATGAACTAAAGGAAATGTAGCCTATGTATGTTGCACGATAATGAGGCTCATCTGCTTTATTAGACTCCTGCCAAAGCTCAGATTGAGGATCCTCACCCATCTCCTCCTTGATAGTTATCATTATACGAGGATCATAAATGTCGGTAACAGTGGATATTAAGAACCCAGAAAAGTCACTATACCAATTATGCGGAAGTCGCATGGTAAATTTATCCCCACTAACCAGCCAACGTACGAACCCCTTTTGGATCTCACGGCCTGGTAAGGTGAGACTTATAAAGTATTCTTCAGCAGCATTTCCCTGGCATGGAACACTTAATTACATATAATCTATACTACTATATAATGCATTTGGGACTATTCTATAATTAGAAAGGCTTAAAATTCAGACTTTTACTTGCTTATTACGAAAGGATTTCAAAATTAATTGGTTAGTAAGCAGGTTGGTTAGGAAGTTTGGTAGGAAGCAGGTTGGTTGTTCAAACTAAAATTATTTGACCCCATCTACCATCTCTACTTATAAAGCATAAAGACAACTAAATGTGTAACCGAATAACGCAAAATATACTCACAGGTACCCGCCGCCGCATTGCGCGGGTACCGTTCTAGTTTATATTGATTTATTTAATATGTTTGAAATCATACATAGATAAAATTTATAAGGTAAGAGTCAAACCTGAAACATCGAATATAGTACTGTGTCACCACCAATCACACTTCCTTTGTCAACTGTCCACATTGAGACTTTCCACAACCATTTACACTTCGAAATATCTCCAATAAGTTCTAGTGAGCTACAATAATCTGCTTTAAGAACAGCTATACTTGATGGGAGCTCTGACAATTCTACAAGGTTTTTGCAGCATGACACATTGAGCAATTTGAGGCAAGGAAGTTGCAATAGGCTAAAACTTAATCGCGAAAATTTGTTGCCTCTTAGATTTAGTATTTGTAAGTTGGATAACTCACAAGTAATAGAGCCGATATCTCCGTCTCCCAAGTTGCAGTGGTTGAGATTCAACTTTCTTAAGCTTCTGAAGAAGAACCGTAACCCTATATGGTGTAGGTTCAGATGAGGTAAAGAGAGCTCATCCAAACTACACACTACATCAATGTGGTCCTCCAATGGCTTCTTAAATTTTGTGCTGCCACGAAAATTTATGCAGTAACTCAAATCTAGAAAAACAAGGCTGGTACAATATTTTCCAGTAGTGGAGGGTATAATCTTAATCCCACTCCGATCCAGATGAAGATGTTTCAGGCAATCCATCTGCTGTTGGATCTCTGGGAAGTTACTAAGGCTAAAGCAGTGGGAGAGAATAAGAGTCTCTAGTCTTTTTAACTGGATTATGGGTGGAAATTTCTCAAGCTTGTAACAACCTTCTAAATTCAAGAATACAAGTTTTTCCAAACGTCCAATTGAGGGATGAAGCTCTTTCAGCTCTTCACAATCACACAGTATCAATCTTTCAAGATTTGGAAGTCCGTCAAAATCAGGTGTCATGATTAGGTTCCTCGAAAAACCTAGGTTAATTAATTTCAAACTTGGTAGATGCTGTTGTATACAAATAAAAGTAAGTCAAAATTCTGCCAACATATTCATCAATATCATGGAGTTAATGGGAAACTAGGATTCAAAAGTATAAATAATAACATGAACGCTTGAACAGTAACATCTCAGACATTAACTTGTATCACATTGAGTGGCTCATTATACTCTCTACATATTAGATCATAATAGACAAGAAACTATCAAAGTGTTTGATTGTTACCATGTATTAAAGTATCATACAGTATAAAAAGTATTAAAAAAAAATTATCTAGAGGTATATACAGATTATGATTTGTAGAAGAAATTATATTAGATTAAAAATATAGTAGGAAAAAAGGAAGATACTAAACGTTTGTGCTTTGCGATAATTAGCTACTTGTGATCACACCATACAGTGTCACACACTAATACTCATTGGTACAACTATGTTGTCATATTAACGTACATATTACAGACCATTACTACGGCTATTTAAATTAGTTAGATTCGTAATTCATCATTCAATAATTAGAAAAGCCATACAAATTACCTTAACACCCTCCCAAAGTTGTTTCTGCAAGCCCCTTTCCAAAATTAGGCAACAAAGTTTCGTTGGTTGAAAATTTGTTGGCAATGAGCATGCAGGATAACCTTGCCAATAAATCCACCGCAGCTTCTTCATGTTTGCAACTACAAGAGGGAGACATTGTGTAGGATAGTCCAAACAGGTATCCAATGTCAACACTTCAATCTTGTTATTTTTCTGTGAACATATAGGACAAGAAAATTCAGTATTAGTTAAGAGTGTTTCTTTATAAATATTCATTTATCATCCAACTTAACACCTTAACCATTACCATTGTTGTGTCCATAGCACATATGTTTAGAACATCTTCCTCCTGCCAGACTCTACTGTGTTTTTCCGGATTCTTAGGATGCTTCCCTTTAACAATGTAGTGTCCCATTTCTTGAACCAAATCATGCATATCAAACATTCCATCAGAAACACTTATGAGAGCCTTTTGTATCAACACCTTTACTCCTATAACAGAGTGAAAGCCACAAGCATTAAGTATCATCATTGCCTCATCTATCTCCTCCCCCCTAAAAAAACATGCGATATCTAAGAATAACTCTTTTTCGTCAGGTTGAAGTCCGTCATAACTTATCTTGAGCTTATCCATAATCCTTGGATTCGGAATATCTTTTAACTTGGCCAATGCACTTATCCACTCATTCTTGTCTTTGTCATATAGAAAAGAACCTAATATTTTAAGCGCTAACGGGAGTCCACCAGCATAAGATATCACATCTCGTGAGAGCATCTCATAATCTTCAACAGGTTTATGTTCCCTGTATGCATGTCTATGAAAGAGCTGAATAGACTCGTCACGTGATAATAAACTAACACCATAGATCACATCTACCTTATGAGCTTTTAGCAAATGTTCATCTCTAGTTGTGATTATTATCCGGCTCCCCTCACCGAACCAATCATGTGATCCAGCCAACGCCTCCAGTTGGTAATTGTTATCGACATCATCAAGAACAACCAAAACTTTCCTGTGACATAACCTACTTTTTATCATGCATTTTCCTTCTTCACTACTCTGCACCACCACTGGTTTTTTCAAAACAGCTGCAAGAAGTTTTTCTTGCAGTTTTATGAGATCGAGCTTGCTTGATTCCTCCCGAATATTTTCAACAAGGCAATAACTTTCAAAGTAACGAGAGATTTCCATATAAGCACATGATGCAAGAGTTGTTTTACCACCACCGCCAACACCCCATATTCCAACCAAGCGCACACCACCTGAGCCAATATCTAACTGTGACTTTAAATCTTTCAGTCGAGTGCCCATTCCGATGAGGTCATTATTGACACTTGAAAGTAAGGTAAACAATCTGTCTGAAATCATATTAACAATTTCTTTTATGCACTTTGATTCATGTCTGCATGTTGGATATATAAGAACAGTTAGCATATACTGTGAACTGAAAGAGGTAATATATATCTCCTGGGAGACAAAGGGAAAGTAAAAGTCAAATATAATTAGGTTTCACAGTGAAATAAAGACAAAATATCAATGTAAATATCACTACTACTTGTAATAACAAACCACTTTTGGCTTAAAAAACTCAAATCGTTGAGAAACATTGTGAGCACTAATCAACACTACAAACTCGAAACACATACATGGCTGAATCATAAAAAGTACAATCCTAGTATTTTGATATATCCACATTTTCTTGACACATATCCATACTATACACTTACTATTACGCATTGGTTAATAGTAATGATGAAGTTGTTTGTACGCTGTAATTAATAGTGATGTTGAAGTTGTTTGTACTTTGTACTCTATAATCCAAATAAACCCCTATGAACCTGTGTAATAGTAACTGTATGGTATGTACATTACATATTAACCAATATGTGTAATAGTAACCGTAGGGTATGACAATTTGGTGTGTTATGATACATTACATATTTTTACCCATTTGTTAGACATTCAAACCCTGGAAGGAATCATTTCAAAATTGAACTTTAAAATCACCAACTTCTATAGTCAACCATATTGTCGAGAGAACTGTAATAAACAAAACAGAAGATGTGATTTTAGAATGAAAAAATTAGGGAACGTACCCATTGGCCATGTATTTCAGTTTCCAGCCAGAAATATTTGCTGCATCAGTTAGTGCTTTTCTCCATGATTGAATTTTGTTGATGTTCTCTAACTCAAGTTTGGTAAAAGAACCCCCAAATTCACCATTTTGTTTTCGCACTTCAGAGGGATCTACATCATAAAATATGGGCATGACAATTTGCTCTCTCTTTTCCATGCATTTCATAATATATGTAACTTCTTCCAAGCACCAAACTGAATCAGCATAGTTTTTTGAGAACACGATGATGGCAATCCGTGATTGCTCGATAGCCTTCAAGAGAGATGGACCAATCGATTCTCCCCTGAAAAGTGTTTCATCGTCTTTGTATGTGTTGATTCCTTTTTCTACAAGAGCTGAGTACAGATGATCCACGAATGTTTTGCGGACATCTGCTCCTCTAAAACTTATAAATACGTCATAATTCCAGCATGTTGTAGAAGAGTTACACGGGCAAGAAGAGGTTGATGAAGATGCCATTGATCATTCGTTCTGAATTAACTTAAACAAGATGTGCATAAAAGGTGTATATATGTGCTTTGATTAGCTGATCACAAAATGAACTAATGCAGTGAGAGTTGACTTTGAGGATGGTTTTGCGAATCTTAAAAATTAAGAGCATGTGAGGTGAGCTGTTTTCATTTTAGTCAATGTTTGCAAGTTGTGTTATATTTAATGAAATATAATACTCCATTATATATAATTCAAGAAGCTTACTTTTATAAATTGCTTTTCTTATTTGAGGTATGTTTATGGACTATATATTTTTATTTTTATTTTTTTGCAATTACTGATGTAATACTAAGAATGGTAATTTTCATCTTTCATAGTCGCATAAAACAATCTAAACTAGAACTCCAAGACTCCCTTACATATTTCATTAGGTAATTACTAACTAGTGACGAACCATTTTCAATTCTTAAACTGCTGAAAGCCTGAAAGTATTATGGGGATGTTTGGTTGAGGGAAATAAAATAAGAGAAATGCAATGGTGTCATTTCCAATGTTTTGGCAGGGTTGAAAATTAGAACATAGAGATTTTAGGATGTGTTGTTCCCAAAGAGAGTGATTATAAGTTTCTGACTATAAACTTTCAAGTAAGTTTTTTAAACTAAGACCAACTTCCCAAGTTTGTAAAGGAATAAGGATAAGATCAATGTTCCCAAATAACTGGAAGCACCTGACATGGATAGGAGGAACCCCGCTTCGATATTGCTTCCGAAAGTCATAAAAGGAGGGCTGGGAATGGGATAATGTTGAAGATAGATGTATATGGAGGGCTGGGAATGGGATAGAGCACAAATTTGAAATTAGACAAGAGTGGAATGATTTAAGATCTAATGATCAAAAGGTAAATTGGTCATCTGTGATGTGGTTTGCACAATGCATACCAAAACATGCTTTTGTTATGTGGTTAGCTGTACAGAATAAACTTTTAACCCAAGACAGAATTTTAATATGGAAGCCTAATGAAGATCTGAAATGTGCACTATGCAACAAATGCCCTGATTCACACTCCCACTTGTTCTTTTCTTGCGAGTATGGTCAAGAAGTATGGATAGAAGTGCAGAAGATGCTCAATGTTAAATTCTCAATTAATTGGAATGCAATTGTTGAAGAGCTTATTAGACTGCCAAAGAATAACAATATTTGGAGTGTTTTAAGAAGAATTGTGTGTGCAGCAACTGTGTACTACATATGGCAGGAGCGTAATAGCAGATTGTTTAAGAATGAGAAAAGAGATGTGAAGATTGTTTTGACTATCATTAAAGAAGCTGTCAAATTCAGGATGATGGGCCTTATTGTTAAAGAGTCTGCAACTGTGCAAGAAGTTGAGGCAATATGGGGTTTGAAATTGCAGAGGCGTGCAATGGCTTGTACATGAATACTAAGGGTGTATAATTTTTTTCTCAGTATAGTGCAAGTGTTATAGAATAATAGGAT
Source organism: Artemisia argyi (assembly GCA_030686995.1). NCBI lineage: Eukaryota > Viridiplantae > Streptophyta > Magnoliopsida > Asterales > Asteraceae > Artemisia > Artemisia argyi. The sequence continues at coordinate 42,570,450 of CM060703.1, forward strand.
GAATGGCTTTGGTAGTAAGTTTTTTTATAGATTAGCTCCAATGAGTATTGCAAAGGATCTGTCTTTGCTTTACTATTGCAGTTTGTAACTCCTTTTGTGATTATATATAAATTCTCCTTTCACCAAAAAAAAAAAAAAAAAAAAAAAAAAGAAAAAAGAAAAGAAAGAAAGAAATGGTGGCCTGTCCTTGAAGCAGTTAATCCATGTTGAAGATAACATTAGTATAACGGGTCAACAACTTCATTCTCACCGACTTTGCACCTACAGTTGATCATCTCAAAGTTCAAAGATGTGATGGGCGAAATGGTTATAGACCAAAAGGGTTCATGACTGACGTGAAATAACAAAAACTGCCAAATTTACTCTACACTTTTCATGTTCAAGCCTTATAGTAGTACTTAGGTTAGTGGTATGCATCTCTTAAACGTTTTGTGTTTCTCTAGAAGAGTAGATGACTATTTTTGGCCAATAATTCAATCCAGAGCTATTGTTCTGCACTTCTGCCAGTATGGCAAAAAAGTCCAAATACTGAGTGTTAGGATGGCACGTGTGGCATAGACATCATACTCGTGTAGACAAATGGGTATGTTAACCAACATATATCACCAACAGAACAGGTCGATAACTTCCTAGTCAACCTACAGCAAACCTTATTAAAGTCTTTTTCATTCGAGTTACAGTTAGGTGGATTAATGCGCATAGAGTTTTACAACCACGTCAAACTTTTTAGCAGACAATGCATTTTCAGATTCTTATTACTATGCAGTTGCCTATGTTGAAAATGGTTATGTGATACATCATACATATTAGTCAGAATCAAACTCCTATAGACTGGTTTTGAGTGCCACATACCAACATTTATCAATTATACCAAATCAGGTTGCAATAGGTATGTGAGGTCTCAAGTTCAATTCCTGTTAGGTGCAAACAACCCTGAAGTGGCCACGCCAACCTCCTGAAAAGGGAGGGCTTTACCCGGTTTGAGTCTGTGTGGCGGTGGGTTCAAACCCCGTGGATTAGTCGGCCAAAAGGTCGGAAACCATGGTTACCCAAAAAAAAAAAAAAAAAAAAGTTGCAATAGGTAGTGTTCAGATGTGATTCTCCTACTTAAAAAGTTCTGATCATATAATTAACTATTTAACTGACTTACATGTAAAATCAAATAATCAGAATGCGTTTCATTACACCTATAATCTCCGTGTCGAAAACGCAATAAACTATGTATAATCATATTATAATAAATTATCGATGAATAACACATACCTGTAAAATAAATATCACAAGAATAACCGCGCAACCCAGTATGGTCAACATCATCCTTATCCAACTTAAATCTATTAACCACAGACTCCCCACCTACAAAACAAACCAAAACACACTTTCACCTTCATAAACACACACCCACACAAAAATTCACAAAACATAAACCGGCAAATCGCACAAAAATGTACTATACTTTAATCCAATCTAAATTCAAGGTATTCAACTTTTTGAGAGGTAGCTGTTTATGTTATCGGTCATTTTTTTTAGCAGAAATGGTTAATCTATGTGGTGTATCATTCAAGTTGGGCACTACAAAGTTATTTCGACTAAAGCGTCACCTCTTTCAAAAAGTCAGAAAACCATTACATTGCGCAAAAAAATGAGTTTGATACTTCAAATTAAGTCATTTCGACTAAAGCGTAACTGGGATAAAATCCATGTTCGTAAGTACTAACTACACTGACAAGGCATCTGCCATGGGGGTAGTCCGGTAGAAGGACCCTTACTTTGGTTTTATTTCCTAGAGTCACAGTAGCCTTTCGGAGAGCCTGTTCCAGACATGGTAGTGAAAAGTGAGCGACTGGGTCCCCTGGTCCCTAAGTTAGACCCCAACAGTCATGTCATGTTACCATGCTCGTGCTTGGTGACTTCACTTATGCATCAGGCAGTAAGCATGATGCAGTCGCAATCAAATATAGTCTTATTTGAAAGACAAAAATTCCTTAAAGTTAAACAGACATCATTTGATGCATGCAAGGATAAAAGGCTCTAGGATGTATTGAAAACACTAGATGAGGTCAAAAAACAGACAATGTCATGGTTGCACTAATTATGTTACATTATAGTCTTGACGTACACTTCAGTTAGTCTAGCATATAAACTCTTCTAAAATATCGTGTTTCTCTGTCAGGATAAATGTCTTTTTTTAACCCATAATAGGTTTATAAATCAGCGCTCCTGCTTTGCAAGTAAACTAACTGTTGCATGCTCATCAGTCATCAAACAAGACCGTAGGATATACAGGCTCCAAGACATCCGACGCCATGCTATACAATTCAGTAGAAACTTCAAGAACTCATTCGAGATTTTTATCAGTATCAGGGTGTTTGGCATTGCATTCTGAACGAGATTGCATGATATGGAATAAGCAAAATCAAACCGTGTGATATTATAACAAACTTGTTGCAAGAGATAGTGTTATGAAGTTGTGATAATGAGATAATCAACTAATCTACTGTCCAAATGTTTGACGAATTCAGATATCTAGCGACATGAATATATAACAATCCGTAATAACCAGATAATCAAAACTAAGTAATTACCAAAATCCAAAACTAACTATAATGAGGATCACTTTCACTACACCTACAGGCCAATTCCGTGACTAATGGGGCGTTTGGGATTGCTATTTGAAGATAGATTATGCGTTGTCAATAAAATAATCAGCTTTAACAAAATGTGATTCTGAAAATCATAGTGTTTGGATTTGATTTTGCTGCATGAATATAACTTAACTCGTAAAATTACCAAAAAGGACAATAATTTCATTTCAAAACATAGGTATATAACAAACCTAAACCCTAATTAAGCAACTAAACAAATTCAAAATGCATAAAACACATACCAGTAAAATTAATATCGCAAGAATAACCGCGCAACCGAGTCTTATCAACATCATCCTTATCCGACTTAAACCTATTCACCCTCGTTTGCAATATCTGACAATTCTCAAGCACAGATTCCCCACCTACAAAACAAAACACATACAACAAATTTCACAAAACGTAAACAGTCAAATAGCAAAAAATGGTACTATACTTTAGGCCAATTTACATTAAACTTTTTTTTTTTTTTTTTTTTGGTCACTTGGGTATCCGACTTGACATTGCGAGCCGACTAATCTCAGGCCCTACCCTTTTTAAAATTTTCACAATTAAAGTATCAAAGTTAACTTTTTGTGCAATGTCAGGTTTTCTTGACATTTTTATACAGTTTACTGGTCATAATTTCAGTCTAAATAACTTTTTAGTACCCAACTTGTATAATACACCACATAAATTAAATTACGCCAAATTGCACAAAAAGGCATCACACATTAGGTCAATTCCAATTTTAAGCACTCAAAGTTACTTTTTTTGCAATTTCGACTTCTCAGTTATAATTTTAGCCGAAATGACTTTTAAACGCTCAATTATAAGGATACATCACATTAATTAGCCATTTCAGCTATAATAACAGCCTTACTACAAACCTTTAGAGTAGGGAACAATATGATCGTATTCAAAACAAAGACACCCTTGACAGTTACAAAAGCGTTTGCAAACAATGTTACCAGCTGCGTCTTTGCGCCACCTGTCTGGGTGGCGGCCTGGGACTGTGTCGGCTTTTGACCAGCAGAGTTTCTTCACCATTGTGTCGAAGAAACGTGGACGATCATCCTTCCCGGAATTAGCGCCGGAACGGTGACGTGGCGGTGGGGCGGGTGGAGTTGAACCCATATAGAATTTGGAGGGAAGATAGATAGATAGATGTAAATAAGATGTGGAGAAGGTGTTTGAGAAAATGCTCACCTGAATTTCATTTTCTCTTGTGTTTCAATGTTTCATGTGTGGAATTTAGTTTTTTCTTGCAAAAATAATACTATCTTTTAAAATAAATAGCTTTTTAAAAGTTAGTTCATTAAGCTTTTTAAAAATCTCCAAGCGGTTAAAACTTTAAATTACTAATAAACCCTTTAAATATTTGTTTATAATTATAAATATGTTTATTTTATGTCATTTTACATAATAGAGCACTCGGTGTGGTGAGGAGCTCAAGCTCCTCATTCGGGCCTCACGGTGTATCACATCATCTTAACAAACCTTCACTTACTACCCTCTCAATCACAACTAGCTTCAACTTACTCATTTAAGCCTCACCACTTATAACTTTATTTAAAATAAAATAAAAAATCATTTCATTAAACATAAAATTATATTACAACACATTAAATTACACACAAATAAAAATAATGTTACGAAAAAAAAAAATACAATACGAAATGAAAAAAAAATACGATAAGAAAAAAAACACCACACAAACATTTTACTCGGAATCGTCATCGTCGTTGAGATTTTGAAATTTCTTCATTATTTTTGTTTGTCTCTTTCGGATGATTTCGGCCTTTGTCGGGTCATCCGCCAAGTCGGCATTTATGAGAAGAAACTTCATCTGCTTCATCTCTAACGCCTTAACTTCCTTCTTCCTCCTCGCCGCGTTCAAGGATATCTCGCTGTCGGCTTTTTCCGTATATTTTGAGGATAATTGTGCCGAAAAACTACTCGTTTGACTCCCACCGGAGCTCGCCGCACTCGACGTCGAACTCGACTTTTGTTTCTTTGCAGCATGACTCTTTCTGCCTTTTACGTCTCTTCCAAGACGAGGTTGCTTGTCAGGGCCGAATATATCCTCGAGACATGCAATGTCAATCGGATCCTCAACATCCCATTTAGGGTACTGTCTCAGAATCTCCCAAATGTGAACATACACGAAGCTTTTATTTCCAAAGCGTGCTTCAAAGTTGAGCTTCGCATTTTTGAGATGATCATGGTCGTTCTCACCGCTTCGACGCTCTAAATGTCTATAAACAGCGTAGAACTTTTGACAATCTGAGTTAAGCCTTGTCCATTTTCCCGTGAGCATATTTTTTATATGCGGCTCATGCTCATTACGAAGGTTGAACATCTGAACACTCATGTTCCAAAAGTGCTCATCAGAACGGTCATTTCCGATATCTTTATCTTGAGAAATCTCTATCCAAATTTCCACAAGAAGCTTTTCTTCTTCCCCTGTCCATTTCCTAACAACACGCGTACCGTGCTCCTCAAACTCATCTTCATCATCGGCGTCCAAATTCACGACATTTTTTCCTTTTTTTGTCTTTTTTCCTTTACCTCTCACCGGTTCACGTGCTTGTAGCACTTTGAATTGTGAACCCAACGGTTGTGACGGGTTAGGAAACATTGAAGGTTGTGGTTCAACGCGTTGTTGTGTTTGCGGGGTAGGAAAAGTTGAAGGTTGTGACGGGTTATAAAATTGCGGTGCCGAAAAGAGTTGTTGTTGAGGATTTGCAAATCCTTGTTGAAACACTAAATGTTGATTGCGGTAAATTGTCTCGGGATTGAATTGTTGCGTACCATATTGAGATATTTGTGGCGACATCGAATTAGAATTTTGAGACGAGGGGGCTGACGGGTTTGACTAACTCCCGTAATTTGGTGGGTTTGTGGTGAGGAGGTTCGTGAAATACCCGCCTTCGTTTGGATTTTGGGACTTTTTTTTTTGGTTGAATTGGATATAAGTGTAATGGTTTGTATGTGAAAAATAATGTGTATTGAATTGGTATTTATAGAGTGTAATTGTTGAATTGGGTTAAGTTTTTAAAAAAATAAAAAAATAAATAAACGGTAATATTACTGTTTCTCAAATTTGGGTCCACTCAACGTTCCTTTTTGTCAGACATTTACCTCGCCGTGCAGGTGAGTAAGGTTCATATGGCGAGCGACGACGAACAGGGGCAGTGTGGCGGTGAGCTTCGGCGAGTGTGCCAGCGTGGCTTGGCGAGGGAAGGCGAGTTCCACACCGGAAGCTCTTATAATTACATTTAAAAGCTAACTTGTCAAACACTTTTATTTAAAAAATTATATAGGTTGTAGCTCATATTAACAGCTTTGCAGTTTATAGCTTACAGTTTACACCTTACAGCATACAGCTTACAGCTAATTTTGCCAAACATACCCTTAAGCTTATTTATTGCTTATAAGTTTATATGTTTTGGGTTTGTATTTCATAAGTCTATTTTTTTTTTCCACTTATAAACTTATATGAGTCTTATTGCATAATAAACTTATATCAACTTATAAGTCTCAAAATAAGTCAAAAAATAAGACTTTAAAATATAAGTCGAAAGCAGATAAACTTATAAGTTTATAGATAAACTTAAACAAACACCCACGAGTGTTGACATTAACTTATTTTTTGAGTTTATTTGAATTTGTAAAAACATGTAAACTTATTTTTGTCGGTTTAGCTTGTTAATTTAGCTTATGAACTTAGGATATCCACAACGGGAGTTTTAAGATTTTTAAGGTTTTAAACAAATGAAAAAGCTCTATATTTGGTACAAATCAAAGAGTTAATATTTCATGTCCTTATGAAATTAGGAGGTTTAAAATTTTGAAACTTTTCATAATTTAGTGCATGTGTAATTGTTTAGCATTTTAAAATTTTGAAAAAGTTTATACATAGTGTAAAAAAGTTTATAAAATAAAAAACTTTATAAATTAATTGATTTGATAAATTTATAAACCTTTTTAAAACTCAATGATATCTTTAAATTTATAAGGCAATCAAAAGGTATTAGAGCATCATGTGTCATAACATTGTTAACAAAAAGTGCAGCTACATTAACGTCACATCATCATCCTCACTTTTAACATTAACACCCAAAAACACATACCCTTATAATATCCATTAGCATCCATAACATCACATTTTTTTTCGAACCACTATATTTATTTTTATTTTATTTTTTTCATTTTTTAAAACAAACTAATTTATCATTCATTAAAAAAATTTAAAAACTACAATACAATAAATAAAAAGAAACAATACGAGATTTGTTTTTAAAAAAATACAATAAAAGAAGCAAACGTCCTAATTTATCATTCATTAACTAAAAATAAAAATTACAGTAAGATAATTTAAAAACAATACGCAATTGAAAAAAAAAATCAATAAAGAAAAACACAGTCATTCTAGTTGTTTCCTTTATGCATCCAACTAACTTTGTGACTGATATGTCTTGGATTCTGCTCATCAATTTTATACAAATCATTACGAGTCTGGTAATCTTTCCAACTTTTTTCTTCCAGAAAAGTGCCAATTTCAGTTAGTTTTTTAGATGAAATGTCTTTGTATTCCATGTAGGGGTGTGAATCGGGTCAGGTTGGTCGGTTCAGGTGAAACGGGTCGGGTACAGGCTAAAAAATACATACCCGAACCCGACCCTATTTGAACTCGGGTTAGTCGGGTTCGGGTCGGGTCATGTCATGTTCGGGTCAGTGTCATTTACAAAACCAGAGAATTTAAGTACTTAAACTTTAGGAGTTTTTAGCATGATATTTCAACCACTAAAATGCGTATGTCACTTAATCAGAAATGCAAATACTAATATGTACTATTGCATCAGTAGGAAATTGCAATTTACCATAACTTGTTATCAGTAGGCAAGTTGCCATGATTAAAATTTAAAACAAACATTGCACTTAATACCATACTACACAAACATAACAACAACGAACATAATAAGCGAATAATACTATACTAGAAGTAACCTTGTGTTAAAAATATACAATCTATTACAAAATTGGGGCAATTGCATATATACCCATTAAAACTTGAATATTTGCATATATACCCAAAACATGCTTAATTGACATTGTACATCATGCATTAAAAACTTGTATTTTGGGTATATATGCAAGTTTTTGAGTTTCAGTGGGTATATATGCAATTCTCCCTACAAAATTATATCGGAAATGGGAAAATGTTACTACATGGACCAATTTAACTTGGGGTTTTCAAATGAATCAAGATTGGCAAATTTTCTTTAAAAATAAAATAAATAAATAAAACACTTGGGTTAGTCGGGTTGACCCGAATAGCCAAATATTTTGAACCCGATACTCGACCCTAGTTCATATTCGTATTAATCGGGTTGACCCGATTGACCCGATTTAGATTTTGAATCCTAGTAACCCGACCCGATTATCTTTATTCGGGTTCGGGTCTGGGTTGGGTCGGGATTTTGACACCCCTAATTCCTTGTATGATTTCTGTAGATCATCTTTAGAACTCGATGCTTTGCTAAACTCCTTGGCTAATTTGATAATCTTTTTCTTGCGAATGATATCCCCCTCGATTAGTTTTTCAACACCATCCTTGTGTTTGTTCAACAGTGTGTGGAATTAAACAAGCCATTAGGGTGTTTGAAGGATTTGTTGGAAGTAGATGTTTTTTGTAGGGAGTATATGTTTTTTGGAAGTAAATAAGGTAAATATATAGAGAGTGGGAGTAAAAAAATTATAAAAAATAAAAAAAAAAAATAATAACCTGTAAACTGTTGGCTTTGTCAACTACTATACTTTTCAAACAAAATCAACAAACAACACATGTTGATTGGGTAATACAAACACCAATGTCGTTGGCAACACAGCTATTGCAGTGTGGTAACTCCATTAACGTGGGAGCCACGTCGGTAAAATGTCACCTCTCATGTTATCATACTTAATGCTCTTAATATAGCGCGTAACAAAAAGACACTTGAACTTTCTTTTAATGACATTTTTTTTTAATTTTACCTAATTTACCCCTTTAATGACCATACATGTTTTGTTACGATATAAATTTGGTTTTCTCGTTTAAAAAATTATCACCCATTGATGAGTGTGTAAATACTCATCATTTTTATCGTATCTGAACTGCCAAAACATCCAAAAACACTCAAATACGCATCAAAATACAGAAATATTCCAAAATTGTGTTTTATATGTTTTAGATGCAAAATGTTTAAAAACAAATGAAAAACGAACAAAGTTTGCATAATTGGCAGTTTCAGTCCCTTAAGTTTCAAAAATTGACAAAACTAGTCCCTGAAGGTTTAAAATAAAAGAAAAGTCAACCCAAGTCCTTTGGAATTCAAAAGTTGTCAAAATAAGACTTTGGGTGAAAAGTTTGAGAAAATTACAAGTTTAGTCCTTGCAGTTTGGAATTTTGCAAAATTAGTGCCCGAGCATTTTAAAATGGGAATTACATCAAAGGTCCTTTGAGTTCAAAAATTATCATAATTGGTCCTTGGTGGTAAAATTTGGAAAAATTGCAAGTTTGGTCCCTTAATTTTGCAAACTTGGCAGAAATGGTCCCCGGGGTTTAGAAATTTACAAAAATGGTCCCTGGATGTTTATTTGTGAAAAATTATATTTTGGTTCCCTGGGTTATTGAAGTTACCAACTTTTGCCCTTGTGATAACTTTAGGAAAATTACACTTTCAACCCCTGGATTTTCGGATAGTTTCTGTATGGTCCTTGTGAAGTTATTACTTAAAACCTTTATAAACCAAACCAAATCCAACACCAACATCCAGCCTGATCCAAATAAAACCCCTAGCCCACCTTATCCCTCCTTTCCCAGGCCCAACACACACCAAAAAGCCCACCACCACAAATATACTCCACCCCGTCCCTTTTGTATATTAAAAACTAGGTCAAACCTTTTGACCCTCCACCTCATCTCCCTCCCTGCAACACCCTGCTACCATCATCATCACCACCCACTCAACACTCCACCATCATCACCCCAATCCCCCTCCTACACCCCTCCAAATACTAAACTCCAAACCCACCCCACTGGCACCAATTATCCAAGGAATAATCCAAATACCATTTTGGCGGCAAAACCTCCCAATGATCAAGATTGGTTTTAGTGCATCCAAAGGTCCAGAATTCAGCTGGGAAAGAGACAAGAGCTCTCAGAAACCCTAGAAGATGAGTATAAAAGCAAGAAGAAAGAGCATACAACAAGTAATTAATTTAGTTTTAAGCCTTTAGTGTAATTTTAAATCATGTAACTCTTTTCTTTATGTTTTTAAATCATGTGATCTTAGTTTAGTGTTGTAATCCACTTTTAATATTAATACAAGCCTTCAGGTTCAATTCTCAGTCTCCTTGTTTGATTTCAGTTTTAATAAAAATCTTAAGTTTTTTATTAGTTAAAACCTTGTTCATGCCACTTATCTGTTTTATGAGCTCAATTAATCTAAATGATAGCTTATTGAGAATCCAATCAGTATAGGCTTCTATTTGAATCAAAACTCCCATGGTCAACAAAAGTCAACTGCAACAGTTGGAGCAGCTATGGTATGATTCAGAGGTGAATCATGGTTGTTTTGGAGAGGTTTAGAGCTCAGGGGAGCACTTAGGGTGTTCATATGATCTTGGTTCTCAAAACTTTCATAGCAGTGGACAACAAGTAGGTCACCACTTATTTCTTTTCATATTTTCAGTTACCTGATCATTGTTGTTATTAGTTGTTTAAACCTGTTGGTTTAGGTCCAATTCAGCTTATTACATATTAGTTAATCAGTTTCAGTTGTTGGATCTGTCATTGCTTGTTTAAATTTGTCCATACAGTCAAGTTAAGGGGTGTTTGGGACATTGTGGTTTGCTGATATTCTTGTTATTTCAGGGGTATCATTAGGTTGAGGTAGTTCACTTAGGTTACATTTGGGTCTAACATTACATAAAATCAGTAGGTTTAATACATTAAAGGTCAATTTAGTTTTTAATTGTGCATAGCAGTTAGTAAGTTAAGGGTACCTAGTTGTTTAATCTCCAAGTAGTTACATAAGCTTGTGTTTAGGTTGATTCCACTCTCACAGTAGGACTATATCACATCTTTAGTCAAAATCAAGCAACCATATTCCATTTTGGTCAAACTTAATCTAAAAATCAAAAGTCAAAATCAACCCTTGGAGCCTTTCATTTTTTGACTGTTAAGAATTAGGTTTAGTGGAATCATCATTTAGGTGTAGAGCTTGTTTACTTAGCTTATTTCAGTCCCAAGGTAGCTTAATATAACATGTTCTATCATTAGAATCAACTTAAAACTCACAAAAGTCCACATTCCAAGTCCTGCATGAAAAGTCAACATTGCTTGAACCAGGTTTTTCCCAAAATAGCATAAATTGTTTAGAATTTTGAGGTAGGTTTTAGGGTCTGTGCTTCTTAGGAACTGTCATCTCCCACCTTGTCTTTAAATTTCCACTTTCACTACATTTTTTAGAATTTTCTGTGGGCCCCTACAATCCCTCAAAGTAACCTGCAGGGGAAGTGACCTCCCCTGCACCCAGCTCTTGGACTTTGCCCCATTTTCCATTGGACATAACTTTGTCACTCCTTGGCCTTTAGCCTTGATTTTTGTTATTTTAGAAAGCCATCTAGGTTGTTTTTAGGATTGTGTTTTTGGTTTTTCCTGATATGCTAATTTTGAGTGCTTATTTGAGCTCCCATTTGGCCCTTTTTGTAACTGCTACTGCTGCTACTTTTTTTTTTCTTCTTGTTCTTATTTTTCATGCCTGAGCTTGTTTGAATCTGTTAAGGCTTGATTTTTTTTGTTGAATTGTTGTTGTGAATTGTGTTATGATTGCTTGTGATGGTGCTTAAGAGTTTTTACCTTGGTTCTAACTCATTTGCTTAATTTGTTAGTATTTACCTTGTCCAAAATTCACTCACAGCCATCAAACATACTCAGTCACTACTGAGCATGTTTGATCTTGTTCACTATTGGATTCTAGTTGTTGAATTTTTGAAGTTATGTTTTTTGTTTATGTTTAAGCATGTTGGCATGTAAAATGGTTCCAGCCTATACTCTCAGTTTAGTTAGCTTTTGGCTTGAGTAACTCTCTTAGATCCACATTGAACCAAACCACTGCTTCAGTGTGGACAAGCCCCTTTACAAGCCAATTTTGAGCTTATCTGTGGGATCTAGGGTATACTCTTGGGTTCTTTGAGAAGCTCACCCACCCAACTTTCCATTTCCTAGCTTAACTTGACTTCTAGCTTATTGAATAAGCTTAAAATCAGGCTTGCTAGTTGGTCTTAGGGCCTGTTTGGGTCAGTGGGGTTTTGAACTTGCTTATTTCAGCTTATTGTCCTTATTCAGGGTGTTTTTGCTTCTGGTTTAGCTTATTTTCAGTAAGTCTCAGTAGGTTGTATCTTGTTTTACCTTTGGTTTTCAGCAAGTAGCTTTTTATATAGCTTTTCAAGTCTTAAAATCCATTTCAAGCTTCTAAGCTCAACTGTTGAGCTTTTCCACTTGCATATAGCTTATTTGTGAGTTCTATAAAAGTTTCCTTCACAAAAGTTTCATGTTTCCAGTATATAAGTAAGCTTGTAAAAGAAAATTCCAAAAAAGTCAAAAATTTAACAAAGTGATAGCTTCTATTTAAGTTTTTAGCTTATTTTTTAGCTTTTTCATTAAGCACTTCTCATTTTTATAATTTTCCTATGTTCCTGTAGTTGTAAAATAATTTCTATATTTTTTCCATATTTTTCTCTTTTCATTTAGTAGTTTTAATAATTAATATTAGTTTTTATTAATTAATAAATAGTTAATAATTAATAATAATTATTAAAAAGTCTCACAAATATATTTTCAGTCTTAAAATTAGTTTTATATTATTTTAGATTTTTCCAAATTTAAATTTTATTTTTCTAGGTTAATTTTCTAATTATTTGTATTTTAGGGTATTAGAAATAATTAATAAGTAATTAGAAAATAGTAATTAATTAATAATAATTAATTAAATAGTGTAAAAATTAATTTTAATTTTCTAAAAATTTTCTTTTATCATTAGGATTGTAAAAATGTAATTTTCATATTCATAGGTATTTTATTTCACAAAAACTCGCGTTTTATTTCGTACGTCAACGTAAATTTAAATCAAACGAACGCGTTTTTAGACTTAGCTCACGTTTTTAGTGTACCTGATCGTCAGTAATTGTTCCAATAGTGTTTCTAAGTCATTTTCATTCCTCATATCTTAGTGTAATCATACAAACCAAATTTCTTACCTTTCTGTCCAAATTCACCCGATCATAAACCCGTTTTGATTACCATCACACCTCGTCGGGACATAACGACCCGGGGAAACACTATACTTTCGCGGAGCATTGACTCTGAGCAGTTTGACTTGGTTGACCATTCACCTGGTCAATTAGGTTGACCGTTTGGAGCCAATCAATTTTTGGCGCCGCTGCCGGGGAGGTCGTGCGCGTATTCTAAACGGTTTTACAGATTAGTTAATCTGGATATACATTCATTGTATATTTACCATCCTTTGTTCATATTTTCTTATTATAAAAATAAAACAGTTCCCGAAAACTTTTTAAAATTAGTTTTCAACGAACACAAAAACACAAAAAGATTTTCTTTCTTATAAAATGTTTATCAAAAATCCCAAAAATATTCATCTTTACCCTCCTACCTTTTTGATTCTTCATCCCTTTACCCTCTATCCTTTTGTTTCTAACTTCTTCCACTTGTCCCGTAATTGATTCTAATGGCATCTCTCGATGACGATTTCTTTGAATAAAGGGCCTTTAAAAGCAAAGTTGAAAAACTTATGGCCTTGTCAAAAATGTCGAGATGTCGTGTTGATTATGATGGACCTTCGATTCATATTCCCTCTCCGGTGAGGGAAATGGAACGAGAAACCGAGGTGACAAAGGACCCTGTACTTCCCTCTAACGATGGAAGTGCTAAATACGTCCAACCTACGGTTTTCCAAAAATCTAAGCTCACAATTGCTCCTAAACCGTCAAGAATTGATCCTAACCTTTCACGGTTTACGGTTAAAAGTTTGTCAAGCAAACGTACAGAGCTTAGGGCAGTGACCGAAAAGAACGACTTACCTAATCTTCACGTTCATCAAGAACAAAAACCCGAGACCATAACGGAAGTGGTGGAAATTCCTAGCTCTAAGAGCACACCACTTGTCCCACCTCCGGATTTTATTCCTTGTGTTGGTTGTGGTGAGCCACTTTTTGGTTTACCATGTCGTTGGTGTACATGTGAACAATGTGGTAATGATATTCGAAATGGAAGTTGTTTGTTTTGTGGTTCGAGGAATTCATTTGCTTATGATCCTAATCCGAACTCATTCAACGACTCTTCAAATTTTTCCAATTACCCATCACATTCATACGAGCAAGAATCATATTATCCAAATCACAATTATGCTTCGTATCAAAATACACCAAACTTTTCGTGTGAATATTGTGGAGGTCCTCACCAAGGTTTTGATTGTCAAAATAGTCAAAATTTTGGTTATGACCAATATCCATACAATTCACCAAACCAGACTCAACAGTTTAACTGTTGTGAGTACTGTGGTGGCCCACACTACAGTTCTGATTGTCAATCGGGAAACACGCTTGTCTATGAGCAGTTTCCCGATAACAATTATGACTCAAGCACATACGACTCACAGCCACATCAGCTTTACTGTTGTGAATACTGTGGAGGTTCTCACTTTAGCTCGGATTGTCATACAGGGAATCCATTTCCTTGTAACAATTATGACTATTCATCTCAACACCAACCTCCACAGTACCAATTGACCCAAGCAACTCCTCAATTCCCACAAGACCTTTGTAATGAGGTTCTTGAAGCATTTAAAAAATTTAAGGAGGGGTTGGCTACTACATCGTTTCAAGATTCTCGTGAAAAATCAATGGCAGAATTACTTGCTGAAGAACGAGATGCTAGAAACGAAATGAGCATGGAAGAATTACTTGCTGAGCAAAGAACGGCTAAAATACGTGCCAATCTTCGCTATGCTGCTCTTTATGATGACGATGATGACAGTGATGATGATGAAGATAACATTGTCATTATTCAAAACGATTCATCAGATTCATCAGTTGTGATTCCTTCCATTGAAATTCAGGGAGAAAATAATGTGACAGAGTCACTAGTCGTTGATCAAATGGAACTTGAAAAGTCCATAACTGCTAGTACTTCTAAACTCCCTCAGTCTATTGATATCACACCCGAAGTTCACACTCACTCTCCGAATATAGGGGATGAGCATCTTAGCACTATTCCTCAAAAGGAATCAGATGAATTCATAAAGTCTAGTGTTGAGAACCTTATCCCAATCCCAGGAGAGTCACAGGGGACTTTTGATCATGTGTGTGATTTACCTTCTCACCCTGAAAATCCAAAAGATCATTTTGAGACTTTCTTCGACTTTAATGATGATTGTACATCTTATGGAGAAGTTGAGTATGAAGAGGCACCATTGCCTCATTCGGATGTTGACCCTCTTATTGAGGAATTCACAAATTAACTTACTCACATCAATCCACTTCCATTGGGAAGTGATGATGGTCTCCTTGATTTTGAAGCCGATATGGGAGAAACTGAAAATCTTTTAAACTCTAATCCCAACATCGAGCTTAGTACTTCACATGCTGATGAAAATTCTTTATCTTTTGGAGACATCAGTCATGTGGAAGGATTACCTTCTGAGCTAGTTAGCTTAGAAGAAGAGAATGACAATCACTTTGTTCCCGAAGCATTTAAGACTACTCTCACCAATCCTCTATATGAATTCGAATCCGAATTCACTTTAATTTCTGATAATCCACTCTTTGATATTCAGAATGAGGATTGTGATGAGTCCACAATGGAACAAGAGTTCACTGATTCACATCATGTGAAAGATTCTCTTCATGAGGAGTTCTCCGGTGAACTCACTCATCATATCATTACTCCTTCGGAGTTTGATATCCCGGGGGGAGATGTACTCAATCATGGGAATTTGCAAATTCCCAGCCACCCTCCCGGGATGTTTTTGAGCTTAACCCTTGAAATCCAAATTCAGGCTAATGAGCCTGCTCTCGAGGAAGAAGATCTTATCATGATTTTCATCATGGTTTTCTTCCTTTTCTTCACCTTTAAGGTGACTTCTCTTGTTCTTCACTCCTTCGGGAATGAGGATACCATCTTTGATCCCGGCATTTTCATTTACCATTATCTTGAGCCAGAATTATATCTCTTCGGTGTGGAACTTTCACGTGCTTCAAATGTTTGTCCAAACGTCTTGAATGAAAGTCCGATTGAGATTGTTTCTTCCACATCATGCTTCCCCAAGGACAAATGAATTCGGGGTTGAGTCAAGCTAGCGACTCGGTAAACAAAAACAGTAGCATGCTTATAGGGTTTTCACCCTACGTGTGGGGGAGTCCCCCATACTATGGTTACAAATGAAGTGAAAAACAAAATGGTGTTTTCCACGCTTAGCTTGTAATGTTGCCCTTTTACGTTCAAAGAGTCGGCATAATAGCCGGGACTTTGAATATTGAGAACAATATTCATCCTAAGTGTGGGGGGTATTTCGCTATTCTAGCAAATTTTATCACATTTTACTATCTAGTACCCCCGTTTTAGCCAAAATTTCAAAAAAATTTTCAAAAATTTTTCACTTGAGTTCAAAATTTTTGTGGTTATCAGTCTGCCTTGTCTAACCGACAAAAGGGATTGGCTAATCCAGGAGCAAACGGCTCTTGGTAAAGATATCTCAAATCCGTTTATGGCTTGCAATTTGCCCAAAATTGTATGGTTCCTCAACTCCCCATATCCTAAAACGCGAATGAGTTGGCTAGCCCGCAAGATTATGGCTTGTGGTAAAGGCAGTGGAAAAATCATAATTGGTAATCAGCTCACCAAGATGTTGACTATTCCATCAAGAGTTGGCTAATCCAGAAGCAAACGGCTTTTGGTAAAGACTAATCAAATCCGTTGATAGCTAGTGGTTTGCTCAAAATCACACGGTTATCAGGTGTACCACAGTTCTCACACCTGGCTACTCCAGAAGTGATGGCTTTTGGTAAAGAGTTTTTCAAATCCATCAAGTTTTTCTCAAAAGATTGCAAGGGACTAGCAATAGTTTAGTGTGGGGGATTGATGAGTGTGTAAATACTCATCATTTTTATCGTATCTGAACTGCCAAAACATCTAAAAATACTCAAATATGCATCAAAATACAGAAATATTCCAAAATTGTGTTTTATATGTTTTAGATGCAAGATGTTTAAAAACAAATGAAAAACGAACAAAGTTTTCATAATTGGCACTTTCAGTCCTTTAAGTTTCAAAAATTGACAAAACTAGTCCCTGAAGGTTTAAAATAAAAGAAAAGTCAACCCAAGTCCTTTGGAATTCAAAAGTTGTCAAAATAAGACTTTGGGTGAAAAGTTTGAGAAAATTACAAGTTTAGTCCTTGCAGTTTGGAATTTTGCAAAATTAGTCCTCGAGCATTTTAAAATGGGAATTACATCAAAGGTCCTTTGAGTTAAAAAATTATCATAATTGGTCCTTGGTGGTAAAATTTGGAAAAATTGCAAGTCTGGTCCCTTAATTTTGCAAACTTGGCAGAAATGGTCCCTGGATGTTTATTTGTGAAAAATTATATTTTGGTTCCCTGGGTTATTGAAGTTACCAACTTTGGCCCTTGTGATAACTTTAGGAAAATTACAGTTTCAACCCCTGGATTTTCGGATAGTTTCATGTATGGTCCTTGTGAAGTTATTACTTAAAACCTTTATAAAGCAAACCAAATCCAACACCAACATCCAGCCTGATCCAAATAAAACCCCCAGCCCACCTTATCCCTCCTTTCCCAAGCCCAACACACACAAAAAGCCCACCACCACAAATATACTCCACCCCGTCCCTTTTGTATATTAAAAACTAGGTCAAACCTTTTGACCCTCCACCTCATCTCCCTCCCTGCAACACCCTGCTACCCTCATCATCACCACCCACTCAACACTCCACCATCATCACCCCTATCCCCCTCCTACACCCCTCCAAATACTAAACTCCAAACCCACCCCACTGGTACCAATTATCCAAGGAATAATCCAAATACCATTTTGGCGACAAAACCTCCCAATGGTCAAGATTGATTTTAGTGCATCCAAAGGTCCAGAATTCAGCTGGGAAAGAGACAAGAGCTCTCAGAAACCCTAGAAGATTTAAGCCTTTAGTGTAATTTTAAATCATGTAACTCTTTTCTTTATGTTTTTAAATCATGTGATCTTAGTTTATTGTTGTAATCCACTTTTAATATTAATACAAGCCTTCAGGTTCAATTCTCAGTCTCCTTGTTTGATTTCAGTTTTAATAAAAATCTTAAGTTTTTTATTAGTTAAAACTTATTTGTTTTTATGAGCTTAATTAATCTAAATGATAGCTTATTGAGAATCCAATCAGTTTAGGCTTCTATTTGAATCAAAACTCCCATGGTCAACAAAAGTCAACTGCAACAGTTGGAGCAGCTATGGTATGATTCAGAGGTGAATCATGGTTGTTTTGGAGAGGTTTAGAGCTCAGGGGAGCACTTAGGGTGTTCATATGATCTTGGTTCTCAAAACTTTCATAGTAGTGGACAACAAGTAGGTCACCACTTATTTCTTTTCATATTTTCAGTTACCTGATCATTGTTGTTATTAGTTGTTTCAACCTGTTGGTTTAGGTCCAATTTAGCTTATTACATATTAGTTAATCAGTTTCAGTTGTTGGATCTGTCATTGCTTGTTTAAATTTGTCCATACAGTCAAGTTAAGGGGTGTTTGGGACATTGTGGTTTGCTGATATTCTTGTTATTTCAGGGGTATCATTAGGTTGAGGTAGTTCACTTAGGTTACATTTGGGTCTAACATTACATAAAATCAGTAGGTTTAATAAATTAAAGGTCAATTTAGTTTTTAATTGTGCATAGCAGTTAGTAAGTTAGGGGTACCTAGTTGTTTAATCTCCAAGTAGTTACATAAGCTTGTGTTTAGGTTGATTCCACTCTCACAGTAGGACTATATCACATCTTTAGAATCAGCTTAAAACTCACAAAAGTCCACATTCCAAGTCCTGCATGAAAAGTCAACATTGCTTGAACCAGGTTTTTCCCAAAATAGCATAAATTGTTTAGAATTTTGAGATAGGTTTTAGGGTCTGTGCTTCTTAGGAGCTGTCATCTCCCACCTTGTCTTTAAATTTCCACTTTCACTACATTTTTTAGAATTTTCTGTGGGCCCCTACAATCCCTCAAAGTAACCTGGAAGGGAAGTGACCTTCCCTGCACCCAGCTCTTGGACTTTGCCCCATTTTCCATTGGACATAACTTTGTCACTCCTTGGCCTTTAGCCTTGATTTTTGTTATTTTAGAAAGCCATCTAGGTTGTTTTTACGATTGTGTTTTTGGTTTTTCCTGATATGCTAATTTGAGTGCTTATTTGAGCTCCCATTTGGCCCTTTTTGTAACTGCTACTGCTGCTACTTTTTTTCTTCTTCTTGTTCTTATTTTTCATGCCTGAGCTTGTTTGAATCTGTTAAGGCTTGATTTTTTTGTTGAATTGTTGTTGTGAATTGTGTTATGATTGCTTGTGATGGTGCTTATGAGTTTTTACCTTGGTTCCAACTCATTTTCTTAATTTGTTAGTATTTACCTTGTCCAAAATTCACTCACAGCCATCAAACATACTCAGTCACTACTGAGCATGTTTGATCTTGTTCACTATTGGATTCTAGTTGTTGAATTGTTGAAGTTATGTTTTTTGTTTATTTTTAAGCATGTTGGCATGTAAAATGGTTCCAGCCTATACTCTCAGTTTAGTTAGCTTTTGGCTTGAGTAACTCTCTTAGATCCACATTGAGCCAAACCACTGCTTCAGTGTGGACAAGCCCCTTTACAAGCCAATTTTGAACTTATCTGTGGGATCTAGGGTATACTCTTGGGTTCTTTGAGAAGCTCACCCACCCAACTTTCCATTTCCTAGCTTAACTTGACTTCTAGCTTATTGAATAAGCTTAAAATCAGGCTTGCTAGTTGGTCTTAGGGCCTGTTTGGGTCAGTGGGGTTTTGAACTTGCTTATTTCAGCTTATTGTCCTTATTCAGGGTGTTTTTGCTTCTGGTTTAGCTTATTTTCAGTAAGTCTCAGTAGGTTGTATCTTGTTTTACCTTTGGTTTTCAGCAAGTAGCTTTTTATATAGCTTTTCAAGTCTTAAAATCCATTTCAAGCTTCTAAGCTCAACTGTTGAGCTTTTCCACTTGCATATAGCTTATTTGTGAGTTCTATAAAAGTTTCCTTCACAAAAGTTTCATGTTTCCAGTATATAAGTAAGCTTGTAAAAGAAAATTCCAGAAAAGTCAAAAATTTAACAAAGTGATAGCTTCTATTTAAGCTTTTAGCTTATTTTTTTAGCTTTTTCATTAAGCACTTCTCATTTTTATAATTTTCCTATGTTCCTGTAGTTGTAAAATAATTTCTATATTTTTTCCATATTTTTCTCTTTTCATTTAGTAGTTTTAATAATTAATATTAGTTTTTATTAATTAATAAATAGTTAATAATTAATAATAATTATTTAAAAAGTCTCAAAAATATATTTTCAGTCTTAAAATTAGTTTTATATTATTTTAGATTTTTCCAAATTTAAATTTTATTTTTCTAGGTTAATTTTCTAATTATTTGTATTTTAGGGCATTTTAAATAATTAATAAGTAATTAGAAAATAGTAATTAATTAATAATAATTATTAAATAGTGTAAAAATTAATTTTAATTTTCTAAAAATTTTCTTTTATCATTAGGATTGTAAAAATGTAGTTTTCATATTCATAGGTATTTTATTTCACAAAAACTCGCGTTTTATTTCGTACGTCAACGTAAATTTAAATCAAACGAACGCGTTTTTAGACTTAGCTCACGTTTTTAGTGTACCTGATCGTCAGTAATTGTTCCAATAGTGTTTCTAAGTCATTTTCATTCCTCATATCTTAGTGTAATCATACAAACCAAATTTCTTACCTTTCTGTCCAAATTCACCCGATCATAAACCCGTTTTGATTACCATCACACCTCGTCGGGACATAACGACCTGGGGAAACACTATACTTCCGCGGAGCATTGACTCTGAGCAGTTTGACTTGGTTGACCATTCACCTGGTCTTGACCGTTTGGAGCCAATCACCAATTAAGATTATTAACTTTCAAAGTTAACATTTAACTAACCTCTTTAAAAATACGTTTGTATGTTTAGATCTTGAACTCGTCTAATAATGATGACGTAGAGTACGGATAGCAGGCTTACTGGGCCTTGACTATCTCGAATGAACTGGGCTCCGGCCCTAAAAACAAATCGAGTCCCGACCTTATAAGCAAAATGAGCTCCGGCCCAACGAGCCAATAAAGCCAGACATGGCTAAAGCCCATGCTACAAGCATGGCACAATCCGGACAAACAAAGGATGTACACGAGTAGCACTTCCGAAGTACGCTCGCTGATGCATGGATTATGGTCTATACAAACGTTTTACTTCTCAAGGGATCTTGAGAAGCTTACAATCCCCACCAGCCAGTGTATCTGACCGATGTAGTATAGTGAGTTGGCAAGTACCAGGGGATTGATCATTCTTCACAGGGAATAGTGTTCGCTAGGATTGAAATTAATCTAACTAGGTCTAGAGGTGAGGGATGATTCTTTATGTATTTTTATATTTTATGGAAAGCAAGTAAAAATCTCGTGTATTGGAAGAGTGGGCGGAATTAGTTGCTAGTCAACTAACCCAAATAACTACTTAAACAAATATAATAAAACAACAAGAAAATAAAATATTGAAGACTTCTAATAAAGAGAAAAGCGTGTTTACTTAGATTTCACTACTCCCTAGTTATCTTTTATTGATTAATTGGTTTATCGCAATTGCATAGGTGAAGGGTTACATTCCTTAATACCATTCGTGGGGCTGTGTACGATCTTCCCCAACTCTATAAGCTTCTATCTCTTCCTATGATGACACATTTAGTATCCTATCATGGCCTCATTAATAGTTACTTATGCATTAAATACAACCAATAAAACCGTAGTACACATCCGATTACGTTTCTTAAGACGTTCAAGCAAGTTACCGTATAAGAGATTAGCCAGTTTTCTTAATCCTAACACTAAAATCAATCACCCACAACAATCAATGACAAACCAACAACCAACAATCAATAAGGTTTCATTAGATCTAAGCAAACACAAACAAACTTAAGCTAACATGTTAAAGGAAAGAAAAGCATACGATATAATCAAACAACACATAGACATATTGAATGATTAAAGAATAACTTATCTTCAATAGAACATGGAAGAAAAGAGGGTTTGAAACCCTAAAATAGCTGCAAAAGTCAACTAGGGTGCATACCCTAAAGTTCCCCTACCAAAAGTCCTCCCTTATGAATGAAAAATTGAAAACTACATATAGATTTACATAGGTGACGGCGTCCCCTTTTAGTGGCTAACGCCGTCATCTCGCCGTGGCTAGGGTTTCTTGTCGTCCAATCCAACTTCTTGACGCCGTCCCTCTTTAGGTCTTTTGGGCCGTCACGCTTTGGCGTGATACGTGACGGCCTACTTCATGTTAAACGTGACACCGTCACGTGTTAAACCTTAATTTCTCTTCTGGCGCGTCAAATGTAAATGTAATATCCACCTCTTGTCACATAAGCTGACGCCATCCCTTAGAACTAATTGACGCCGTCAGGTACAATTTCCATCATGGATTCTTGAATTTGTTGTTTTTTTCACTTTTTGCTCAAAAAACGTTCAAAATGCTTCCTTTTTCAGAATTCTCCTCAAAAGTACCTAAATTGACAAAAGAAACGATTTAAGATAATAATTGATCACATTATTACGATTTAGGGCTTAAATGACCTCTTAAAAGAGTAACAAATTTCTCCTTATCAAATACCCTTACACTTGGGATTTGCTTGTCCTCAAGCAAATGAGCTTTTATTCTAGTCAAAATACAAGTTAGGGGTCATTTAACATTAATATAAAAGTAATTACAACAAATGATCGTTCCACCTTAATCAAAACAAACACGGAAATTATACACTAGCACCTCACAAATAGTGTTTGGATACTCTCATCTCTCAGGTGTTATAAACCTAAATATAACTAATGGAAATGGAAAAATATCACTCACTACCTGTCATAGCAAATAGATTACCATAGGCTTGGGAAAGGATCGAAAACCTCCACTACATTGCGTAAGCACCTAGGAAAACTATCAAAGAGGTCTTTTTAAAGGGTTATAACGTTAGGTGTAGGGATATGGAAAACACGGTTTGTTGGATAAAGGGATATTTTACTGGTGGCAAGTTAATTATCTTGATCAATCACATGTACAATGCGGCATTTCTAAGCCGAGACTCGACTCAACTTAGGCTAATCATAAAATAACATAAACCTGAATAAACATAAAAGGAAACGGGATGGTAGTCCGTATTTTTTTTCTTTTTCTTTTTCTATATATATATATATATATATTTTTTTTTTTTCATTTTTCTTGACTTTTTCGATTTTTTTTTCATACACTCTTGCCCTACCATCCAAAATAATACATCAAGGGGGCTCGGTTCTCCCTTTACACTTGAACTTTTACATACTTTACATGTAACTAATCTAATGGCTCAAATTAAGATAATCAAAACACTTGGAGTACTTTAAAACATTTGCGCACATATGGGGGTAATAGTTTACGTTCTTCCCCATTACTCTATAATAATAGTACTTTACCCATGAGTCCAATTCATCCCAAAACAATATGTACAAGATATGACTCGATTTAGCAACCATGTAATCAATTAGACAATTAACAAAGGGTTAAAACAAATGTTGTAACAATAATGCATTAAAGATGAGTGCATACAAGGAAGTCTAAGGCGATTTGGGTGTACATTTAAGGGTGGATTGTAAACAAATTCTTCCTTTAAGTAAGATGCTTAAAGTTAGAAACGAAAAAGATAGGCTCTGAGGGGTATACTAGGGGTATCGTGTACTAAAAATGAGTACATCGCAAAGGTGTGGGAAAATCATTTGACCAATGAAGTCAATGTAATTATATAAACAGGCTTAAAAACATGGGTTATCATAATGCCTCTTATAATGTAGTAATTCCAGCTACACGAATGTAGTCTCACATGTAGTCTCGGAATGAATCACTAATGCAAGTTCTAGAATCTAAATGCTACCGGTACACTCATAAGCACTAAGGCTTTTCCTAACAAATCTAGTGGCGAACCTCACATATTTGGGGTGAAAATTTTTTAGTGGTATGGTTTTTTTGTGCTATTCATATAACTCCTATCCATGAGACGCTTATTAAGACTAAAGTTTCACTCCTATATGTCGCAAAAAAATTTAAATTTGGTGCTAAAATTACCCTAACAAGTGTTTCTCTCAGTTTTATTACACATCTACTATTAGACAAGACAAAAATCAAGTGCAATTGTAATCTCTAAGGAATCTTCATTTACCCCCCCCCCCCCCCCCCTTACACTTAAGCTGAACATTGTCCCCAATGTTCAATTGAAAAATGTAAAAGTAATGAAAATGAAAGGATGAAACAAATACTCCCCTGATTCGTTTGGTGTGGATGATGTTGTATCATGGTTACATCCCCTTCCAAGAAAATATGAAAACTCCAAGATTAAAGTAGCGCCAAAAGCTCGATTATTCATGTACATCTTCTTGTCCAATATAACATGTTAATTCGCTGTGAAAACAAACAAGAAAACCTAGCATAAAATCGGCGGTAAATCTACATACAATTAAATCCTAGAAAGCAAATAAAGATATAATGCTTGTGTAATGAATGTTTGCAGATTCCTGGAGTTTATAAAATACAGATTTTACGAAACTTTACAATTCTGGCAGAAAAGCAAAACCTACAAAATTTCCAGAAAATGACACCTGACGTCGTCAGGTGATGCCTGACGCCGTCAGAATTGATCTGACAAAATTCTTATATTTTGTTTCTGGAAAAATTTCTAGAAAAACCTATGTTCTAATTCCTAGAATCCTGCAAAACACTCATTATGATTCGATACAAGAAATTGACTCAAACAAATACTAATATGCATGTTTATATCTCATTGTTATCGTTCATGTTCAATCCGTTCTTAATAACAAATTTGGATTTCCCTTACACTTATCTTTTTCAAAATACCTTTATATGTAATCAAGACGAAGTTAAAAACAAAATAAAGAATTTTCACAAAATGTTTGATACATGAACAATAAACAATAAAAAAAATACATACATACAGAAGCAAATAAAATCTAACAAACAAACAAATAAACAAATAAAGCTTGGGTTGCCTCCCAAGAAGCACTTTTCTTTATTATCGAGTCTTGTAGCTAGACTCAAAGTCACGCCCTATCCTATATGAGTGAGATCCTCATCGAGGACATCTTTAGGATCAAATTTAAGTCTAATTTCCTATCGGTATGCATAGTACGACATGACTTTTCAAACTTCTCTCCAGCCGGATCATATAATGTCATCTTTATGTGCCATGATCCATCTCCTTCTTTAGGTGGTTTATTCCAATTCCACATGCATTTATCACCTTCGCTTTTCCACCTATTCATTCCTAGGTTAATGGGTAAGACTCCTAGGAATTCAATCATCTTTCTAATAACTAAAGGATCTTCAAATGGGTTTAATTCTATGTCCCTAGCCAAGAGTTGTTCTACCATATTTGTCCGATTCACGAATTCCTCTTCTAGGTAAAATGGGCATTGGGTCCTATGAAGTCTCTATTAACCCAAGGTCTGTATCTAGATGGTCTCCTATTTAAATCTACCCAATGAGGTCTTGGTTCCTCATTAGTATCGTAGACATGCATGTTTCTTAACATCATATACCGACCAAGTTTCGCCTTCTCCTACCGCTATTTTAGACTCCTTACAATCAATCATCGCACTTGCGGTAGCTAAAAATCCCCTTCCTATCAACAAAGAGCATGTAGTGTCACTAACCATATCAAGGACGTAGAAATCGGCTAAAATGGTTAATCTTCCTATGTGTACTAATACATCCTTTGCTACCCCAACTGGATATGTCGGGATCATCTAATTTCTTAGGTAGCTTGTTTTGAATGAAGGCGGTCCCATTTTTACCCAACTTAAGTTTTTCCTCATATTTTTCTAAAAGGGCATTGTAGTAGGTAGCTCGAGCTAAGACATCTATAACTGGACATTCAAGGTGGAGCTCCTTGAATTCATCGTCAAGGTTTTGAATAGGAGGCGTTTCAGTTACTTTGTTGACCAAATTTTTATTTGTGGTTTCATCTTGTTGGTCGTTTTTAAGAACTTGAGTTTGCTTGAAACAAGTGCTCATAGCATTGACCGAATAGTATTGTGGGCAAGAACTAGGAGACAAAACCGAAGAGATGGTGTTGACGTTTAGTTTTGGGTTCTTGACCGTGTCGCTTGGGAGTGCTCCAATTTCCCGGTCATTGAGAACTTTCAGCAAGGTGTCAATCTTATCTGTCATCTCGCTTTGTTTTTTTTTTGAATTCGGACTCAAACTTAGCCAAATGAGCTTCTTGAGATGCCATAAATTTGGACATCAATCCTTCAAAATTGTTGGTACTACCATAGTTGTTGGAAGGATTATTGTTGAAAGTACGGTTCGAGGATGAACCATTTGATTGAGAACGATTAGGTGGATTGGACGAATTGTTTTGAGGAGTGTTTTGGTTTTGTTTCCAAGAGAGTTTGTATGAATCACCGTAAGGGTTTGGCTCGGGTTTGAAAGTGTACCACTTGTCTCCCGCTCCGTCGGTACGCAAGGATGCATAGTCCGCAAAAGCTTGTTCGGGGAGTTCCATGCAATTACGAGTGTCGTGGGGACCACTACAATACTCACATGAAGAATTGATTTTGTTCACTTGGCTTGAAGGTTTAGAAGCTTCGTAGGATTTCATCAGAAACTTGACTTGGTCTTCAAGTTCCATGATCCTACGGTTGGAAGTGCTTGAATTATTCGAAGGCAAAGATAATGCCTTGACCATTTTGTTCAAATCACGGGGATCATTCCAACTTTCATTGTCATAGAGAGCAAGATCTTCTAAGAGTTCCCATGATTCTTCCACACTTCGATCACGTAGCTTACCACCGCCCGCTTGATCAATGGTTTGCCTTGTGGGGAGATTGATATGGTCATAGAAAATTTGGACTTAGAGACAAAGATCTATGCCGTGATGAGGGACTTTTTGAAGTAAGTCCTTGAAACGAGTCCATGCTTCGTAAAGAGTTTCGTCTTGACGTTGTTGGAACATCAAGATGTCATTCCTTAACTTGGTGGTTCTTCCCGGTTGGAAAATTTGAGCAAGGAAACGAGAGGTTAGATCATCCCAAGATGTGATGGATCCCGCGGGTAAACGCTCAAGCAATTGAGTAGCTTGGTCACAAAGATAGAATTGGAAGAGACACAATCGGGTCGTCTCTCGAGTGTCAACATCAAGGTCTATGGAATCTACGATTTTGAGGAAATCCTTGAGATGTTGGTTTGGATCTTCGGAATGAAGTTCACGGAATGCACATCTGCTTTCCACCAACCGAATGGTGTCGGATCGCAAGGGAGACACATTGGCTCCTTGAGTGAGCTCAATGGTGTTTTGATAGCCTTGGTGGCTAGGTCAGGAGTATTCTCCTAAAGTGCGGGCTCTAGGAGGTTGGTTTGGTTGTGGTGGGTTTTGTTGTGGTGGGTTGATGGGATCAAAGATATTACCACCTTCTATGATGGCGGATGGTAATGGTTACGAAAAAAGAAACGAAGAAAAATAAGATAGATTAAAGAAAACCTATAAAAGTAAAAATAAAAATCTCACTAGAAAGGAATCTAGTGAGTAGACCTAATAAAAATAAATTTCAACCTAAACAATAACTATTCCTCGGCAGCGGCGCCAAAAACTTTGATGCGTGGATTGTGGTCTACACAAAAGTTTTACTTCTCAAGGGATCTTGTGAAGCTTACAATCCCCACCAGGCAGTGTACCTGACCGATGTAGTATAGTGAGTTGGCAAGTACCGGGGTATTGATCGTTCTCCACAGGGAATAGTGTTCGCTAGGATTGAAATTAATCTAACTAGGTATAGAGGTGAGGGATGATTTTTTATGTATTTTTATATTTTATGAAAAGCAAGTAAAAATCTCGTGTATTGGAAGAGTGGGCGGAATTAGTTGCTAGTCAACTAACCCAAATAACTACTTAAACAAATAAAATAAAATAACAAGAAAATAAAATATTGAAGACTTCTAATAAAGAGAAAAGCGTGTTTACTTAGATTTCACTACTCACTAGTTATCTTTTATTGATTAATTGGTTTGTCGCAATTGCATAGGTGAAGGGTTACATTCCTTAATACCATTCATGGGGCCGTGTACGATCTTCCCCAACTCTATAAGCTTCTATCTCTTCCTATGACGACACGTTTAGTATCCTATCATGGCTTCATTAATAGTTACTTATGCGTTAAATACAACCAATAAAACCGTAGTACACATCCGATTACGTTTCTTAAGACGTTCAAGCAAGTTATCGTATAAGAGATTAGCCAGTTTTCTTAAGCCTAACACTAAAATCAATCACCTACAATAATCAATGACAAACCAACAACCAACAATCAATATGGTTTCATTAGATCTAAGCAAGCACAAACAAACTTAAGCTAACATGTTAAAGGAAAGAAAAGCATACGATATAATCAAACAACACATAGACATATTGAATGATTAAAGGATAACTTATCTTCAATTGAACATGGAAGAAAAGAGGGTTTGAAACCCTAAAATAGTTGCAAAAGTCGACTAGGGTTCGTACCCTAAAGCTCCCCTACAAAATGTCCTCCCTTATGAATGAAAAATTGAAAACTATATATAGATTTACATAGGTGACGGCGTCCCCTTTTATTGGCTGACGCCGTCATCTAGCCACGGCAAGGGTTTCTTGTCATCCAATAAACTTCTTGACGCCGTCCCTCTTTAGGTCTTCTGGGCCGTCACGCTTTGACATAATACGTGATGGCCTACTTCATGTAAAACGTGACGCCGTCACGTGTTAAACCTCAATTTCTCTTCTGGCGCGTCAAGTGTAAATGTAATATCCACCTCTTGTCACATAAGCTGACGCCGTCCCTTAGAACTGCTTTACGCCGTCAGGTATAATTTCCAGCATGGATTCTTGACTTTGTTGTTTTCTTCACTTTTTGCTCCAAAAACGTCTAAAATGCTTTATTTTCCAGAATTTTCCTCAAAAGTACCTAAATTGACAAAAGAAACGATTTAAGGTACTAATTGATTACGTTATTACGACTTTGGGCTTAAATGACCCCTTAAAAGCGTAACAAATTTCTCCTTATCACTCACAGATAGACCCTCGGTCCAGAAAACCATCCACGTCCACAATAATTGATTAAGCTGTTGATCCTTGCCCGGCAAGGGTCCTACCTCGGCCACTATAGCAATATGCGAAATATTATGAAACCCTAATATTTCCACTACCTATAAAAGGAAACCTCAATTCACACTTTCGAGGTATGACTTTCTCACTCTTCCTAATACACGAATATTTCTCTCACAACATGAGTACTTACTCTCACGCCGGAGCAAACCCGTCAACCATTTCACGGCAGTCTGCAGCAGTCTCCAACCGAGAGCCGCAAGGCACATTCCATTCCAGAATATAAACCTCGCCAAAAATGTTACGATCCACATCCGCGACAAAACGGACACCAAAAGGGAATTCACTTCCAAAAAATCTCCTTGATCATCAACGATGAACTTGGAATATTAAGCAGGCGAAGAAGTACGCAGAAGAGGAGAGGACCTAGAAACCCCCTTTTTACCCTTCCTTTTGGACAAAGGACGGGCAGTAGACCTAACGGCTCCGGTAGCAACTGTCGTCGAAGGAACGAAAGACCTAGCAAGAGTGTTAACCTCAACATCAAAAGCACTTTCAAAAAGTGGAGAGCTAGGAGAAGTAGCAAACCTCTCCGCATGATGCACAGTACAAAGAAAAGGATCTGTGGAATCACCATGCCAGATACCAACTTCCCATTCTGAAACAAAAGATATGGAAGGCATATGGAAAGATGACTTAAACAAATGTGGAAAACCTTGAAAGTTAGAAGGCATCAAGCTTTTAACAGCAGCCCTAGACTTACCGGAAGTAGTAGGCCTATTCAAAAGACCGTGGTCTGCACTAGGCTTCACCTTTCATTTCCTCTTACAAGGAATAACAATACAATGTGAAGGAATATCTACAACATGATCATCATTTCGGTTACCAAAACCACCTTCATAAGCAACACTTGGCCCCGGGCTATCACCTCCGTTATCATTGACCTCTAGATCACCTTCCGCATGATCATGCGGAGGTGGAGAAAGTGGAACAACACGATCATCAGTAACATCCAAGAGTTTGGGTTCACCTTCCGCTAGCTGCCTCGCCTCAACATTTACCTCACTTAGATCAACATGAGTAATAAAAGTGTACGCACTTATATCTGCACGGATAAGAAAAAAATATATAATAATAAAAAAAGAGAGAAAAGAGAGACAAGAAACAACAAACAACAAAATATTTGTTAAAAAGCACAACACACTAACCTTCTCCACTGTGACGGAATACAGGATACTCATCTTCTTTAAGGGATAATAGCGGCTCAAGCCGACCCAACAAAGAAAAGCCTCCGGATACCTACGAAACGGGGCAGGACCGCTAGTAATAATGCTATACTCCTCCTCATTATACTCACTAAGGTTGGGACCTGAATCCCCCTCCACAACATCGGTTGAACACCAAGGGAAGATAACAGGGCATGCAAAAGCATCAACCCAGAAAAAACGGTCCCTAAAACCCTTCAAAGAATCCAAGAGTCTATCATAACAAGTGTGGGTGTACTTAGCAGCACGCTTGCTAAACGACAGCCACCCGTTCTTTAAAAATTTAATGTAAAGGCGACGGAAAAGTGCTACTGACGGAGTGATGTTATGAACACGGCAAACAAGTTCAAAATTAGACACCTTATACGCACCAAAAATGGAAAGCTGAGAAATGTTAATCTGGTAATGCCTTAGAATATCAACAAAGAAAACAGAAAGAGGTAAGTGGAAATCAGCATAATCAAAGAACCGGCTATAAAGAACCGGCTATAAAGGCCAATCTTCCTCGGAGGATACTGATTGATAGCCTAACCGAGACCTGGTAAAACAGGATGAACAAACACCAGAATATGACACTGATGACATAAATTGTCAAGTTTTTCTTGCGACAGGTGAGACTCGATTTCTGTGATCCTGCTTATCGCCATACGAACAGCCGGAAGATAATAAACGGCAAGGAAACAAAAAAAAATAAAGAATTTTATCAAATGCGGAAGATAAGAATAGAAAAGAATAATGGTAACACGCTACCCCAGGTATTTATACCAGCGGCCTCGAAGAGGTCAAATAAGTGTTGCGTACCAAGAAACGTCTAGATCAACGGCTATGATCAAAAGTAAAAAGATAAGGATGACAGCTAATGAAACAAGTACCCGCTCCCTTGAACAATTCAAAACGGTCAAACGCCCCCTACAGTCTCATCTGCTAATAATATAAGGTCCGCATGGAAAAAAGCCTCGGACCAAGAATGGAGCGATTAGTAACTTAGTCTAGAAATATTCATCGTATGCTAACAAAAGCACGCGTGCAATGAACACACTAGACTGTGGGGACTTGATGACATATAGTACGGATAGCAGGCTTATCGGGCCTGGACTATCCCGAATGAACTGGGCTCCGGCCCTACAAACAAACTGGGCCCCGACCCTATAAGTAAAATGGGCTCCGGCCTAACGAGCCAATAAAGCCAGACATTGCTAAAGCCCATGTTACAAGCATGGCACGATCCAGACAAACAAAGGATGTACACGAGTGGCACTTCCAAAGTACACTCACAGATGTGTCCCCCTGTCTAGAAAATCATCCACGTCCGCAACAATCGATTAAGCTGCGGATCCTTGCCCAAAAAGGATCTCACCTCGGCCACTATAGCAATATGCGAAATATTAGGAAACCCTAATAATTCTACTACCTATAAAAGTAAACATCAATTGACACTTTCGAGGTATGACTTTCTCACTCATCCCAATACACGAATATTTCTCTCACAACATGAGTATTTACTCTCACGCTAGAGCTTAATCGTGGGATACGTTCTCACGGTAAGGCTAACGGTTTACCTTTATTTGTGTAGGGAATACAATTCACAACTTGGATTAGTGCAACAATCATATAGCGGACGATCCACCAAGGACGGCCCGCACCGGATTAAGCCCAATTTTAACCCATCCACACTTTTTGCACTAACAAATAAGAAGTTACATATGTATTTTTAATTAAATGGCAACTATTATACTGCTTAAAGGTTGATGTCTTAAAATCAAATAAATATTCAATTTTGACTCCTGAAAGTTTTAAAACTTTTTATCCAAATTTACAAATTATTAGTCTTTTCTTATGTAAATAACTTATCAGTCTTTTCTTGCCAAAACTTTAACTTTAAAAACTTGTATGCGATTGGATAATGGGTTTTCATGCTATTAGTTTGGATTTAAGAGGTGGCCACTTGATACTTGATAGATATTTTGGAAGGAGCTGAAAACAATTTCTATAAAAAAAGATCCATCACCAAAGGGCTTGTATCCCAGACTCCCAGTGGTATCTCTTGTTATATGAGAAGCTCTCAAACCAAATGGTTTCAAGTCATGCTTAGGACATGTGATAGTTGTGGTGTATAATTTGTGATATGGTTAGTTGCCGTTATAAAAAAAAATTAAAAATAATAAAATTCATCGTTAGAAAACATTATATTCTTAATATAATGATTTAAAGATTAAGATTTTGTTCATGTTTATAGCATCTCTATCCTATTATTATTTTACTGTTACATGGTGTTATGTTTTATTAGTGACTCTACTATTTTGTTGGTCTTTTAGGAGATCAGAAGCGGTGGTAGAGATTGTGAGACTGTTAGTCGTATAGTTATGATAGCCCATTTTATTTGTACGGGCTAAGGCTCGAGTGTTATTTATTATGTCTTATGCACTATATATGTATGATCTGGCTTTATGAATAAGATACGAATCAATATTATCCTTCATGGTATTGAGCCTAACCCTAAATACCTTAATTGATCTTTAAACCCTTTCTTTTTCACGTTTTTTCTTTTTTTGTCGATCGTTGGCTTCAAAGATAACCGGTCGACGTTTACTTATTTGTGTAAGCCAATCGTTGGTTTCAAGAGATGATAAGGCGAAAAGTGTACCGCTTTTGGAGGGTCATTTAAACCCGAATTCGTGATTATTTGATCAATTATTGCCCTAAATCGTTCCTTTTGTCATTTTAGGTACTTTTGAGAAGAAATCAGGAAAAGGATGCCTTTTGGACATTTTTGGAGTGATTAAGTGAAGAAAATGACAAAATCTCTAAATCCTTGCTGGGAACAGTACCTGACGGCGTCAAGGCTATACAAGTGACGGCGTCAAGCTTGGCAAAAGAGGTGGATGTGGAAAACACACATGACGGCCCAGAACATTTTCAAGGCAATTTGGCCTGACGGCGTCACCAAGGCCGTCAGGGTCAAAATACATGTGACAGAACAGAGTAAAATTACACATAACGACATCAGAAGTGGATATAGGAATTACGAATTTTATCTTGGTGGCGAGTTAACGGCGTCACAATATATAACGTGACGCCGTCAAGGTGTAAAATCTATATATAGTTTTCTAATTTTCATTTATTAAGTGTGGAACTTTTGGAGAGCTTCTTTGTGCAAACCCTAGACGAATTTTCTGTAATAATAAGGGTTTCAACCCTTGTTCCATCCATGTTCAATTGAAGATAAGTTTTCCAATAATCATATAATATGTCTATGTGTTGTGCGATTCTATCTTATGTTTGTCCTCTTTTTAACATGCTAGGCTAGGTTTTTCTTGTGTTTGCTTAGATGTAATGAAACCTAGATGTTGATTATTTGTTGATGGTTTTTTTATAATTGTTGTGGATGATTGTATTCGATGTTAGGTTTAAGAAAACTGGTAGACTTCCAATAGGTAACTTACTTGAACGTCTTAAGAAACATGATCGGGGGTGTTGTCACACCCGCCACGGAGGAAACGCGCGGGTGTAACTTCATGGATATCATCACAACACATGGTGTCTATATAGAGAATAACTACATGCAATAAAAATGGCAAAGTATAGACACAAAGTATCATAACAATACCCGAAAAGAAACAACATGATAAACTCCAAACGCACAGATAAACCACTTCCAATGCAACTAAAGTTTCGTCTAATCACTTCCTTCTATCATAGCCTTAGAATGCTCACCTGAAAATGATGCTTAAAACGTCAACATAATGTTGGTGAGATTCATAGGTTTAAACACACATACACTCTCAAGGCAACCAATTAACTGTGATTGTAAAAACATAGCTGGACAAATAAATATAGTTATCATACAAGCTACATGTATCCATAATCCAATCATCACACAAAAAGGCAACCATCGGGCCGGAACGTGACCCCCGCTCCCAAAACACATCATCAAATGGGTCGCATGCACGAGCAACAGGATAAGCATCCTCCCAATTGGAAATCACACAGCATCAATTAGGTCGCTAACCTAATCGGAATCACATATCACACAGCATCAATTAGGTCGCTAAACTAATCGGAATCACACTTTCATGTACCACATAGCATTATTACGATAACATTATAAGTCCAAGCTTTTAAACCACACATAATCACAGTAACTCAAATCATTTAAGACAAGCATCATTCGCATCCCAAGTTAAAAACAAAGTAAAAATATGGGACTATGAACTTACCTCAAACCTTGCAGCTTCCACAACACAAATCACAAATCTAAACAACACAAATAAATCCACGTTACACAAGGTCAAGCTAAAAGCTACAACCCATGTAATACTCATATGGTGGATGTCTAAGACTCATATGACACACCATGGATCTCCTAGACACCATACTAACCATTACCTTACCCTAACATTCACTAAATCCCTTGCACTTTTAAAATCAGAAAACGCAGAATTTTTGGGTACATTCGCCCACATGAAATCACGACAAATACAGCTCAACAACTCACACAAAAAATTTACGATGGTCTCTCATAAGCATACAATCTAATCCCAGAAGGCCATGAACCAATAACACACACAAATACTCAAAAGA
Source organism: Artemisia argyi (assembly GCA_030686995.1). Classification (NCBI taxonomy): domain Eukaryota; kingdom Viridiplantae; phylum Streptophyta; class Magnoliopsida; order Asterales; family Asteraceae; genus Artemisia; species Artemisia argyi. The sequence continues at coordinate 42,605,460 of CM060703.1, forward strand.
AAATCAAACTTGTCAACTACTCAAATTTGGATCTGAACGCACACCAAAAAGTTTTAATTAACATAACATACTTCCTCAAGTTTTTATCACGAATCCTTTTCGTGGTATTCTAATATAACCTAATACTTAACTATTCCAGAAGGCCTAGTCAAAATACCATTTTTACAACCACAAAATACCCTCAAACTTTTACCCAAAATCTGTCCCGGTTTGACAGCTTTGACACCTTAACAAAGAAAAATCAAAAGACCAACTTCCCGACCTTAAAATCAATCGTGGCTGGACTTTTTGGAAAGCTCTTTCATTAAACTTCAATTTAGACCTAAAATTCGTGACCTAACTCTTCACCATCTGTTATTTACACTCACATCTTTACAGCCATAGTTTTCTGTCCAAACCCAACTCAATAACTAACACGTTTTACGCTCAATTCTCTTCACCAATCGCTATAATATAACCATTAATTGATCCCAACATGTTTTATAACATAAATTCACAGAAGTTTACAAACCATAGATCCATCATACTTAATATTACATGAATTCCTATAATTAATCAATTAATTGAACATAGGTTATAAGAATTTTACCTTGATTCTTGATTATTGCTTCCAAATTACAAACCCTAATTTTTCTTCTTCTTTTTCCCTCTTGGATCAACTAAAATTTACAGGAAAAGAGTTTTGGGAACTTTAATTTTGTATTTATAATTATGTAATTGATAATTACCAAACTTAGAGTTGTAATTAGGCTACAATTGGGTCTCTTTTCCCCCTTTTTCCCTTATGGCCGAATTTTTCCATATATATATATATATATATATATATATATATATATATATATATATATATATATATATATATATATATATATATATATATATATATATATATTTTATTAAATTAATTTATTACACTCAAAACCTCATACTTTTCATATTTTATAAACTCCCAAAACAAAACCTAACGTCTTATGCGATAAACCTCAGTTTTTACGACAAACCGGAAAATTATCGTTTTCAAAACAAAGTTTCCAAAAATAGATTTTCATGCTATTTTATAAGCATAACACATAAAAACAAACTCCTCGTAACTTGCTAACGCTCAAATAGTTGAACAAAGACTCGTTACGCAAAAACACAAAAACACCAAAACTACACAAGTCATTTCTACACCACAAAGGTGATCAAAATGAACTTTCCCAAATCCAAACTTTCCAAATCATAATAAAACCATTTACGCAAAGGGATTTAGTGCTAAAACTCACCTATATCACACTTATATCACTTCAAACACCTAGGACACACCAAACAAACGTCAACCGAGTCAAGACTATCAGTCAAACTAACCTGCCAAAACCACGGTTGTTACATCATCCCCCATTTAGGGAAATCGCATCCCGAGATTTCAACTACTATAGTCACCACTCACAACAGCAAAATGAAAATTTATGGATTTTTAAGCGGATAAATACCACATCATAAAATCACAGAGAAAGAATCGCAAAAATGTGAACCGACTAAATACTCGAATTCACACGATAGAAAACATTCTGTCACTCCATCGATACATGCAAATAGATACACTCCCCGATCAATAACACCAATGATCAAAATGACTTCTCACAGGTAGGTACGATACCCTCGCACCAAAAGAAAATCCAAATGGTAACCGTAGGAAACACCACATATAATGGATACACACAAAACAGACATTAATTAGATCTGATCCTCGCGTTCCCATGTAAACTCAGGACCACGCTTAGAATCCCACCATACCTTTACCAACGCTATCTCACCAACTTCAGACCCTTAACATCTCGATCCATAATCTCAATAGGTTTCTTGACAAAACGGAGGGTCTTGTCAACCTTACTTTTATCTATTGGCACATGCGGACTAGCATCCACCAAACACTTCTTTCAATTAGATAAGTGAAACATATCATGTACACCACTTAATTTCCTCAACTTACTTCAATCGGTATGCCACAAATCAAATCCTTTCCGTAAATCTCAAATGGCCCTACGTATCTCGGTGCTAGCTTGCCTTTCTTACCGAAACGCACAACACCCTTCCAAGGAGATACTTTTATCCTCACAATATCACCAACACCAAACTCTAAGGGCCTACGGCAATAATCCGCATAACTCTTTTGGCAATCTCTTGCTGCCTTAAATCTTTCTCTTAAATCTGAAAACCTTATTCGTAGTCTCTCGTTCTAGTTCAGGACCAATTAGTTGGCTTGTTCCAACCTCTGTCCACAGAACGAGCGACCTACATTACCTTCCACACAACTTTTCACACGACACATACTCCATACTAGAATGATAATTGTTGATATAGGAGAACTCAGCTAAGGGTAAATGTATACCCCGGCTTTCTTCAAAATCAAATACACCCATGCTCTCAGCTCACCCTCATCGCCTGATTTGTACGCTCACTTACTTCACTCATTAGAGAATGATAAGTTGCACTCATCTACATACGCGTTCTCAAGACTCCATAACACGTTTACCACTATTGCGAAGTAAGTATTTCATCATGTTTCTTGTAGCACCCCATGGCTTATTACCAACTCACCAAGCGAAAATTCTCGCCTACTCCTCTATACATCTCTTGCTAAGGTAATAATACGTCTTATCCATTCTCGGATGTATCAAATACCTTGCATGACTGATGTCCTTACGCTTCCTCTCAATGAAACCAATAGCTGGTCCGCAAAGTACATTCCTCCATCTTCGTTCCTTTCCATTTACTGGTCTAAACCAAGTAATCATTCTTCTTACATGTCCTCATCTTTAAACCTCTCGCTCTAGGCTGTCAGTATCATCCTCTTAACTCCGAACTGAATTATCATAATCATTGCTCACAAACATCCAAGTTTCAGTCGTTCACTCCCGCTCAGCGCTCTTACCACGATGTCCGCTCTTCCTTGACGGTAGCAAATCAGACAATCGTAGTCACTGAAAAATTCCACACCCAACTTCTCTTCAACATATATTAACCTCTTGTCAAATATATGCTAAAGATTCTTATGATCTGGGTAGACCACACTCTCTGCTCCATACAAATATCATCTCCAAGATCTACCCCCAACTTTAAATCATGTATCACACAGTTCCTCTTATGGATCTTCCACCTCCGCGATGCCTACGCAATTCGAAGAACGTACATCTTGAAGCTGAACTTTTCACTTGGACAACTTGGCAAACACCCTCTTCTTCTTCAACGAACAAATTGATAATCAAAACGACAATCAATCCTAAGTAAACTACGCGAACCATGAAACCGGTCGAACTAAAACGTATATCAACGAACTCAAAAGGGGTATGAATTACCGACTAACGAAGTAATGAACATCAAAATCAAAGCAAGAAAACACAATGAGAAATTTTCACCCAATAAAAGTAGACACGGATAAAATGTTCATGAAAACACATACAAAGAAAATATAAAATACACGCACCCATAAAACATCCACAAGCGCACCTCAATGAAAGAAACACTCGATGAACCAAATACATAACAAGTTTGGTAAATGAGAACCATAGACAGTTCTTATTCCCGTACTCGACCTTCCCAGAAACAAATGAACACCGTTTTTTTTGGAGAGCTTCTTTGTGCAAACCCTAGACGAATTTTCTGTAATAATAAGGGTTTCAACCCTTGTTCCATCCATGTTCAATTGAAGATAAGTTTTCCAATAATCATACAATATGTCTATGTGTTGTGTGATTCTATCTTATGTTTGTCTTCTTTTTAACATGCTAGGCTAGGTTTTTCTTGTGTTTGCTTAGATGTAATAAAACCTAGATGTTGATTATTTGTTGATGGTTTTTTTATAATTGTTGTGGATGATTGTATTCGATGTTAGGCTTATGAAAACTGGTAGACTTCCAATTGGTAACTTACTTGAACGTCTTAAGAAACATGATCGGGGGTGTTGTCACACCCCGTCACGGCGGAAACGCACGGGTGCAACTTCATGGATATCATCACAACACATGGTGTCTATATAGAGAATAACTACATGCAATAAAAATGGAAAAGTATAGACAGAAAGAGTCATAACAATACCCGAAAAGAAACAACATGATAAACTCCAAACGCACAGATAAACCACTTCCAATGCAACTAAAGTTTCGTCTAATCACTTCCATATATCATAGCCTTAGAATGCTCACCTGAAAATGATGCTTAAAATGTCAACATAATGTTGGTAAGATTCATAGGTTTAGACACACATACACTCTCAAGGCAACCAGTTCACTGTGATTATAAAAACATAGCTAGACAAATAAATATAGCTATCATACAAGCTACATGTATCCATAATCCAATCATCACACAAAAAGGCAACCATCAGGCTGGAACGTGACCCCCGCTCCCAAAACACATCATCAATTGGGTCGCATGCACGAGCAACATAATAAGCATCCTCCAAATTGGAAATCACACAGCATCAATTAGGTCGCTAACCTAATCGGAATCACATATCACACAGCATCAATTAGGTCGCTAACCTAATCGGAATCACACTTTCATGTACCACATAGCACTCTTACGATAACATTATAAGTCCAAGCTTTGAAACCATACATAATCACAGTAACTAAAATCATTTAAGACAAGCATCATTCCCATCCCAAGTTAAAAACAAAGTAAAAATATGGGACTACGAACTCACCTCAAACCTTGCAGCTTCCACAACACAAATCACAAATCTAAACAACACAAATAAATCCACGTTACACAAGGTCAAGCTAAAAGCTACAACCCATGTAATACTCATATGATGGACGTCTAAGACTCATATGACCCACCATGGATCTCCTAGACACCATACTAACCATTACCATACCCTAACACTCACTAAATCCCTTGCACTTTTAAAATCAGAAAACGCAGAATTTTTTGGTACATTCGCCCACATGAAATCACGACAAATAAAGCTCAAAAACTCACACCAAAAATTTACCATGGTATCTCATAAGCATACAAGCTAATCCCAGAAGGACATGGACCAATAACACACACAAATACTCAAAAGAAAAGCAAACTTGTCAACTACTCAAATTCGGATCTGAACGCACACCAAAAAGTTTTAATTAACATAACATACTTACACAAGTGTTTATCACGAATCCTTTTCGTGGTAGTCTAATATAACCTAATACTGAACTATTCCAGAAGGCCTAGTCAAAATACCACTTTTACAACCACAAAACACCCTCAAATATTTACCGAAAATCTGTCCCGGTTTGACTGCTTTGACACCTTAACAAAGAAAAATCAAAAGACCAACTTCCCTACCTCGAAATCAATCGTGGCTGGACTTTTTGGAAAGCTCTTTCATTAAACTTCAATTTAGACCTAAAATTCGTGACCTAACTCTTCACCATCTGTTATTTACACTCATATCTTTACAGCCATAGTTTTCTGTCCAAACCCTAACTCATAACTAACACGTTTTACGCTCAATTCTCTTCACCAATCGTTATAATATAACCATTAATTGATCCCAACATGTTTTATAACGTAAATGTACAGAAGTTTACAAACCCTAGATCCATCATACTTAATATTACATGAATTCCAATAATTAATCAATTAATTGAACATAAGTTATAAGAATTTTACCTTGATTCTTGATTATTGCTTCCAAATTACAAACCCTAATTTTTCTTCTTCTTTTTCCCTCTTCGATCGACTAAAATTTACAGGAAAAGAGTTTTGGGAACTTTAATTTTGTATTTATAATTATGTAATGGATAATTACCTAACTTAGAGTTGTAATTAGGCTACAATTGGGTCTCTTTTCCCCCTTTTTCCCTTATGGCCGAATTTTTCCACATATATATATATATATATATATATATATATATATATATATATATATATATATATATATATATATATATATATATATATATATATATATATATATAAATTAATTTATTACACTCAAAACCTTATACTTTTCATACTTTATAAACTCCCAAAACAAAACCTAACGTCTTACGCGATAAACCTCAGGTTTTACGACAAACCGGAAAATTATCGTTTTCAAAACAAAGTTTCCAAAAATAGATTTTCAATCTTTTATAAGCATAACACATAAAAACAAACTCCTCATAACTTGCTAACGCTCAAATACTTGAATGAAGACTCGTTACGCAAAAACACAAAAACACCAAAACTACACAAGTAATTTCTACACCACAAAGGTGATCAAAATGAAGTTTCCCAAATCCAAACTTTCCAAATCACAATAAAACCATTTACACAAAGGGATTTAGTGCTATAACTCACCTATATCACACTTATATCACTTCAAACACCTAGGACACACCAAACAAACGTCAACCGAGTCAAGTCTATCAGTCAAACTGACCTGCCAAAACCACAGTTTTTACATGTGTACTACGATTTATGGTTGTATTTAATGCATAAGTGAATTCTAGTGATCCCATGTTAGGAGCTTTTAGTCGGCTCGACATAGTAGTGAAGTAGGAGCTTATAGAGTTAGGGAATTTCATACACGGCCCTACGACTAGTATTAAGGAATATAACCCGTCATCCATGATATTGTGACAAGCTAATCAACCAGTAAAAGATATCTAGGGAGTAGTGAAATCTAAGTAAACACATTTTCTCTTATTATTGTTTACACCACAAATTAGTTTTATTTTATTTTATTTTATTTTGATTGCATCTTTGGTTAATTGGGTTAGTTGACTAGCAACTAATTCCGCCCACTCCTTCAAAACCCGAGATTTTACTTGCTTTTATAAAAATATAAAAATACAAAAAGAATCATCCCTCACCTTTAGACCTAGTTTAGTAGACTTTTTAATCCTATCGAATACTATTCCTAAGTTGAACGATCAATCCCCCGGTACTTGTCACTATACTATACTACAACAAACAGGTACAGTGCCTGGTGGGGATTGCAAGTTTCTCAAGATCTCTTGAGAGGTAAAACCTTTTGCGAGGGTGCAATTTCACGCATCAAGTTTTTGGCGCCGTAGCCCAGGGAATAGTTATTGTCTAGGTTAGAATTTCTTTTTATTAGGTCTACTTGCTAGATTTCTTTCTAGTAAGATTTTTATTTTATTTTTATAGGTTTGTTTAGTCTATCTCGTTTCTTTGTTCCTTTGTTCGTAACTTTTACCATCCGCCATCATGGAAGGTGGTAATCTCTTTGATCCCATCAACCCACCACAACAAAACCACCCACAAAACTCACCACTACCAAACCAACCTCCTAGACCCCGAACCTTAGGAGAGTATTCCCGTCCTAGCCACCAAGGCTATCGAAACACCATTGAGCTCACTCAAGGAGCCAATGTGTCTCCCTTGCGATCCGACACCATCCGGTTGGTGCAAAGCAGATGTGCATTCCATGGAATTCGTTCCGAAGATCCTAATCAACATCTCAAGGATTTCCTTAAAATCGTTGACTTCATAGACCTTGATGTTGTAACTCGAGAGACGACCCGATTGCGTCTCTTCCAATTCTCTCTACGTGACCAAGCTAGTCAATGGCTTGAGCGTTTACCCGCGGGATCCATCACCTCTTGGGATGATCTCACCACTCGTTTCCTTGCTCAATTTTTCCCACTAGGGAGAACTGCTAAGCTTAGAAATGATATCTTGATGTTCCAACAACGCCAAGGTGAAACTCTCTATGAAGCATGGACTCGTTTCAAGGACTTACTCCAAAAAGTCCCTCATCATGGTATAGATCTCTGGCTCCAAATCCAAATTTTTTATGACCATGTCGACTTCCATACCAAACGTACCATTGATCAAGCCGTTGGCGGTAGATTGCATGACAAGGGCGCCAAAGAGTCGTGGGAAGTCATTGATGAACTTGCAGTCGATGATAATGAGTTATGGGAGGTTGCCCGTGTCGTAGACTCTGCCGTCAATGCAATCTCATCGTCAGGAGGGACCACTCAACTTTCCGAAGAGAACCTCTGCGAACTTGAGAGAAATGTTGACTATCTCATGGAAAAAAGAAAAAAATCTTTAAGTCCTAGACATGCGAGGGTCGACTCTATCTCAAACGTAAACCCAACACCGTTATCCGAATCACCCCTTAGAGAGAATGCCGAAATCTTTCAAAAATATTCTCGGCCCTATACCCCTCCTCAAAACCTCAGCCCAGAATTTGAAACTCGAATGAGAGAATATATGTCCACTCATTCTGAGCGGTTAGCAAAATTCGAGGTGGCAGTCTAGAGACAAAAGGAGGAGATGCAAGATAAAATGACGGAGATGATGAACTTATTAGAAGAATACTCAAATATAAAAACTCCGAAAAAGGTGTTGTTAAGAAAGGAAGACGTCACCCCCCACTACCAAGTTTGTTAACTCTATATCCATTGTCTACGAGAGCAATGAAGGAAAGGAGACCCCCACTGCACAAACCGTTGAGGAACCCCCAAAATCTCAACCATTAGGGTACTATCTGAAGCATGAGATAAATGATAAAACAATAACCAACTGGATAGAGGGCGACAGATGTAATCGATCTTCCAAAAAGGACTCTGAAGGAGAAGAAGTAGGAGAGGATGATTATGACACCGTGCCTGGGGGACCGGTATACGAAAAGTTGCTTAAGCAAAAAGTGGCTATGAAGCAAATGGCTTATGAGAACTTTGAAATACCAGCTAGCATTGGGAAACTGCAATATTTAGACGCTTTCGCCGATCAAGGATCAGAGGTGAACGTGATGCCTTTGACTATCTATGCCCAACTCACCAAGGAAATGCCGACCACCACCCGCGTTAGGCTATCTTTCGCTAGTCACTCTTATGTGCATCCTTTAGGAATTGTAGAGGATGTGCTGGTCAATGTAGCAGGGTATCCCATCAATTTCATGATCATCAATGATAAAGGAGATAGGTGTATGCCAATAATTCTTGGAGGACCATTCCTTACCACAGCAAGAGCTGTCATTAGATATGAAAAAGGGGAAATTGAACTTAAGTCAGGAAAAAGGAAGATTCACTTCCCTATGACCCCACGATATGTGCGAGAAGGCATAATGGAGAGGAGGCTAAAAAACAATGCCGGCACACCAAATTATCATGTTCAAGAAAAAATTCTCGCATGGGAGACACGAATTAAAAGCTACAAAGAAACTAAGCCTGAAAAATACAAAATTAGTGATAACATTCATGTCGAGTTTGAATGCAGTCAACCGACAGAGAATCATGCCCCAATTACAGAAGGAGACTTGGTACTCTTAAGGCATTCATAGATAAAAGTACCTCCCGATGAACCAAGTCCGTGGTGGTATAGACCATTCACAATCAAAAGCCTACGCTAGGATGGTGTAGTTACCTTGAGCAGTAAAAGAGGGGGGGAGGTAACTGCGAGTGTCGAACGATTGAAACACCACCACCCAGATAACAAGGATTATACTTATATGGGATACGTTATATCACGCGATGAGGTCATGTAATAGCCCATGACCTTGAGTCTAGCTACAAGACTCGTAAATAAAGAAAAGCGCTTCTTGGGAGGCAACCAATGTTTTATATGTTTTGTTAGTTTTGTTTTATTTGTTTTCGTATGCGTGTTTTATTTTTATTGTTTGTGGATCATGATTCAAAGTAAATTATGAAAATGCTTTATTGTGTTTTTAACTTCGTCTTAATTACTTATAAAGGTATTTTGCAAAAGCTAAGTGTAAGGGGAAACCCAAATTTGTTTATTAGAACGAAATTGAGCATGAACCACAACAATATTAAACGAACATGTGTATTAGTAATTGTTTGAGTCAAATTCTTGTATCGAGTCATAATGATGTTTTGCAGGATTTTCCAGGAAGTAAGGCATAAGTTTTTCCAGAAATTTTCCGGAAACTTAACATCAGATTTTTGCAGGAACATTCTGACGGCGTCAGGTACAAAAATTCTGAAAAATTTTGCGAGTTTTGTTTATACCGGAGTCTTAAAGTTTTTGTTGATTCTTTAGTTTTATAAAATCCAGGAAATCTGCAAACAATCATTCCACAAGCATTATATCTTAATTTGTTTTCTAGGATTTTTAGTATATATAGATTGCCGCCGATTTTACGCGAGGTTCGCCTTGATTGTTTTCTCAGGTTTAACAAGTTACATTGGACAAGAGGATGATTTATATTTCTGGAGGGAAGCTTTCAAAGTTCATTTTCTTGGAAGAAGATCTAACCTTGTTGACACACTATCCACACCGAGCGAATCATGGGAGTATTTGTTTTCATTCTTTTACCTTATTTTCTTTTACATCTTTTTATTGAACATTGGGGACAATGTTCAGCTTAAGTGTAAGGAGAGGGTAAATGATGATACTTTAGAGAATACAATTATGCTTGAGTTTGTTTGTTTGATAGTAGGTGTGTAATAAAACTAAGAGAAATACTTGTTAGGGCAATTTTAGCGCCAAATTTAATTTTTTTTACAATATTTAGGAGTGAAGCTTTAGCCTTAATGAGCGTCTCATGGATAAGAGTTGTATGACTAGCACAAAAACCGTACCACTCAGAAAATTTTTCCACCCAAATATGTGAAGTTCGCCTTTAGATTTGTTAGGAAAAGCATTCATTATTAGTGCTTATGAGTGTACCGGTAGTACTTAGATTCTAGAACTTACGTTAGTGATGCATTCGAGACCGCTAATGACACTACATTCCTGTAGTAGGATTTACTACATGATAAGAGGCATTAGGATCACCCTTGTGTTAAACCCGTATCATAATTACTTGACCATTTAAGTCAATTATTTGACTATGAAGTCAATTAATTTCTCCCACACCTTTGCGTTGTACTCATTTTTAGTGCACGATACCCCTAGTACACCCCTCCGAGCCTATCTTTTCATTTCTAACTTTAAGCATTTTACGTAAAGAAAGAATTTGTTAACAACCCACCCCAAATGTGCAACCAAATCGCCTTAGCCTTTCTTGTATGCACTCGTCTTTAGTGCATTATTGTTATTTGTTTAAACCCTTAGTTAATTGTCTAATTGATTTCATGGTTGCTAAGTCGAGTCATATCTTGTACATATTGTTTTGGGATGATTGGGACTCATGGGTAAAGTACTTGTGTTATGAAGTAATGGGGAAGAACATCATATATTACCCCCATATGTGTGTTAATCTTAAAATGTACTCCAAATGTTTTGATTATCTTAATTAGAGTCATTAGAATAGTTGATTGTAAAATATGTAAAAGTTCAAGTGTAAGGGGATGTAAATCTCCTATGATGTATTATTTTGGATGGTAGGGTAAAAATGTATGCAAAAAAAACAAAAAAAACAAAAAAAAACAAAAAAAAAAAAAAACAAAAAACAAAACAAACAAACAAACAAACAAACAAAAAAAACAAAAAAATCAAAAAAATAAAGAAAAAAAATAGAAAAAGAAAAAGAGAAAAACATACGGACTACCATCCCGTTTCATTCTATGTTTATTTTATGTTTTTGTTAGTTTATGATTAGCTTAAGTCAAGTCGACTCTTGGCTTAGCAAAACCATGCTATATACATGTAATTAACCAAGATGATTAACTTGCCACCAGTAAATATTGCCTTTATCTAACAAAACCGTGTTTATCATATCCCTACACCTCATGATACAACCCTTTAAAAGACCTCTTTGGTAGTTTATCCTAGGTGCTTACGCCAAGTTTTAGAGGTTTGATCCTTTCCCAAGCCTATGGTAATCTATTTGCTATGACAGATAGTGAGATATGTTTTCTATTTCCTTATTGTGATATATACTTTATTACACCCGAGAGATGTGAGTATCTAAACACTATTTGTGAGGTGCTAGTGTATAACCTCCGTGCTTGTTTTTGGTTTTAAGTGGAACGATTATTTGTTGTGATTACTTTTATATTAGTGTTAAATGACCTCTAACTTGTATTTTGATTAGATTAAAAGCGCATTTGCTTGAGGACAAGCAAATCTCAAGTTTGATAAGGCGAAAAGTGTACCGCTTTTGGGGGGTCATTTAAGCCCAAATTCGTGATCATTTGATCAATTATTGCCCTAAATCGTTCCTTTTGTCATTTTAGGTACTTTTGAGAAGAAATCTAGAAAATGAAGCATTTTGGACGTTTTTGGAGTGATTAAGTGAAGAAAACGACAAAGTCTCTAAATCCTTGCTGGGAACTGTACCTGACGGCGTCAAGGCTATACAAGTGACAGCGTCAAGCTTGGAAAAAGAGGTGGATGTGGAAAATACACATGACGGCCAAGAACATTTTCAAGGCAATTTGGCCTGACGGAGTCACCAATGCCGTCAGGGTCAAAATATATGTGACGGCCCAGAGTAAAATTACACATGACGGCGTCAGAAGTGGATCTAGGCAATATGAATTTTATCTTGGCGGTGAGTTGACGGCGTCACAATCTATAACGTGACGCCGTCAAGGTGTAAAATCTATTTATAGTTTTCTAATTTTCATTCATTAAGTGTGGAACTTTTGGAGAGCTTCTTTGTGCAAACCCTAGACGAATTTTTTGTAATAATAAGGGTTTCAACCCTTGTTCCATCCATGTTCACTTGAAGACAAGTTTTCCAATAATCATACAATATGTCTATGTGTTGTGTGATTCTATCTTATGTTTGTCTTCTTTTTAACATGCTAGGCTAGGTTTTTCTTGTGTTTGCTTAGATGTAATGAAACCTAGATTTTAATTATTGATTGATGGTTTGTTTATAATTGTTGCGGATGATTGTATTTTTTTTTAACAATGGGTGGATGATTATATTCGATGTTAGGCTTAAGAAAACTAGCAGACTTCCAATTGGTAACTTGCTTGAATGTCTTAAGAAACTTGATCGGAGGTGTACTACGATTTATGGTTGTACTTAATCCATAAGCGAATTCTAGTGATCCCATGTTAGGATCTTTTAATCGGCTCGACATAGGAGTGAAGTAGGAGCTTATAGAGTTAGGGAATTTCATACACGGACCAACGACTAGTATTAAGGAATATAACCCGTCATCCATGCAATTGTAACAAGCTAATCAACTGGTAAAAAATATCTAGGGAGTAGTGAAATCTAAGTAAACACATTTTCTCTTATTATTGTTTACACCACAAATTAGTTTTAGTTTATTTAATTTTATTTTGATTGCATCTTTAGTTAATTGGGTTAGTTGACTAGCAACTAATTCTGTCCACTCCTTCAAAACCCGAGATTTTACTTGCTTTTATAAAAATATAAAAATACAAAAAGAATCATCCCTCACCTTTAGACCTAGTTTAGTAGACTTTTTAATCCTAGCGAACACTATTCCTGATTTGAACGATCAATCTCCTAGTACTTGTCACTATACTATACTACAATGAACAGGTACACTGCCTGGTGGGGATTGCAAGCTTCTCACGATCCCTTGAGAGGTAAAACCTTTTGCGAGGGTGCAATTCCACGCATCAAGAGATAACTAGTCGGCTTGTTTCATTGTTAAGGTTGGTCGAACATTGGTTTATAGTGAATAACCAGTCGACTGCTTAAAGGTTTGGTTTTTCTTTCATTGTTGTTGTTTTAATTGCAACTGAGTTCTTGTTGATATCGTGTGAATCAATATCATATACCTGTTGTCCAACTTTTCCCATCAAAACCCTATACCTAGACAATAACCCATTGTTCACTAATTAAATTATTACTACACACTCATTATATTCAATCCCTAAACCCTACCCACGTACACTGTTAACGCACACTAAACAGCCAACATCACTGGTAACCCACCCTCTCCTCCACCCGTGATCTTACTTTTCAATAAGCTTATGATGATAAACAACCTTGTTCCCCTAAAGTTAGACATCAACAAGATGAACTATGTATCGTGGGTGTCCTCTTTCAAGAATTTTTGTTGAGGTCATGGCCTTATGGAGCATCTCTTGGGTGCTAACAATGACGAGGAAACTAGTTGCTCGTCACCTCCTGATCCTGAATGGATAACAATTGATACTATCATTCTTTCGTGGATTTTTGCGACCTTGTCCTCGACTCTTCAATCTCGGCTTGTTGTTGATGACCCTAAAACGGCAAAGGAAGCATGGGATCTTATTGCTTCAATCTTTGATGATAATAAACGGTCTTGTTCTATTGCATTAAAGGCCGAATTGAGAGCTTTAAAGCTTGGGGATTTAAGCATTGATGCTTATTTACGTAAGATTGAAAACATTGCTACTCTCTTGTCGAGCCATGGCACGCCTATTAGCAATGATGGTGTCGAGCCTTGGCACCCCTATCATGTCGATTTGGCACGTATTGCAAATTTCTACACAATGGGATTCATGGTACCCCCTCTTTGTCATCAAACAATGGCACTCAAGCTAATGTCACTCCCTCATCAAATTTGTTCAAACATGATTTAATTACTTTGCAAGGACTACTGGCTAAGTTAGGGTGTCATGGAACTAATGCTAGTGCTTCACCAAATATAACTCCTACTATGACCAATTCTAATCCCACACCCGTAGCATTTCATACTTCTAATATCAAATAACATACACCTCCTACATTGGTCCAATGCTACGGTTCACCAGGTTTTACAAACCAAAAAGCAACCCATGTCCTTTTTCCTTCCCAGCCAATCCAATAAACCCATTATTACCAGGCCCAAAACCCTTCTCAGCCCACTACTATGTATCAGCCTGGTAAGTTTTTCCACACAGGTCAAACACTATTGGCAGGTCAAAATGGTATGGTTGGTCAAACTGGTCAACAACATGGTATTTTCAATCAACACCCGGGTCAGCCAGGTATTTGTGGTCAACAGCCGGGTCAGTCGGGTTTTGTAGGTAGTTCGGGACAGCTTTCGGGTCAAGAGACATTTTTACCAAATGATTTTAATACTGTGACACTACAGGATCCTGCTTCTGGTAATTGGAATATGGACACATGTGCGTCCTCAGATCTTAATGATGATGTCAATAATCTTAGTGATGTTTTCAATTCATGCATTTATTCATCAGTCGTTGTTGGTGATGGGCATTCTATTCCCGTTACTAACTCTGAACATAGTATTTTGCCAATACCTTTTCGACCTCTTCATTTAAGTAATGTTTTAACTACTCCTAATATTGTCAAAAATTTGATTTTCGTTCGTCAGTTTGTTTGTGACAATTATTGTACTGTTGAATTCGATCCTTTTGGGTTTTCTGTTAAGGACTTTCAAACTTGTCGGGTGATGCTCCGCTGTTATAGCACTGGAGACCTTTACACTGTCATGAAGCCCTCTCCTATTCCTCAAGTCTATCTCACTAGTCAGTATACGTGGCATCAACGACTTGGACATCCATGAAGTGAAGTGATACGTCGTGTTATTTCCAATAATTCTGTTTCGTGTAATAAGGAAAAGTCTCTCATGCTTTGTGATGCCTGCCTGCTTGGCAAACACGTATGACTTCCGTTTGGTACTTCTTCTACTATAGTTAATCTGTTTGACATTGTTCACTCGGATTTGTGGACTTCCCCAATTTCGAGTCTGTCTGGTTTTAGATAATATGTTTTATTTTTTGATCATTATTCACAGTTTGTTTTGGTTTATCCTTTAGTTAATAAATATGATGTTTTGTCCAAATTTATGTTGTTTCGTAATTTTGTTAAAACTCAATTTAAGTGTGAAATTAAGTCATTTCAGTGTGTTCATGATGGTGAAATTTGATAACCACTCTTTTTATAAATTATTTGCCAACAATGGAATTCGGTTTAGATTTTCTTGTCCACGCACTTCCCAACAAAATGGAAAATCCATAAGGATGATTTGCACCATTAGTAATCTAATTCGTACATTACTGTTTCAAGCTCATCTTCCTCCCAACTATTGGACTGAAGCCCTCAACATGGCCGTTTACCTATTGAATCTCTTACCATCACGTGCCATTGACAACGAAGTCCCATTTACCCGCTTACTGGCCCTACACTAGATTATAGCCTTTTACGTATTTTTGGGTGTCTTTGTTACCCCACCTTGATGTTGACCACAAACTTGGAGCCCGCGCTACACCTTCCATATTTTTGGGCCATGCTACTAATCATCGTGGCTACTGTTGTCTGGACCTCAACACCAATAAAATAATCATGTCGCGCCATGTTACTTTCAATGAAATAGTTTTTCCGTTTGCTTCCATGACACCCAATGTCAGTCTCTCGTATGATTTTTTTGAAGACACCTCAAATGTAATCTCAAATATAATCAAACAGTCACCTACATCTACTACCACTTCACCTCAACCTAACACACCTGCTCCTACTATCCACACTGATGAGCCTAGTTCTCCTACAAATGGTCCACCTTCCCTAGCCGAGCCTCATATTACCACCCCACTTCCAACATATGTCACTAGTTCACCTCTTGAAACTGATACTAGTCCACCTAACCAACATCCTACCCCAATTTCTGTTTCCCAAGATTCACCAACTATAACTATTAACCCAAACCCGGTTTCGATTCATCCCATGTTCATATAATTTTGTGTCAGGACTAATCGTCCCACTCAGCGTTTTACTTATTATGTGTCTTCGGTCTTCCCGTTACCCAAGTCCTATAATGATGTGCTTAATGATTCTAATTGGCAAAATGCTATGTGTGATGAAAATGATGCTCTTATTAAAAACAAAACTTGGATTCTTGTGCCTCGACTTGCGGATACCAATATAGTTAGATGTATGTGGTTATTTCGTCATAAGTATTTGGTAGATGGTACTCTTAGTCATTACAAAGCTCGTCTTGTGGCGAATGGTAGTACACAGATAGAGGGTGTTGATGTTAATGAGACTTTTAGCCTGTTTGTTAAACATGGCACTATTTAGACGGTTCTTAGTTTGGCTACTTCTAGACATTGGCCGGTTCATCAACTTGATGTCAAGAATGCTTTTTTGCATGGTGATTTAGCTGAGATTGTTTACATGCATTAGTCTCCTGGTTTTTGGGATTCTGAACATCCAGATTATGTTTGTTTATTATATAGATCACTTTATGGTCACAAGCAGGCACCTAGGGCTTGGTTTCAGTGTTTTGCTGCTTTTATGCTTCGGGTTGGATTTACTCATAGTCGTTGTGATTCCTCATTATATATATCGACAGGGGACTGATACTGTTTATTTATTACTTTATGTTGATGATATTGTTCTCGCAACTGCTTCTGAGAGTTTGTTACAGCGGGCTATTGCTTCTCTACACAAGGAGTTTTCTATGATAGATTTGGGATCTCTTAATTATTTTTTAGGCATCTCTATTACACGTGACTCTTCTGGGATGTTTTTGTCTCGGCGCAAGTACGCTAAGGCAATACTTGAGAGGGCTCATATGGTTGGTTGTAACCCCAGTCGGACTCCTGTTGATACTGAGTGTAAATTGGGGGATAACGGTGCACCGATTTCTGATTTGACATTCTATAGGATTCTTGCGGGTTCTCTGCAGTATCTTACTTTCACTCGCCATGATATTTCTTATGTTGTATAGCAGGTGTGTCTCTATATGCATGATCCAAGAGAGCCTCATTTTTCCACCCTTAAGTGAATTCTGATGTATGTTTGGGGTACTTTGGACTACGGTTTACAACTGTTTTCATCTTCTACTACTTCTGGCTATTGTGGTTTTTTGGGAAACAACCTCCTCTCGTGGTCCTCTAAGCGTCGACCGACAATTTATCATTCTAGTGCAGAGGCAGACTATCGTGGTGATGCCAATGATGTTGCTGAGACCTATTGGTTGTGAAACCTGCTATGTGAGCTGCATACACCTTTGTCTTCCGTTACGCTTGTCTACTGTGATAACGTTAGTGCAGTATACTTATCTTCTAATCCGGTTCAGCATCAACATATGAAGCATATAGAGATTGATATTCATTTTGTACGGGATTTGGTTGTTGTTGGTCAAGTTAAAGTTCTTCATGTCCCCTCATGTTATCAGTATGCAAATATTTTTACCAAAGGTTTACCTTCAGCATTGTTTGAGGAGTTTCGTACCAGTTTGAGTGTCCGGTGTCTTCCCGCTCAAATTGCGGGAGAGTGTTAGTCGTATAGTTACGATAACCCATTGTATTTGTACGGGCTAAGACCCGAGTGTTATTTATTAGGTCTTATGCACTATATATGTATGATCCGGCTTTATGAATAAGATACGAATCAATATTATCCTTCAACGACAAGCGAAGCTGTGAAGGTGAATGAAATATCATTGGAGTAGCTGGTTGAAAATTTTCCAAATGTATTTAGTCTTGTAATGCTCCGATCCAAATGTAGTTTTAGTATTAATAATTATATGTTTTATACAAAAATAGTAGTAAATGAAAGTTGAATTTTATGCAACAAAATTAAGTATCAATGGAGATAATGATTATATTTTATGAATATGTTTTATATTTAATTTATATTTATATACCAATAATAAATAAACGTATATGTAAAAGTTGGGTTCATAATTAAGTTTTTTGATATAATAGATATTAAATATATATATATATATATATATATATATATATATATATATATATATATATATATATATATATATATATATATATATATAATTTTTGAGCTTCATGCATGCAATGTATATAAGTATGTGTGATTATAAAATAATAATTATAATATACTTTGTTGATATGTTTTGTACAATAATTAAATATAATATAATGTAAGTATAAATGATTATAAATTAATGATTATATTTTATATTATATATAAAATCTATAAAAATTGATCGAGTTTCATGCAATAATATTACGTATTAGTAATAATAAAATAATGATTGTAATATATATTTTATAGATATGTTTTAAATATCTAGATATCAACAACAAGAATTAAATGTATTTATAATATTTATAAAAGTCGGGTCCAAATTAAGTTTTTTTTTTTTTTTTTTTTTTTTTCTAATATAACATTTTCTTTTAAAGAAATCTGTTTTATTTAAGTATCATGCAAAAATTTATGTATAATAGATTCTTAAATAGATTTACGCTGTTAAATATTAATTTTATATTAAAAATATTAAGGTACGTGTATTGCACGGGTATGCAAAACTAGTTTAATTAAAGCTACGGTGGGATAAGGTAGAGTCTACGATGCACAACCTTAGACCTTCCTAGTACTCCGTATATTCAAAACTAGCCCAAACTGTATTTCTAAAACATTTATTCTAAATGGCATCACATTTCTATATTTGTACGTTTAGGACACATATCTTGAATATATGCATTTTTGCATCATATATTTCGTAATTAATTAATGATGTCCAATTTTGACTTCTAGTACCTAGATTTTTAGTTTTATTTAAAGTTCTTTTGTAGACAAAGGCAAATATGATCTTCAAGAAAATAACGTAATATCCAAGTATCCAACTATGCTAACATCCCAGAGTAACTATACCTCAATAGGCATTCCACCCTATTAAAAGGGTTTGTGGTGGACGATGGGGCAAAATGGTTGTCTGCCATAAAAAAAGACAAGAAATCCACGTGTCACAAGCTAGATGTGTCGAAGTGTGTCTCGCCCTTTCTCGTTATTATTATTATTATTATTATTATTATTATTATTATTATTATTATTATTATTATAATCATCACTTTATTATTATTATTATTATTATTATTATTATTATTATTATTATTATTATTATTATTATTATTATTATTTATTTTTTAGACAAAAATACATCGTTGGTCCCTAAACTTTTTACGAAACATCGCCATAGCCCTTAACTTTTCAAAATCATCGTCATGCGTCCAAAACTATGGATCATGAGGCCGAATGTGTCCCTTGACCCGAAATGGTGAGGTCAATGCTCAGTTTTGGTTATTTTTCCAAGGGCAATTTAGTCCAATCATATTTACAACTAGCGTATGATTTATGTCTAACCCGACATTCAATTTCAGGGACCAACTGTGTTCTAATATAGTTTTTAGCTATGCAACTTGACAATACTTCTCAGATATGCTTATTAATTATTTCGCAGGAACCAATAAACCCACAACTAACCGTTGATTTTTCAGTAAGTCTCGATGATGTATCATACACATTGTAACTTACAAAATATACTGAAAACAACCCTCAACAACGCTACCCATAGTTATTCCATAAACAAAAGGAAAAAAAATCAGAAGAATGGCAGACATGGAGCTTAGTAACCCACAAGTGATGGACAAGATGGTAGAGTATGTGAAGGCAAAATATGGTGATAGTTGGTTAGAAAGTGATGAAATATCTGATGAGATGTATGAAGATTTATGCAGATTTGCCAAAGAAGCCAAAGTGATCAAAGGTTAGTTTAGTTTACTCTATTCGTGTCATTGACATAGTGATTGAAAAGTAGGATAGTAGTAATGGTTAAAATCCGATGTCCTTGTGTTTTTGTTGTATTTCCAGATACCAATTCTAAAGGAAAAGAGGTTGATGCATCAAATGCATAACCTGTTAGCACCATTGTTCATAAAATTCCAAAACCAAGTAAAATGGTTACAAATATTGTACTAGGTCTTGTTGCGGCAAAGGTAAGCAGCAGCAATAAGAGGAAACATTGGTATGTGCCTCTCCCTAAGAACCTTAACTGTCCCACTATGAATATCAAGTCCCCCATCAAAAAGTTCACTTGTTATTTTTAGTGGTTTATGTAATGAAGATGTAAATTTTTTGGGATGATGATGGCTAATGAAATAGTTGGATTTTACATTTTTGATTTACTTGTTTATGGTTTTTAGTTTGCAATCGCATATGTAGTATATTGTAGTGTTTGAAATAACTTAATTTGACTATTAAAGTCAACGTATACCCAAAAAACAAAATAGTAACCAAACTGTATTGTTATAACATATGAATTACAACATATCAGTTCAATTGCATTTAAACTGAAAGACAACATAGAATTTCTTGCTGCTTATTCACTTGGGTAAATGACTAGCAGTTTCATCAGTTGGTTTATGAGTTGTAGGTTCTTTAGTAGGTGTTTCACTTGCAGATTCTTCACTAGCTGATTCACTTGGGCATACTCCACTTGATATTTTAGTTGTCATTGTAGTTGCTTCACTTTGTTCATCACCATTGCCCACGTTAGCACGACCTCTACTAGAATAATTAACACCTAAGCCAATCACATACCCACCACGATCGGTTGTAGTTGTCTTTTCCCCTGTAACATCAGCTCTTGTGGTGTAAGATGGGGCTCCCATTTTTTCAAGGCATGATGGACAAGTATACCACATGAAATCTTTGTAAGGGGGACGCCTTGAAAAAAACATCAATCCAGCCCTGTTTTCCTTTTCAATCCAATAGTCACTGCAGACCAATTGACAACCATTTTGTGGATCCATTGTGAAAAGTAATTGAATACATAAAGAGTTGATGATAAGGTATTATATAATAGATGGAAAAAGGATAAAGTTCAATGAGATTGTTGAACAATTAGGTAGTATTAAAGACACGAGTAAATGCATATAATACAGCCAAAAGACTACAAGTTTTTGAAATTGTTGACTATTGCAAAGTACCAACATCACAAACATAAACTTCAATTGTATTCCGGGTGATCCCAAGTCTGAGAGTTGTTTGAGTCATAACCGTCGTCGTAAGGATCAAAGCTCGCAAACCTCTCTGCATCTAACTAAGCTTGAAATCTACTCAGCTCCCGCTCCTTGTCAGAGTTCTAGCCATCTTCATAAGCTGCCACATTTTCCTCAAATCTTAGTAGATAGATATCCAGATGAGGTTCCTGTTGTTGTTCAAGTTGTTTGTACATTTTCTCTTCTTCCAAAAACTGGTGGAATGCTTCTTTTGCTAGGCTTAACTGCTCCTCATCTTCATCCAACCTTTTATATTCTTCTTCTTGAAAAAAAAAAAAGATTCAAGAATCTCTTGTTCCATAGCCTGCCTTATCTCCTTTTCATCCATCCACTGATAAAAAAATAAAATAATTAATATATGCATACATCATATCCAATTTAAACACAATAGATCATTAGTCAATTATACGATAAATGTTTGCATACCTGATTCCTTCTCCCATCAACATGCCTTTTTTTCCTCGTATGTTACTTTCCTTTTGGGGTTGTGGAGCTTGTTCCTTGTGACACCTTCTCTTTCTATGTCCAACGGTCTGACAATTAGAGCATTTCATCTGTGTACGAGATCTAGATCTACCCATTGATAAGCAATTTCAGGGGGGAAATACTAGACTAATTTTGAATTTAAATTTGGGGATACTAATGGTCAAAATACAACCGTACTTATAAAAGCATCCATAAAGCTTTATGGCAACCATAAGACGTAGTAAGGGATGAAATATACGAAATTTGTATGTTTACACTGTTTCACTTAGGACCAAACATATAACATCAATGTGAATATGTGATTAAGCTATACAAGCAACAAACAAAAGCAAATTAAGCTAAACAGATCTTCATTTCATTTGATAACATAGATCAAAAGTACATGATAGGGTGATACTAGATGATCAAGCAAAATACATAATTCATAAGGCCCAAAAGACAACAAACATTACACACTAAATGTTTCACCATTAGTGATTAACAACAAAATCAAGTTTTCCTAAGAAAATCAGTGAAATTGTTCCTGCCCCACACCTGAGCATGGGTTTCAGTAATCATCTTGTTAGTCTCCATAGCCTTGATGACATTTTTCTTTTGAATCTTTTTAAGATCTTGTAGAAGCCTCCATGACATAAGGGAAGTACGCCATCCTTCTACTTTAGCCATAAACTCTTGGGTTTTGTGGGTCATATGAACCAAATCCACATAACACTTTAGGAGTCCTTTTGCAAGCTTTATATCCTTGTCGTTCTCACGTTGATAGTACAGAGCAATGCTAGCAAACAGTTCGTGGGAACCGGTGGCGGTTGCAAGTTCCTATAGGTGTGGGAATTCTGACATTTTTTTTTTGTGTTTTAGGTTTGGGAAGTAACTTAATTGTGCGTTTAGTATGCAAAACCTTTAGGGTATGGGCCCTTAAATACTAACTGAATTGATGATGTTACAAATTCAGGGACCAAATTTGATATCAGTATATCGTAAAGAGTAAAGTTATTAAATGGCGGGAAATTTAAGTATACAAACATCAACGTTGGCAAGGTTGGGGACCAAGGACGAAATTATACAAAAATAGTCCAATACGCTTAAGTTTTTCGTTTGGGTTACGCCCCAATAAACCGGACCCAATGACCCGACCAACATAACCCTAAAAAGTTTCATAATAACCCAATACATAGAATAATAAGTCATTCCACATTATGAGAAACACCGTTGATGCAAGTTAATGGAAAGGAACATATTTTTGACAACATTTAAATGTACAGAACCAGAAGAAGAAGGAGAAGTGTTGTTCCGGATTCACACAAATGGGAGATTTGAATATACCCCACTCAGGTATGAAGGCGGATCCATTATTAATGTTAATTCTTTTAGGTATGATAGGGGTATCTTTAGTTCAACCCTAGATAATCTATTATCAGAGATTAAGGAACCAAAATGGGCGGTGTTTTTCTGTCATCTAAATAAATCGCTACAAAATGGTTTGCACTTGATTTACAGGGACCAGAATGTCCTTAAGATATATGATTTTGCTGAAACACATTATTCAGTTGATATCTTTGTTATACATAGGCCCTAGATGTTAGCAGTATTTTACTTGGAAAACATTGGTTTTGAGGTTGTGGGTTGGTTAGAAGAAGATGCTAACTTCATAATGTCAAGTGGGAGACCTTTTATGACTCGCCGTAAATGAAAGGGTATAGATAAGAACAAATTACAAGTTGGTGCTGTTATCAAAGAAGGAAAATATGTTATCCATGACAAAAGCATCAAACAGGAAAAAGATGTTATCCATGACAAAAGCATCAAAAATAAGAGAAAAGGGTAAGCTGATTCTGGAAGATGAGGTTTTGCAAGAGGAAAAGGGCGAGAAAGTTGTAAAAACTTATAATCGAGGTTTTGATGGGAACAGGAAGGCTATAATGGTTGAAATTCCTGGTTTTGATGGTGAAAACATTGCTGATGGTGCTGGTGATTGTGATGTTGTGCCTAGTGGTGCTAATAAACATTTTAAAACCAGTGAAAAGATTACCAATTACGTACTGGCCCTTTGTGCCAACAAGCCATTGATGAGGCAAAAAGTGTCCCGCTTTTAAGGGGTCATTTAAGCCCGAATTCGTAATTATTTGATCAATTATTGCCCTAAATCGTTCCTTTTGTCATTTTAGGTACTTTTGAGGAGAAATCTAGAAAAGGAAGCATTTTAGACGTTTTTGGAGCATAAAAGTGAAGAAAACGGCAAAGTTGTTAATTCCTTGCTGGGAACAGTACCTGACGACGTCAAGCCTTAACACACGATTGCGTCAAGAATGATAAAAGATGTGGAAATGGATATTACAACATGACGGCCCAGAACATTTTCAATGTAATTGACCTGACGGCGTCACCAAGGCCGTTAGGGTCAAAATGCAAGTGACGGCCCAGAGGAGATTTACACATGAAGGCGTCAAGACTGGATCTAGGCAATACGAATTTTAACTTGGCGGCAAGTTGACGGCGTCAGAAGCCAATACATGACGCCGTCAGGATGCTTAGTCTATATATATTTTTCCAATTTTTCATTGTAAAGTATGAAACAAATTGTGGAATACTAAAACACAAACCCTAGGTCAAATTTCCTGCATATTGAAGGGGTTTCAAACCCTTCTTTCTTCCATGTTTTAATAAAGATAAGTTCTCCAATAATCATTCAATATGTCTATGTGTTGTTTGATTCTATCTTATGCTTATCTTTCTTTTAACATATTAGGCTAGGTTTTTATTGTGTTTGCTTAGATGTAGTGAAACCTAGATATTGATTATTGGTTGATTGTTTGTTTATAATTGTTACGGATGATTGTATTCGATGTTAGGCTTAAGAAAACTGGCAGACTTCCATTGGTAACTTGCTTGAACGTCTTAAGAAACATGATCGAAGGTGTACTACGATTTTTGGTTGTATTTAATGCATAAGTGAATTCTAATGATCCCATGTTAGGAGCTTTTAGTCGGCTCGACATAGGAGTAAAGTAGGATCTTATAGAGTTAGGGAATATTGTACACAGCCCTACGACTAGTATTAAGGAATATAACCCGTCATCCATGCAATTGTAACAAGCTAATCAACCGATAAAAGATATCTAGGGAGTAATGAAATCTAAGTAAACACATCATTTCTCATTATTGTTTCCACCACATTAGTTTAATTTCATTTCTTTTATTTTATTTTGATTGCATCTTTAGTTAATTGGGTTAGTTGGCTAGCAACTAATTCCGCCCACTCCGTCAAAACTCGAGATTTTACTTGCTTTCATAAAATATAAAAAATACAAAAAGAATCATCCCTCCCCTCTAGACCTAGTTTAGTAGGCTTTCTAATCCTAGCGATATTATTCCTGAGTTGAACGATCAATCCCCCGGTACTTGTCACTATACTATACTACGACGATTAGGTATACTGCCTGGTGGGGGTTGCAAGCTTCTCAAGATCCCTTGAGAGGTAAAACCTATTGCGAGGGCGCAATCCCACGTACATCAGCCATCCTAAGTAAGCTTTCAATTTTGAATTGCATGGCTTGTGTTTTATATTATGTTACACCAATTATACATTATATAACTTGAATATTTGGTGTTTGGATACTTGTTTTTCCAGGCACATTTGCAGTTTGACAATCACTGACAGGATGAATGTTTTTGTATGTTGATAATCCAGTTCCAGTATGTACATCAATAGAAGGTTCATCAGGTGAAGGTTGTGCAGTGAAAGCCGCATCGTCTTCTCCAATTTTGTGTTAATTATCAGTAGAACCTTGTATCAGACAATGTTTTAACTTATTTTCATGTTGTATCAGACATTGTTTAGCCAGTTGACTACTATAAGTCAAACTATTCAAATGCTAAATGCTAAAAAGTCAGTGTGTTAAGTCATTCTCATGTTGTCTAATACATTATATTTTATGGCTGTACATATTAGATGTTCGTTGACATTTAAAAAGTCAAACTAACCAAATGCTAAATGTGATGGTATACGCACCACAATCGATCACACCTTTGTATCAGCAAAACCAAACACAGTGGCCACTTAACATTTGATGAACCTATGTTCAAACCATACCCAGTAATTGTACAAGGTTACATGTGTTAAAAATGTAAATGCTTTACATATTTTAACATGTAACTCCAATATGCTAATGCTAATCCAAACACCCACTATAGTTAAAAAGGCAAATCGTTTAATTACTTAGACATCTAATAATCAAACTGCCAAATTGACTTGTAACTGTCAAACTAAAGAATTAACAACAACATGCAAATTATTGATTGCCAAACACTATCATTTATTCAAAACCCATATTTTTATTGATTGATCTCATGTTGACAACCATTACAAACTTCACTACCATCTAAACAAACACTTAGCTAGACCCACAACTTTCCCTATCACCATTTTCCTTCATTTCCTTCCTTTCCTTTAGATATTTGAACAGAGCTTCAAGTTTTGTAATCCTTGTTTCCAAATCATCAAACTTTGGTAACACATTGTTGGCAGCCTCTTCCTTCTCCTTCTTAGCACCCAAACGGTGTTCCTTGAAGCAATCCTCTTTCCTCAACCCAGTGTACAAAGCCTTCCCCTATCGTTTTGTGTCATTCTTAGTTATTTTGATTGAATCTATGTGTGTTGCGTTGTTGATAGTTTAGGATTTTATAGAATTTAATATAATGTCGGGTTAGACATAAACCATACGCTATTTGTAAATGTGGTTGGACTAAATTGCCCTTGGAAAAATAACCAAAATTGAGCGTTGACCTTACCATTTTGAGTCAAGTGACACATTTGGCCTCAAAATTCATAGTTTTGGACGCATGGCGATGATTTTGAAAAGTTAAGGGCCATGACGATGTTTCGTGAAAAGTTTAAGGATCAACGGTGTATTTTTGTCTATTTTTTAATATAATGAAAGAGATATCATTACATGTTAGATAAGAGTACATCTTTAGTCATCCATAAATTGGCACAACTTGAAACATTACCGTCTAACATAATCTCATTAAAACAACTTTACGCCAAAAAAGCTATGTTATGAGTTACCCTATTTTCCTCTTTTTTAACAAAAGACCACTTACAAACTTTTCAAGCCACTAGCAGGGTACCCGCCCGTTGTAGCGACATGTACAATTGTAATATTCAACGAAAAATTCTTTTAGTTCTATATTTTAAGATACAATAGATATACGGATGACGACAATTTTAGTTTTCAATAATTTTATGTAGGGCTGTAAACGAACCGGACAAACACGAACGGAGCCCTGTTCATGTTTGTTCATTTAATATTAACCGGACAAATAAACGGACACGGACACTTAAACGGACAAATTTTCTTGTTCATGTTCGTTTATTAAGAAAATGAATTGTTCATATTTGTTTATGTTCGTTCATTAAAACGCTAAACGAACATAAATGATCGAACATAAATGAAAATAGACAAACAAACATAAACTTTATTGAATATTTCACAATATATTATTTTATAAGTGTTGCTTTGTTTAAACAAACCAATTATTAAAATTATTGTTCATAAATGAACGAACGAGACTTTTATTCATGTTCGTTCATTTAACTAAATGAACGTAAAATATTGTTCATGTTCGTTCATTTAATAAACGAACGAACATAAACGAACTTTTTACCGAACGGTTCATGAAATGTTCACTGAACGTTCAGTTCGTTTACAGCCCTAATTTTATGTAATAACAATATTTTTCATATAAAACTGTATATTATCCATGTGATGTTGTGACAATATTGAGATGGTAGCAAGTATATTGTAAAGGTATGGGGGTTAAAGTAGTTGATAATGACTCATAGTAGCAAGTTATCATTAAATAATAACACCATATCGAATTTTAAAAATCACTTACATTCTTTAAAAACAATATTTGTTATATTTGTCCCACATAAATGGATGATACTTATAAAGATAAAGAAAAACTAAATATTC
Source organism: Artemisia argyi (assembly GCA_030686995.1). Taxonomy (NCBI): domain Eukaryota; kingdom Viridiplantae; phylum Streptophyta; class Magnoliopsida; order Asterales; family Asteraceae; genus Artemisia; species Artemisia argyi. The sequence continues at coordinate 42,633,500 of CM060703.1, forward strand.
AATAAGTCATGTGGGTTACTTTAAAAAGTATAACTATTATTACACAAATATATATAATAAATATATAATATATAATTAGCACTTTGCACCTTTGCATCTTATGCTTTGAAAAAATCGTCTGATTTTTATAAAACAAAGTTTTTAGTTTTTACGGTAAGTTTTATCAAAAAAAAAAAAAAAAAAAAAAAAAAAAAAAAAAAAAAAAAAAAAAAAAAGTGTATATGTTGGTTCTCGAGGCAATTTTGCGATTTAATAATATTTTTGAACATTGTAATTTAGTATGCATCTATTGATTTAATAATATCATTTTCGGACGACTTTTATGGGCTAGCTGAACCGGTGGTGTCTCTGATTCCCGGTTGAAACCGCTGGTCTGGTCCGTTTTATAAAACCATATGTTCCATCAACTTGTTTACATATAAATCATATGAAGCTCTGTGCGTTTTATTAGTTTGTACAATATAATATTTGATGAAAAATTATATCAATGAAAAAACACACTTAAAACTCAATCCATTTATATATTTTTCATAAAGTATTATATAATACTCACAAAAATATATAAGGTCAAAGTTGAACCAGTTTGACTCTGAAAAGTCAAACTGGACAGTTTTTATGGGACGGAGGTAGTATATAATAACAAGTATTTTTCATATAAGGGTGTTTTAAAGATAATATTTATTAGGTAATTATAGTTATAGATGTTTTTTTATTCTTATATTAAATTATTTTGTATTTTTTTAAAACATACGTAGTATATACAAAGAGTGCTTTAAGTGTTGCAACCAATGCTATTAAAGATGTACTTATTAAAATTTGTCATTATAAGCAAATGTTGAATTTTAATTTTTTAAGCATTTCATTTTAAGAATGTTTCAAATGAATATAGGATCGAATGGGGCTCGCAATTGCTATCAAGATGACTTTATTATGAATTGAGGTCACGAAATGCATGTCCAAATGGTTGGAAACTTGTCTTTTCTTTTTTTCTTTTATATATATATATATATATATATATATATATATATATATATATATATATATATATATATATATATATATATATATATATATATATATATATTTATTTATTTATTTATAGAACACTTTTGGAACTATCTAACCAGGTAATTTTCCCTATATAATAACACTTGTGACATTGTTTGCATACACAAGGCATGGAGTTCCATCTCACACTTTCAACAATTGTAGCAACATTCTTATTTGTTCTTGTAATAGCTTTCTTGATCTTGAACAAAACAAGGGTAAATGGATCGAAGCACAACGCACCGCCTCGAGCAAAAGGCGCATGGCCTATAATCGGACACCTTCATCTTCTAGGCGGATCTCGACCACCTCAACAAGTTTTAGGCGACTTGGCAGACAAATATGGGCCTATTTTCACCATCAAGCTTGGTTTCCACCAAGCTTTGGTTGTTAGTAGTGGAGAGATAGCTAAAGAGTGCTTTACCACAAACGATAAAGTGTTTGCAAGTCGACCCAAATCAAAGGCAGCGGAGATCATGGGCTATAACTATGCCATGTTCGGTCTAGCTCCATATGGAGATTACTGGCGACAAGTGCACAAGATTATCACACTCGAGGTTCTCTCTCAACGCCGAGTTGAGATGCTAGGGCATGTTCGAGAATCAGAGCTTAAAGCGTCCTTGAAAGATATCCACGAGGCTTGGGAAAGTAACAAAGAGAGTGAAGGCTCGAATATGGTAAAGGTGGATATGAAACAATGGCTTGGGACTTTGGTACTAAACATTGTAGTTAGAGTTATTTCAGGAAAAAGGTTTACTACCAATGATGAAGAAGGTGTTCATTTTCAAAATGTGATAAAGAAAAATTTTGAGTTATTGGGCGCCTTTGTGGCGTCAGATTACATTCCATATATGGATCGTTTCAACTTGGGAGGGTATGAGAAAGAAATGAAGCTAGTATGGAAAGAAATGGACAATATCATGGACGGATGGTTACAGGCGCACAAGAGAGAAATAGAGTCGGGCCAACAACTCGAAAGAAACCAAGTCTTCTTGGATTTCTTGATTTCTAGCCTCCAAGGTGCTCCAAAAGAGGATTTCCCGGGTTTTGACCACGATACAGTTATCAAAGCCTCATGTCTGGTAAACTAACGTTTGATCTATATCACTACTCTTACCATTACAGTACAAGGAAAGTATTATTTACGTATTATTGACAGAGAAAGAGTCACTACTATGCTTTATTGTTACTAAAAGATTACTGTATTAATAAGAATTAAGTACTCTTATTTTTAGTCTATACGTTTGTGGTTCCCGGACACGTTTTTTGTTGTCAAAACAAAGTGTCCCAAAAGTTAAAATCTTTCCAAACTTTTTGTGTCGTCTACATCTTTACCCAAACTTTCTGTAGGCACTGAAAAACTAGACAGTTATTGATTGACATTAGGTCTTTTAAAGCTAATTTCTTGAAGTGATTTACTTCATAATTTCTGATAGATACATTAAGAAACCAATACAACGCCTAGAAAAATATTGTTCAGTTTTAATTTATTTTTGTGAAACTTCTTGAATTAGTTATTCCCTATACGGAACGATAAATAAGCTTTAGCTTAAATCTTGCAGGCACTAATAACTGCTGGATTGGACACAACATATGTAACTTTAGTATGGGCGTTATCTTTGTTGCTCAATAATCCAAAAGCATTAAAAACTGTTCAAGAAGAAATTGATGAGCATGTTGGAAGAGATAGACTAGTGGAGGAATCAGACATGAAAAACTTATTCTATCTCGAAGCCGTCATCAAAGAAACATTGCGTTTGTACCCAGCAGGTCCTCTAGCTCTTCCTCACGAGTCTATGGAAGATTGTGTTGTGAGTGGCTACAATGTCCCCAAAGGCACACGTTTGTTAGTAAATCTTTGGAAATTGCAACGTGATCCAAATATTTGGCCAGATCCTGACGAGTTTAAACCTGAACGATTCATGATAACTGACAAGGATATTGATGTCAAAGGAAAACATTACGAATTGCTCCCATTTGGAAGTGGTAGAAGAATGTGCCCTGGTGTATTCTTTGCCCTAAAGGCTTTGCGTTTAACATTAGCAACTCTGATACAACAGTTCAAGCTAGTAAAGCCATCCGATGAACAAATTGATATGAGTGAGAGCTCAGGACTAACCACAAGCAAAGCGACGCCACTTGAAGTCCTTGTATCCCCTCGTTCATCCCTCAATACGTAATTGTATTTATGTATATTAACTTTGAAATTTATATATTATGTGTGACTCATACCATGTAAGATTACATGATAAAGATAATGAAAAAATAATTGAATATGTAAAAGGATAATATTGTTTATTGATTGATAATCATACATTACAATGATAACTAGTATATATACGAGAGAATACAAGGTGTAAATAAGGTAAATACTAATTACCCATAAATCAAGGTAATCTCCTACCAATCATCCTTATCTTTTAGACACCAATTGATCTTATCACAAATAATATAGGCTAACACTCCCACGCAGTTCGAGCGGCGAAATCACGAAAGCTCAGACTGGAGTAGTAAACTAGAAAAGAAATGACATGAACATAATAAAAACATAACTTTAGTCGACTCGTAACAAAATCGTACCAACGGTCGGCTAAGTCGACTGGTAACACAACCGTATCAACGGTCGACTTTAGGGACCGGTACCAACGGTCAACTTTAGTCTACTGGTAACAAAGTCGTACGAGCAATCAACTAATTGACAAACAATAAAATCATGCATTAACATAAATAAAATAAAAAAAAAAAAAAAAAAATGATAAAACGAAAGTTGGTTCTAAAACTTCAACCCCCCAAGAACCTTCCAAACAAGTGGGGCGTGTTTTTCCCTAGAAAAACTTAAAGATATTAGAAGAAGTTGTGATTTATTTTGGTTACGGATTAAAGGGAGCCTTCCGAACCTCCGACATGTAGCTGGTGGCCGGAGGCGGCAGGGGAAGAGTTTACTTTTTGTGGATCTTAATGGTCTGATACCATGAAAGATTACACAATAAAGATAATCGAAAAATAATTGAATATGTAAGATAATAATATTGTTTATTGATTGATAATCATACATTACAATGATAACCGGTATATATACGAGAGAATACAAGATGTAAATAAGGTAAATAATAATTACCACAAATCAAGGTAATCTCCTACCAATTATCCTTATCTCCTAGACACCAATTGATCTTATCACAAATAATATTGGCCATATATTTATTCACACTAAATGATCAAACTACAGGTAATGATATTTGTAATATTCGGGGACATTCGATTCATCATCTTGATCGGAAGATAAGTTCTGAAACCACAATTGAAGTTTGTATACTTGACAAGAGATGTTCTAAACGAGGTGGGCAACGGTCCGCCGCGTTGCGGCTGAGCGTTGTTTAATGTCGTTGATTATTGATTGCACGGTATTTTTTTGTTAAGTAGAAAGTAGGTCAATGTTCGGTGCGGGGTTAAAAAGTCCGGAAAAAAAATTGAAACGGCGTGGTTCTTGATGGCGTTTTGCGGCGGGGCTCGTTAAAATATATGTTTGATAAAAGTTTAAAGTAGCTCTCGCAATAGTCAATTATGCGAAAATGACATGAACCATAATAAGTGATGACTCTCAGCATAATTTTTCTATCTTCAGTCGAGATGAATATAACGTGTGTTGATGTTATATAAGGAAAATATGAGATTCTTGACAACAGTTTATTAACAAAATAAGTTTTAGATATTTAATTCTGTCGACACAATATCATGCCAGCAATGGTAATGGATTGTTGTCTTCGAATAACCAAAACCCGTCCTTAGAGATTAGCATAGTCCAAATGAAGAATTACGGGCCTCAAGCCCTGAGTATCATTCCCTCGGAACAGAAATGGACCATTTGCCTTTCTGTTGTGGATGGGCCTTCTTTTATACCCTAAAATCAAGCTCGAGCAATCGTGTTCGTGTTAGTTGCTGTTGGGCCAAAAAAAAAGTTGGCAGCCCATGTGACATCAGACTGCGTCATCTGTCCTCAAATTAATATATATAGTAATTTGAATAGTGCAAAGTTACACTATTCATTGAACTTAATGCGGGTCATCCTTTAACCTATTTATAATGGGCCTTCCTCTAGGCTCAGCAGAATGCTATAAGGCCTTCAACATATCTTTATGATTTGTTTTTCATCAGGAAACAGTAATCTTTATTAGCGGTCCATGTTGACACAACTTGCTTCAATAAAATAAGGGCATGCTTGGTTCGATGTATTAGAGGGTGAGGAATGAGAAAGGTAATGATTACTTATGCTTGGTTTACTATTATGCAATGGACCATTACCCAAAACAAGGTAATTGAGCATTACCCTACAAATTGGGGGTTATAGAATTTATTACTCATTGCATTCCTTAACAATCCCTTTACCTTTACATTTCTTATTCCTCTATTTGCAAGCGCCCGCTAAGTTAAAAGTTTAGAACCTTGTAGGGGTGTGCAGAATTCGGGTTTCATCCACAGATATCGAAAGCCGAAACTGAACCAAACCGAATTTGTAACCGAACTAAAAGGTGAAAATGACTCAAACCATTAGGGAGGGGATATTTTGATGTGTGAGTAAGTTGAGTGAGTTGATGATGTGGTGATGAGGTGGCAAACCGGCTTGGCCAGTGTATGGCACCATACCCAGCGCTCTTATTATATATGTGTCATGTGCTAGAAAGTGTTACTCTCTTTTCATTCCAAATTCAAGAACTTTTTTTTTTTTTTTTTTTTTTTTTTTTTTTTTAATTGGCAACAAATAACAATATATCGATTAAAGACCAAGAAGATCCCAACTAAGAGAGGTAAGTGTGGAGCGTTCCTAATAACATTTATTGGTGTGCCACATCACACATCCTCAATAACACTCTCCTTAGCAAAAAACTAATACTCCCACTTATTGATGCATGTAGGTCTCACAAAACAACTCATAAAAAATACTCTACTCACTATAAAAAAAAAAGGACGAATGGCACCAATTAGTTGAACAACGGATGATCCAATAACGCATCAATGGCGCTACCGGCAGTGCACAAATGGCGGCACCATTGGGTTTTTTTTTTTTTTTTTTTTTGCGAATGACGCTTATCTCCCTACACACCGTGCTCTCTAAGTGATACATTTGAGAGGCTTTACAGACTTGTGATAATCAATGATGGTTTTCTAATCTCCAGACTCCGACGAAAACAGTGATCATTAGTTAATATCTCAAGAAAGTTATACAAAATACATATAGAAAATTGACATAGATTAAAGTTGAAAACAGAGTACTTGTCTCTTAATGTGCTCTTTTGCTTATTCATGAGCTATGGCAACAACTTGTTTTCCAACATTTTTGCCTGAAAACAAACCAACAAGGGCATCTGGAGCATTTTCAAGGCCTTCAGCAATGTCTTCAACGTAGGCTATTTTCCCTTCTTGTATAAGAGGTAAAATCATTTTCATGTATTTTGGATACGAGTGATAATGATCAGAAACTAAAAACCCTTCCATCCGAAGACGTTTCAAGATAAGGAATGCGAGGTTGCTAGTGCCTTCAGGTTTATCAAGATTGTATTGTGAGATCATCCCACAAACAGCAATGCGCCCATGAACTCTCATGTTGCATAGTACTGCATCGAGCATCTTTCCTCCAACATTCTCAAAATAAATATCAATGCCATCCGGAAAATACCTGGATAAAACAATAATTAATAAGTTATCGAAGATAACATGCTCCTTTGCTTGTGTTTTCATTCTTTGGATTACCTAAAATGACATCTTATCATATTTGCACAAATGATTCTAACTTCATTTCAAAATAAAAAATACTGACCTTTTTAAAGTGGCATTGAGGTCTTTCTCTTCTTTGTAGTTGAATGCCTCATCAAACCCAAATTTGTTCTTTAGTAGATCAACCTTTTTAAAGCAAGGAAAGGATACCAAATAAACTAGCCTTAGAAATACTAAATATTCGTCATAAATAAATACTTTGATCCATTTTTACCTTTTCGTTGGATCCAGCACTTCCAACAACATAACAACCATGGAGTTTGGCAAATTGACCAACAAGTTGACCAACGGCTCCTGATGCTGCTGATACGAACACAGTATCCCCTTTCTTTGGTGAACAAATATCATGAAAGCCAACATAAGCAGTCAATCCAGCCATACCTAGACAGTGACCAAATTCAAGATAAATACAAGATTTGACTAAGAATGTGTAACCGATGTACATAAATCGACAAAAATTAACGTACCTAGGATTCCTGTATAATAAGATAGAGGAACATCTGTATATTGAATCTTAAATAAGCCTTTTGTATCTTTGATCAAACTATATTCTTCCCAATTGAGGGGTCCCCATACCAAGTCACCTTTCTGGAATTCAGGGTGACTCGAATCCAAAATCTTCAACACTCCAAGTCCTCTTATAGGCTACAAGAAAATAATTAAGTGAATATCTCATACAAACTTTTAAAGATATAATCCGTAATAAAACCATAACTTTGGCAACGAGTTTCGAAATTATAACATACCGAACCAAGAGTGAACGAATCAATGTAGTTTCCTTCCATGAACTTGACCATACGATTCCTCATGTAAGGGTCGCATGACAAATAGAGATTCTTAGTCAAAATTAAACCATCTTCGTTCTTGGGTAGCTCCAAACGGATGGTGGAATCAGAAGTAACCACCATGTTAGATGCTTTCGGATACCCATTGATGTAGTCCTTGAATATCACCTGCTTGTTTTGTACCACTTCTGCCATTTCTATGTATTGATAGTGATCGACTTTCTAAGCTATCTGAATCTGGTGAATGTGTATATAAGAGGCACATATATTTACATTAAACTATATGCACATGTGTCCACACTCCACATGTGTATATAATATATATTTCCCATTTCCCAACAGCTTGTTATTTTGTATCTAGCGAATGATGTAGTTTATTTCTTAAATATAACATATGCTTAGGAAATTTATCTTAACGGTTTCATATTTGGATTGTAGCGCATGGTTAGTGATGTAGTCGTGTGTTTCTTATATGAAATAATTCTGAGTCGCACAATTATGTACTTGCTTATAACATTGTGAGATTGATTTTTGATGTAAATATTGTGAGATTTGTCTTTAAAAAATAAGTTAAGAGATTGAACGTTCTATTTTTATGCTAACAATCTTTGTTTTTGATCTTGACATCCCAATCATACACAAGAAAACTAACTCAAAACAATAAAAAGATTATGATTGGTTTGGTGTGTCATGCTGTTTGTAGGGGTTCTAAAAGCACAAAAGATACAAGTGACTTGTTTCTAGTTGTATCATACAACTAGCTTATTGCTTTAAGTCGGATACTCTATCTCAACCTTTGAAGCAATTTCACCCCACTCGACGGCCAAAAGGCCAGTGTGGATCCGGTTTCTAAACTCTTTGTGTTTCTAGAGAATAAACACTAATGGCAAACTTTTCTATGTACACTTCAAACATTTTCCATGAAAGCCGAAACCTTGATACATAGTTGAATTATTTTAAAAACAGGGTTTCATACTTACATGGCTTACTAGTTACTAACACACAAATTTCATTACTTATAAACATTGAAGTCAACTCATGACTTCTATTCGAGACTATGAAAGTGATCACAAGTGTCAACCACCAATGGGTCAAGTTGGTAAAAACTCGTGCTGTTATCATTAAAATGTCACATTTTTCAAGTTCAAATCCTACTTGGTGCAGACAACTATAAAGTTGTCACACCAATCTCCCAAAGGGGAAGGCTTTACCGGTTTAAGTGTGTGGTAGTAAGCTCAAGCCTTTTTGAATAGTCAGTCAAAAGATCGGAAACTATGGTTCCAAAAAAAAAGTAGCTACAAATGTGTGGTTAATTGTTGATGCTGTAACGAGACATTGTAAACAAGGAAGTGAGACAAATGATTCAAAAAGTAGTAATAAGGCTAGATATCTTAAATTACTGTAGTTTGTCTAAATTACCTAGAAGTGCCCTTTAATACACCTTAAACTTGACAACTTTTAAAAAACACGCAATATAGTAAAAAAATAAAAAAAAAAATAAAAATAAAAAAAAAACACTTTGCATGAAGAGTCGAACCAGAATCACAATTTTACAAGTATAATTATTTGTCACTATATACCGTCGTTTTGCGCGGGTATTTATCTAGTACTTATGAAATAGCATAAAGTTATAAGAATAAAAATCACGAATTAGTTGCTTTAATTAGCAAGATCATCGAGGTTGAAATAAAAGTCTCACCTGATGCAACTATATATGGAGGATTGAGTCTCGAGGAGCGAAGCTTTTCACGTGCTTGTTGGAGAAGATTTGAATGGTATGAAAGTTAAGCAGGATCGTAACTTAGTCATTTTGTCAAATTAGACAGGCGAAAATGTTAGAAGTGGTAGCTGTGACATTAATGAAAGGGTTGATGGGTTATTTGAATGCATATATGGTTGTAAATTTATAGTACATGGTTGTAAATTTATAATGGGGAAAAGATTATTAGAAATGACTCATATGTCAACTAAATATGTTTGAATAATTGAACACACGTCTGGCATCATATGTCAAAAAAAAAGTATTACAAGCGAAAAATAGAATAAAGACTAAGATGGTGTATGGGATTAAGAGGGTGTTTATTATTATTATTATTATTATTATTATTATTATTATTATTATTATTATTATTATTATTATTATTTTTTATAACATCACTTTATTAGAAACTAATAGGATTTACAAGAAGTTAGTGGGGAGACGAGATACTAACTGAGTTCTCACTCCTTTAGCTATATAAAAGATAATCCTACTAAAGATATGAGCAGCAGCACGTGCTCCAATGTCTTGGTCATCGAGAACTTTCGGATTCGCTTCAATAAAGTTACTGCATCCTTCTCAAGTTCTCCAAAAGAAGAGAAAGAGAAGGGGATGAACCCATATCCGATATTCGCGCACTTAGCCACAACATACTTGACGCGTTTTCGTTGTGCAGCCTCATTCACCGCATGACCTGGCACAAAATCAACCATACCAGTCTACGTCAAGGGCGATGACCCAGTCAAATCAACGCATACATCAAGCCCTCCGTCCCACGAGTAAAGCAACATATGACGTAAGGGTTTGTCCCTTCCTCCACAAAGCCCAATATCAACCTCTTTACGAACCGAAACCCCCGACCGAGAACATATGTCAACAAGAACATCACGTACTACGTTGTGCCGATGTTTAATACCAATAATACCAGCGCAAGATACAACATGGTCCTCATAAATATCCCCAGTAAAGACCATGGAACAAGTTGAGCACGACATCTGAACAGAGAAAAGGGGAACACCTAGCCGATAACATAACACACACCGGTAGGTCCTAGCATTCATAGTCTGTCCCAACCCAGATATCGGAACCACCCTAAGCCAATCCGAAGTGTAGTCCTCCATTTGCGATTTCCATAGCGCCATATGCCGAGTAGATAAAGAAAATGTAGATTCGGCCGTTTGGGTAACACATGTGAAATATATATCTGCCAGTTTCTTCATGAGTTTGGGGGCAGCGATCTCACAAGGATTACTCAAAAGGTCAATCTCCATTTTCACATTAAAAGCACACAAAGCATCATCAAAGGAAGGTCCCGAAGTTACGATACCAGAGTGACGAAGCAACTTAGTGTGCAAGCTAGCAGATTGAAGTCTAGATGCAAGAAATGCATAATTCAAGACATCACCTGTAGAGTAAACACCAAGCCCCTGAATGCAAGGGGTAAGGTAGCAAGCCTCCATTGCCAATCACCAAAACCAGGTCCAGAAGCAGTGACAATACGCTCTAGAGCAGAACGAAGAGCCACATCAAACGATAGTTAAGCACGCTCAAAGACCTAAGGAGAGCAAGTGCGCATAGCAAAATATAATTTGGAAATAACAGCACAAGCGAGAAGGAGCAACAACTCACACTGAGGATCATTAATCTTAGCAACAGCACCCATAAGCTCAATGGTTTTCGCAACCCGTTTCATAACAAGCTCACTACTAAAATCAAAGTCCACACTAGCTGGCCCACCAAGTAATTTAACACCGTGCAAAGCCCGAGCAATATTAGGTGGGAAAACACCCACAAGCCTGCTTCTGGGATCTTCCCTAGGCCAAAAAACCTCAGTTTTATCAACATTGAGGTGCAAACCACAACGAGGTCCATCCACTATGATAAGCTCTAAAACCTTACCCACATTATTATTATTATTATTATTATTATTATTATTATTATTATTATTATTATTATTATTATTATTATTATTATTATTATTATTTATTTATTTATTTTTTTTATTATTTTTTTTTAACCATCACTTTATTAGAACCATAAAAGTTTACATAAGTTGGATGGGAGTTTAGACACCGGTTGTGCTCACACTCCTTTCTGAATACAAAAGCTTGTTGTATAAAAAATAAAAACGCCACTCTTAGCATTATTTGAGTGGCTAATGGCAATAGACTTAATGCGTGAAAGTGTGTATAAAGCATCCGTATCAAATTTCCCGAACGTAGAAAAAGCAAATGGTATGAACTTGTATCCGTCAATGTTGCAAAAATCGTGAATCGATACTAAGGCGGTCCATGGCCGAGTAGTGATTTTTAACCGATTAATCGGCCGATTACCTTGTAATAGCCGATTAGTCGGCCGATTACCTTGTAAAACTCACCAAGTTCCATGGCCGAGTATCGATTAATCGCCGATTAATCGGCCGAGTTGGCCGATTTTTGCAACACTGGTATACGTTGTCCTCACATTTTGACGCATACTTTCTCTTTTTCTTCTTCACAGCACTTTGTAAGGCTACCCCAGGAGCCCATGAAGTGGCCCCAATACCAGCAAATGGAGAGATACCAGTCACATCCAAGCATGCATCTTTACCTTGAATCCAATTAAATAATAAGTCTGCAGGTCATAGCTCCTTCCCATCCTCCGAAAGGAACCCATAGGAGCCTCCTTACGGACCATGATCCCAACCTTAGAACATATATCAATAAGAATATCACGCACCAGATTATTATTATTATTATTATTATTATTATTATTATTATTATTATTATTATTATTATTATTATTATTATTATTATTATTATTATTATTATTATTATTATTAAAAAAAATCAAAAAAAATTTACATGAAGTTGGATGGGAGTCTAGACATAAGTTGTGCTCCCACTCCTTTCTAAATACAAAAGCTTATTTTATGAAAAATAAAAATGCCACTCTTAGCATTATTTGAATGGCTAATGGCAATAGATTTAATACGTGAAAGTGTATCTAAAGCCTCCGTATCAAATTCCCAGAATGTAGAAAAAGCAAATGGTATGAACTTATATCCGTTGTCCTCATATTTCGACGCATACTTTCTCTTTTTTTCTCCACAACATTGTACAAGGCTACCCCAGGAGCCCATGAAGTCGCCCCAATACCAGCAAATTGAGAGATGTCAGTCACATCCAAGCATGCATCTTTACCTTGAAGCCAATTAAATAATAACAAATCCGCAGGCCGTAGCTCCTTCCCATCATCTGAAAGGAACCCCATAGGAGCCTCCTTACGCACCATGATTCCAACCTTAGAACATATATCAACAAGTATATCACGCACCAAATTATGCCTAAACTTCACGCCCACTTCACTAGAATAGTGGACCACATGATCTCCCCATTTGTCCATACGATGCACATTACAACTCGGACAAAGGCTACCTTCAGAGAACATAGGAACAGTAAGCGGTAAGCCTATAACATAACACAGATCGGAATTGGTGATGGTTCATCCTCTGTCCCAAGCCATCAATAGGGATGGTGAAAAGAAAATCCTATGCATGTGGGGTTCGTATACAACTGAGGATAGCCACATGTCTTGGACTCGGTGAGTACTTAGAAACAAGGTCTTTCTCAATGACACCAAAATAACACTTTGACAAGGAAGCCATTAGTGACAGAGAGAGCGTCCATGTTACAAGTAATGTTGAAAGTATCAAGAGCATGCTGAAAAGAAGGACCAGACATTACCAGTTTTAGCCAGTATCTTGTCCTTTAGATCACTTGTTTACATACGAGAGGCGAGAAAAGCATACTGGATAATATCACCTGCTGAAAGGATACCAAGACCACCCAACTTGATTGGGAGAGTGGCAAGTCGCCACTGCCAATCACCAAACCCCGGCCTTGAGGCAGTAACAATCTTCTCTAAGGAAGTACGTAATGACTGATCAAACTGAACCTGGGCCTCCTGTAAATATAAGGGAGAGCATGTCCTCAAAGAATAAGATAATTTCGCAACCCCAGCACAACTGCGAAGAAGAAGGAGCTCACATTGGGGATCATGAAGTTTGTGGATTGCCTCCATTAAGGTGACGATTTTAGAGACCCTTTTCAAAGCCAAATCCCGACAAAAACTATCATTCAAACTGACTGAACGACCAAGAAGTTTGACACCATTGAGCGGGCGAGAGATGTTTATAGGAAAAACACCCCCCGTCCTACTTCGAGGATCCTCCACAGGCCAGAAAAGCTCAGTCTTATCCACATTCAAAAACAAACCACGAGCCGGACCATCCTTCCTGATGATGTCAAGCGCATTGGAAACCATAAGTGTATCTCCAACAATAGTACCGTCATCAGAATACCAAGCCTGAAGTATGAGCTCACAAGACTGGTTAATAGTCTTGACCAAAGGGTGCAAAGCTAGGGCAAATAGCAAAGGACCTAACGGATCCCCTTGTTGAACGCCTAGACAAGACCAAAGAATAGAGTCATCATAATAAAGTCTTGCAGGTCGAGCATAACAAAACTCAACCCAAGGAGTAATGGATAGGCATCGCACCCTAGTTTCCTGTAATAGGACACCCTTGTCGACAAGATTGAAAGCATTATTAAAGTCCACAAAAAGCATAGAAAATCCAACCTCGTTGCCCTTAGACTTAATGAGCCTATTTACAGAATGTTGAACAGCCTCACAACCACTAGGAACTCCAACACCGAATTGAAAGTCCTGTAAATAAGTATTCATAGAGTTACCAATAGAAGAAGAGGCCACCTTAGAAACAAGCCTTCGCCATACAGTGCCAACAGCAATAGGGCGTATACCACCACCAGGCTTGACCAAGGGAGTCAAAAGGGCACTAGCGATATACTCCCCCAGTTGAATAGGGCACTTTCCACTATAGTTTCTCTTGATTTTTGTTTTGCTTAATAGTAGATGTGTAATAAAACTGAAAGAAATACTTGTCAGGGTAATTTTGGCACCAAATTTAAATTTTTTTGCAACATATAGAAGTGAAACTTTAGTCTTAATAAGCGTCTCATGGATAGGAGTTATATGACTAGCACAAAAAACTGTACCCCTCAACAATTTCCACCCCAAAAAATGTGAGGTTTGCCTTTAAATTTATTAGGAAAAAGCATTTATCTTTAATGCTTGTGAGTGTACCGGCAGTATTTAGATTCTAGAACTTGCGTTAGCGATGCATCCCGAGACCGCTAGGGAGACTACATTCGTGTAGTTAGGATTTACTATATGATAAGAGGCATTAGGATAACCCTTGTCTTAAGTCTGTATTATAATTACATTGACTTCATTGGTCAAGTAATTTCCCCACACCTTTGCGATGTATTCATTTTTAGTACATGATACTCCTAGTACCACCCTCAGAGCCTATCTTTTTCGTTTCTAACTTTAAGCATCTTACTAAAATGAAGAATTTGTTTACAATCCACCCCAAAGGTACACTCAAATCGCCTTAGCCTACCTTGTATACATTCATCTTTAGTGTATTATTGTTATAGGTTTAAACCCTTAGTTAGTTGTCTAATTGATTACATGGTTGCTAAGTCGAGTCATATCTTGTACATATTATTTTGGGACGATTGGGACTCATGGGTAAAAGTACTAGTGTTATGGAGTAATGGGGAAGAACATCATTTATTACCCCCATATATGCGTTAATGTTTTAAAGTACTCCAAGCGTTTCGATTATCTTGATTCGAGTCTTTATTTTTAATTATTTAAAAGTTCAAGTGTAAGGGGAGAAACCGAGCCCCCTTGATGTATTATTTTGGATGGTAGGGCAAGAGTGTATGAAAAAAAATAAAAAAAACAAGAAAAAAAATGAAAAAAATAGAAAAAAGAAAAGTAGAAGGAAAAAAAAAACGGACTACCATCCATTTTTTTTTTTATGTTGGTCATAATTAGCTTAAGTTGAGTCGAGTCTTGGCTTAGCAATGCCGCATTGTATATGTAATTAACTAAGACAATTGACTTGCCACCAGTAAATATCCCTTTATCCAACGAACCGTGTTTTCCTTATCCCTACACCTAACGTTATAACCCTTTGAAAGACCACTTTGATAGTTTATCCTAGGTGCTTGCGCTCAAGTGGTGGAGGTTTGATCCTTTCCCAAGCCTATGGTAATCTATTTGCTATGACAGGTAGTGAGAGATATTTCTTCTATTTCCATTTGTGATATATACACTTATAACACCCAAGAGATGAGAGTATCCAAACACTATATGTGAGGTGCTAGTATATAATTTCCGTGCTTGTTTTGATTAGGGTGGATCGATCATTTATTGTAATTACTTTTATATTAATATTAAATGACCCCTAACTTATATTTTAATTGGTATAAAAGCTCATTTGTTTGAGGACAAGCAAATCTCAAGTGTAAGAGTATTTGATAAGGAATTATTTGATACATTTTTAGGAGGTCATTTAAGCCCTAAATCATGTTTTTATGATCAAATATTACCTCAAATCGTTTCTTTTATCATTTTAGGTACCTGAGACATGAATTTTGGAAAATGGAGCATTTTAGAGCTTTTCGGACGTTTTTATGCTCAAGAATGAAGAAAACAAGAAAAGTCAAGAAAGTCAGGTTTTAACACCTGACGACGTCACGCTTTGGAGCTGACGCTGTCACCTTTTGATGAGAAGCCATGGATTTATACACTAGACGCCCTAGAAGAATTTGTCAAGTTAACACCTGACGGCGTCAGGTGTATTTGGAGCAAGGCCGTCTCCCTTTAACTCAACACGAGACGACCCAGGACATTTATAAAGGGACGGCGTTAGAGATCTCATAAGCGATACGAAACCCTAAGACACGACGACCTGACGGCGTCAGAGGCTAAAACCTGACGCCGTCAGACTTGTATATCTATATATTTTTTCGATTTTCATTCATTAAAAGGGTGGAACCTTTTAGCAAGAAACCCAAGACGAATTTCACAGCTACATTAGGGTTCAAGCCCTCTTTTCTTTCATGTTTAATTAAAGATAAGTCTTCCTTTTAATCATTCAATATGTCTATGTGTTGTTTGATTCATTGTTATTCTTTTCTTTTCTTTAACATGCTAGCATAGATTTATTAGTGTTTGCTTAGATCTAATGAAACCTAGTTGTTGATCATTGTTTTTTTGAGTTGTTATTGATTAGACTTAAGAAAACTAGCTAAATCTCATATACGGTAACTGGCTTGAACGTCTTAAGAAACGTAATCGGATATGTACTACGGTTTTATGGTTGTATTTAATGCATGAGTGACTCTTAAGGAGGCCATGATAGGATACTAAACGTGTCGTAATATGAAGAGATAGAAACTCATATAGTTGGGAAAAGCTGTACACACCACCACGAATAGTATTAAGGAATACAATCCTTTCATTTAAACAATTGTAACAATTCAATAATACAATAGAAAATAAGTAGAGAGTAATGAAATATAAGTAAACACATTTTTCTCACCATAAGAAGTTCACCAATTTTATTTTTTGTTATTTTATTTAATATTAGTTTGTTAATTAGTAGTTTTTGGGTTAGTTGACTATCAACTAATTCCGCCCACTCTTCTAATACCCGAGATTTTACCTACTTTCATAAAAATGAAAAAGACAAAAAGAATTATCATTCACCTCTAGACCTAGTTTAAGTACTTTTCAATCCTAACGAACACTATTCCCTAAAGAACAATCAATCCCCCGATACTTGCCACTCACTATACTACATCGGTCAGGTACACTGTCTGGTGGATTGCAAGCTTCTCAAGATTCCTTGAGAAGTAAAACTTTTACGAGTCTTGCGATCCGCATGAAAATTTTGTGAGATATTAATGCAAGGAAGTAACTTGTCAAATAAGGTGGTCTTGAAGTTCAAATTCAGCAATGGGTCAGCCCATGTGTTCGTGCATGTGGCTACAGTCTAAGTTAGTAACTGCTCGTAAGTAAACCTAACTACAAACTTTCTACATAAAAGACCCAAAAAGCCGGAACCAAAAATCGAAAAAAAAAATGATAGGAAACTAAAAACTGAGGGCGTGCTTTTTCTTTTTCGAAAAATAGACAATTCGGGTTTTTTTTGAAAAACCGAACATATAACCAAACCGATTCGTTTTCATTACGTATTTTAATTCTATATTAAATCACTTTAAAACACTAACATGGGAAATGGGTCAAATAGAATGGCTTAACCGCTTAACAATTAGCCTTCTAAGAGCTTGTTTGTTAAAATTTTCTATTAAATTATATTTAATTAAAAGATGAATTAATGCACACACCTTCAGTTTTTTTAAGTAATATTTTCAGTCATTTGTGTCGATTAAGTCATAAATAAACAATTTTTATATGACTTAATGAATTCAGTTTTTCTCATGTTAAGTCAATTAAGTCGAATTCATACACCACCTAGGCCAAAATATATACGATTAACCGAAAACCCATAAAATGCCCGATTAACCGAACCCAGAAAAATGGATCAAGATTTGGGTTATAGATTTGTAAAACTCGAATGTCTCGGTTCGGTTTCGGTTTTGAACAAAAATGACGCAAACCAAACACTCGAACAACTATGTCGCGACCCATGCCACTATTATACTAATGTCGCTATTATACTAATGTCTTTATGATTGAAAAATGAAGACAATTCTTGAAGAATTATGATAGTTTCGTTTAAAATTGAAAAACAAATAAAAACGCACGAAATGGGTTATGTAGTACCATGAAGTTTATTCACGGGGAAAGCATTCTGAATACATTTTCGAATGTAAATCGTGGTGTTGAGCTCAAAATGGCTTATTAATCGTTAAGTTGTTGAGCTTTCATATAACTAACTTGTCACAAATGGCGGACCTAAAAATCTGACGAAGGGTATTAACTTATTTTCCAAACGTCAAATAGTATGCATTTAATGCTAAAATTTAAAAGAAATTATAAAATCATCTCCAATGTTATCACTAATTATACTTTTTAATACTAAGTTAGTGCAAAAGTGATAAAATTTCTCCGATGTTAACACTAAACTTTGCACCATTATAGTGTGCTGAATAGTAAATTATCAAAATGCACTAAATATAGTGCAACAATATTTAATACACTAAACGGTATCTCATATAATTAAAACTCAATATTTTCATGAACTTTTAATATTTTAACACTAGATTTCATAAATAAATTAATTATATAAAAATATGTTATTGATCTGCTCACTACTGATATTAAAATGAGACTAATATTGATATATTTTGGGTTCAGATATATTTTTTATTTGTTCCAACATTATGCATTTTAAACTAATAAAAGGGGTTAGTGTAACGATTTTAGTATCCAACAATGGAAAAAAAAAAAAAAAAAAAATAGTGGAATATATGCTAAAGATGCTTCATTTGCACTATTAATTAAGGGCTCGTTTGGTATGTGGAATTTGTTTGGGTTTAGGATTAATGAATGTAAATAAATTGTTTGGTTGTGTTTATGTGATTTGGATTTGGATTTGTAAAACAAATATAAAGGGTTGTGATAAAGATAAGTATTATAAGGGGTTTTATGACAATGTGAGTCCGGTTATTATTTTATCCATATATCTTTTTGTCATATTCTTTTTATTTATATTATAAAATGCAAAACTTTATCTTTCTTTATTTTAAATTAATATAAATAATATATATAATTAGATTTTAATATATAATATTTATCTTTAAATATTATTTTCTTTCTCATACATCAAATTCAAATCAAAATTCTAAACCAATTTTAAATCCAAATTCAAGTCACAATCCTAAACTCATCTACAAACCAAACGGAGTACAAAAGTGTAGGGATCAACCATTTCACAATAGTTTAGTACTTAGAAAATTCAATATGATACAACCATTTCACAATAGCTTGTTTTAGCAAAATGTACAGTCAAATATATACTAGTAGTTACATACACATGTACTCGTACATGCCTCTCGTTAAACTTGATCCATACAACTTATGGTGGTAACATAATAAGGGGCACCGCATGATCAAAGACATGTTAACTGACTGAACAAGACATTAACTAGTACAAGCATCCAGAAATCCAAAGACTAACTCGACAAGCTCAGTAGCCTTAACATCTACTGCAGTCGTATCCAAAACCAGCTTTGGCACATCACCCATATCATAATCGGTACGTCCATTATAACCCTCCAACAGCCTTTCCATATCGCGCCATGTACTCGGCTTATGCCAACTCCCACCACAACCATCTTTCCCTCTAGCCTCAAGTCTACGACGCCACTCAACTTCATCCTTTGGCTTGCACTCAATCACAACTAGCCTACAACCATCAATAGAACCGGCTAGGTCAACTAGTCGGTCCAAGTGAGCCTTGCTAGAAAGTGGCGAGTCAAGGACGACACTAAGGCCAAGACCCAGTTGGGTCTTGGCCATTCGCCAGAGTACTTCATAAGAAAGGTCGTTTAGGAATTTTGTAACGGTGTGCGACTCAACTTGGGCTTCGAGTGCATAAGTTGAGTCGCGCACATCGTCTTTATCTAAGAGTGGGCAGTTTAGTGATGCGGCTATGAAGCGAGCGAGCGTAGTCTTGCCCGTGCCAGGGTGTCCTTTCATTGCTATTATAAAACTTCGTGGTCGAGCTTCTTCTCGGTCCATTGAGGATTTAATTTAGAGTGATATGAATTCAGTGTGATATTTTTTATCAGGAATACTAGAACTGTTTTTATAGGAGCGAAGTTGAGGTCACTTGTATATTTATGTTCTATTATCTACATTTTTATTCCAAACAGCAAATTTGTATCCACCCTACATGTTGTTATCACTAATCTCTCAATTTACACGTCTTTAAATATGCACTGTAATGGAGTAATTTTTTACTTTCGTGGTCTTAAAATAAGATTCTACAAGATACTTCTTTGAAAAAATAAGATTCTACCCAAAATCACATCGTCCTTATTCGATTTTAATTACACCATTGATAACGAATTCTCAAAATAGTTGCATCAATGATCCCTATTTTATCAACTGTGTAATAATTTACATTTTTTAACACGGATAGTATCTATTTTTATTAAACGGATAGTCCTGTTTTCCAAAATAAGGATTATAATTGAAAATAATTTGAAAAATAAAAATTATATGTAATCAAAATCGACTAAGGACGACGAGTATGATTTTCAGTTTTAAACCACAATAACTAAACATGTAAAATTTTCTAAATCTGTATTTACTCATTTTAGATAAGATGGTTACTCTCGGTTGACAAGGACATTATAAATATCTTCATTATTAGCTAAAGGTTGTTTGACAAGTGTTTCTTATGATAAGTTCTGCCACATCACAACGATGGTGACAAATATATTTACAAATCGCAAAAACGCTAATGCAGGAGCACAAGAAAAATATGCTAAACCAAGTAGTACTTGAACCCCTCCTTAACCGTAATCATAAGGTATTTTCTATGCGTTTCAGATATAATTTAAGTAGTGAACACAATGCCAAAACACATGTCTAAAGTGAGCAAACCTTTATCACGTAAAGTGATTTATGAAGGCTAATCAGGCTGCTGTATCGTTCAACAAGTTTCTTGATGTAAGCGGCTAAAGAAATTATAAGCTCACTAAGAGAATTCACCAAAGATATGCATTACATAAGCTTAAAAATACACATTTGAAAGTGTTGTCATCAAGCAACTGTACTTAATTCAAGAAGATCCTTACCATTCACAAAGCAATGTTGGGGGAAAAAAAAAAAAAAAAAAAAAAAAAAAAACACACCATTCTTGAATTGTATCTTTAACCACAATGAGGTGGTTTTCATCAACCTGCAGCGTTATACTGTTATAGAGTAATTACAAACTCAAGCTGTGTGCTCAACGGTTTGGGCTCTAACTCAACCAACTCTTACATGTTTAAAAACAACAAAAGCACAACCACAAAGGCACCATAATAAACATCAAGCCATTAACCAAATCATAGCTGCTATTCATTAATTCCCCAAACAAACCACGGTAAAAGAAATTCAAATTTAGCATACATGGAAAGCAAGTAATAATACTTTATGTTCATGTGTCCAAACATAGAATAATCGACAATAGTAAGAAATGCAGATGATAGATATGATATTCCAACAGAAAAACTTCTGCTGAATTTGCACAAGTTTATAAATGATATAGGAGAATTATACTATTTCGGGCCAATGTCCTTAAGAGCACAGATCTGCTCCTCCCCCATTGCAGACATCACACTCACAACGAGATCCTTTCCCTCTGCGAATCCATCCTTGATCTGCACCCACACAGTTAGACAACCAAGTCATTAGCAGTAAATACAGAATACTGATCATTATGAACATAACAACTTAATGTAATCGTAGCACACAAAATTTGTAAAAAAAAAAAATAGACCATAAATGTATCGGGTTGTTTTGGCCCATACCAAGATAACCCAAGATAACTTGAGCAATCTTGAGAAGTGCTGCCAATTTTCTATATTAGCTGGCATGTTGTCTTTTAAACACGACACAGTACAGCTATCAAAACATTTTCAAGCATATACAATGGTTTTTTCATGCCGCCTATGGTACTATATGCAGTAAATTGAAATAATATAACTTGTTATTTCTGGCCAATAGAAGACAACAAAAATGTTTGTTCGTTAACTTCTCGTGTTCAGATCGTTTTGCAATTTCGTTTTGAAAATTGCAGCGTGTCGTTTTGAAAAGATAGTGTCCAATCGTCTATTTGCCCAAAAAAATCATTGCAATTGATTTATAAAAACAAAATAGTACTCCTCTTTGTGTTAACATAATAGTGTTCAGATCCACCTTTGTCTTTTCATTTTGCTTAGATTAGAGGTCCAATTTAAGCAATGCAATACACCGAGAAAGTACTTTATAACCATATAATAAAGAATAACCAAACTTTGAAAGTTAACTTTACTTCTACTTCATAATCGCTTTCTTGAAAGACTGGATGATTGTATTTCTAACTCTAGGCATGAAAAACTTGATTTAGAAGTAGTTTCCTCATTTATAGATAACCAAAGATGATTAAACTACAAAAATGTTATTAAAGTCGATATGAAGATTGTGTGGTTAAGCAAATAGCGAGCCGATAATGACCCAGAATGAAGTTTTATGTCATTACATACCTGAGTAAGGAGAGCATCATCAGTTGGGAGCTTCAAGTCATCCTTAGTGTTGCCATTTTCAGTCAACAAACTCACCTGAGAGAATTTGTTTCTAATCAGAGTCGAATCACAACTTAAAATTATACGCTACAAAATGATAAATAGAATGAAACGTACAAATCCATCCTCAGAAATATCAATTAGCTGGTAATCAGTACGGTTGACATGAGGAACCTGAAAAACAAATATCAAAAAATTAAGTTTAGCTCAATAAGGATTCTTCATGAAGAAATAAGGACGGATACAGACAATAAAAACAAAATTTTCTTACATCACAATTGTGGGACGAGGGCACGATATCTTCAAGCTTTTTCCCATTGAAGATGTCAATTGCAACAAAGTGACACTTAGCATGACCGTGCTTGCCAGTCTTGGAGGTAGAAACTTCTACAACCTGTTCCAATTTAATAAAAACACAATTCGTGAGTCAATGTAATACGCTCAGCATCATAGACATATGACTCTTAACATATTTATCTACTGTACAAATGTAGTACATGCTAGTAGCAGACTTACTTAATGAAAGCCATACACTAATCACTGCACATCCAGGAGTAAAATATCTTGTTATGCAAATTATTTCATCTAAGGGGTGTTTGGATTAGTTTATTTAGGCAATTAATGAAGTTGCTTATTCGCTAATTTATGAAAAAATCCTATTTTAAAACAGCTTAAAATAAGCTAATACAAATACCACCTGGGACCAACAAAGTGTATATGCTATTTTAATAATGAGTATCATCCAATCACTCGAAACTACGTTTTTGCACTATATATACGCAAGTAAGAAAATACATAAGCAATCATAAACACTCTCTTAGTATACATTATCAGAAGCTCATTAACTTAAAGGTAATAAAATACGTTCCAGCATTCAAAGTCAATGATCATTATTTTCAATTTCCATTGAAGCATAAAGTAAAAAATAAAAAACAACCCATCTATATATTAAAAAAAAAAAAAAAAAAAAAAAAAAAAAAAAGCGCAACTACAGCCTTCGGGGGTGTTTGCTTAAACAGCTTTATTTTTGGGTTTCGTAAGCTCTTTTTTCCGGTTTTATTTTAAAACTAAGAAGCTTATAAACCCTTATTATTAATTTATTATGGGGGTGTTTGTTTAAGCTTATATAGCCGGCTTATGGCTTATTTGGTTTTGGGCTTATGCTTCATAAGCTCACTTGTTGTGGCTTATTCTGATACTTCCTGCTTATATAAGCTTATTATGACATAATAAACTTATATTAGCCGAAAAGTTTCAAAATAAGCTACAAAAAGTGAGCTTATGAAACATAAGCCGAAAACCAAATAAGCCATAAGCCGACTATATAAGCCAAAACAAACACCCCCTATGACCTAATGAGCTAGCAAGTTTTACAAAACATAAGCCGAAACCACATAAGTTGAAAAATAAGCTTAAACAGTCCAATCAAACATAACCACAGTAAAAGCACCAATTCAATGCAACAGATCTAAGTCATGTATCAAAAACTAGTTTCAGATCAAGTGATTAATTCCTAACCCTAAATAATCTAATTATTACTAATAACAAATAAAATAATACCGAAACCCTAAATTTCAAATCAAAACAAAAAGTTTAAAACATAAAGAATAACAATATAGAAGATTAAAAATAGACCTTGCAGGCACGGTTTTTGATAACGATGTGACCACCCTTACGGATAGTACCAGCTTGCTGAGGGTAGGTTTTGGAAGCACCTGCATCGGCCTTTGACTCAAACTGGTGCTCTTCGTCAGACATACTTGGTTAATTGATTTGATGATTTGAAGAAGAGCAATAAAAAGATAATTTGGGGGTTTTTGATACAAGTGAGGGAGGGGGTGGGGAGACTGGGTTCTAGGGCCGGTTTGGATAGATTTATATTAGCGTTTCGGCTACGCATTATTCCATCGCACACGTGTTTGTTTTTTGTTTATGAATGGGCTTTCTATTCGTTTTCATGTGTGGGTTGTTGGCTACAATTGGGCTGCTTACCCAAACGCTAATGAGTTCGGTATTTGGAACAATTGGGCTTTGCTTATTTGGGTAGACGTGAACCCATATACGTACTTCGCAAACCAGGATTAATTAAGGGTCGGTTTGTTTTGTTGATTGGTTTGGATTAGGAGTTTAAGATTGAAAAAAAAAATGTAGCAGAGAGAATATAATGTTATTTAAAAAAAAAAAGTTATACAGTAAAACTTTTATAAATTAATAACCTTGATAAAATTAATAATTTGTACAATCTCAACTTGGGACCAGTACAAATTTGAACACCAATCGATAAAATAATAAGATAATAATCTTTTTGAAACCCCAGGGAATATATATTAGTCCCAACGAAACTAAAAATTAATAATTACTAGT
This sequence comes from Artemisia argyi, assembly GCA_030686995.1. Lineage (NCBI taxonomy): Eukaryota > Viridiplantae > Streptophyta > Magnoliopsida > Asterales > Asteraceae > Artemisia > Artemisia argyi. The sequence goes on from CM060703.1 coordinate 42,658,387, forward strand.
GAGAGATACATTTCAAAATCCTAAAATTGTTTAGTAAAAAATGAATTTATTGTCACTTGTTATTTTTTGTTGAACTTCAAATCTATATTGAGTTTATCTCAAAATCTCTTTATAGCCCTAAAGTGTTGGTGTGTTGTCTTATCGTATTGCAATAAAAAGTGTTAATTTACTTTCATAAAGTGTGAATATAAATTTATAAAATTTTAATTGGAACTTGTTTTTCAAATTTATTTTTCATCTCTAACGAGTACACATTGTAACTAGTATATTACACTTGATAATTTAAAGGTTATATGTAAAACATCTTTAAATTAACAAATTATTAATTTATCGATATAATAATATATCTCGCTAAATTAATAAAATATATCGGTCCTAACACTATTAATTTATAGAGGTTTTATTGTAGCTTACCATAAATAAAAATTCAACATTTAATTAATTTTAATCATTCTATGTATAACAACACTTTTCATAATTATAATATTATATATGTATAAATATGAAACTAATGAGTTTTTAAATGCAATTTTCACACAAATCATGATGTTTAACCACCACCCTATGGGCTGTGATTAGCAAAACACTTAAATTAAATAATAGGAAAGAGATAGAGAAATAATGATGAGTGGCTCACTTAAAGTGGCACAAAACTGTAAAACTCACCTATTTGGTCAGGATTGCATATGTGGGACTCACTCCTGATCTTTCAAACCAAAGCAAGAACCAAACAATTAAATTTGGACATCTTTCATCCCAAACCTACATACCAAACACATCCTAAAAAACAAAATCCATGACAGCTTTGCTTTAGTCTTTGTAAGATTAGGATCATAAGATTGGACTGATCTCATAATCACCAGAATGTCTTTTCTTGTTAGTTGGGATTGATAAGTCATAACATTAAAATTTCTACCAAATTTCTTGTCTTGGTTTATTGAGGTTAATCGCGTCACGATAGTAATAAAGTAACACATGAACTTGTTCAACATTTAAATTGTTTATTTAGTGGGATAGGAAATAACAATACAAGTTATAAAATGTGATAACGCTCATTTTATACATATTTATTGATAACGTATAGTCCATATTCGGGTCACGGACCCAAATGATAGACATTACTAAGGCCCAAACCCACCACGAGTGGGCCATCACAACAGTGATTTGGGCTAGTAGAATAACGGCTTGGGCACACGAAAGCCCAAGGCCAAAGTTATTTGTGGTTATGATATGGATATCTCTTATTTAAGGGATATATATCCAAACCGGATATACACCGAAAAGTGAGGCACACGTATCCAATAAGGATTCCGTGCCTATATTAACAATATCACAATTCTCGTTAAAGGTACGACTCACAACCCTAATTCATATACGTAACCCTAAAACCGATTACTTACTCTCACGCCGGAGGATAATCGTGGGAGACAATCCCACGATAAGCCTAACGGTGTTTGTTTACTTTCTTAGTGCGCAGGTCTCAAGCATTAAGGTTTAATTGGTACGAGAGCAGGAACCCAAATAAGGAACGCCCAACTTTTGTATCAACAAGTGGCGCCATCCGTGGGACCCTACACTAAGAACTAGAATGACGAAGCACAAAAATTCAAACCAGCGGACTCCGCGGTTGGAAAAAACATACGGTGACTCCCAAAAGAGGAAGAACCAAGATTCAGTACCTAGACAGGCCTCTGGAACAACCAGTGCGCCTGGACACCAAGAAACGGGCTCAACTCTAATCCTCCCAACTATAGAGTTGCCCGTAAATACTACTCAGACCACCACGGTAGTCCCAAACACTGAGGAACTTAAGCGCACCCTCTTCAACACTCCCCACCAAACGACACCCATAGTGGACAACACTGTGCCGCCTGGCGCACCCAACCGAGAGAGGGTGCCTAATTGTTACACCCCCATAATCGGGTCCAGCGGGAGCATACATGTAGCTGGGGTGTAACTCAATTGGTATTACAACACAAGTTCAAAAATGGTTTTCACTTGAATCATTTAGAATAAAATAGCTTAATCAAAAATGTTGAATTTACATTTTTAATAGTAGTGCGGAAGTAGGCCCTTAAAATAGTTTAAACGGTCCCCAAATGTAAATCAGAGTCTTCTATGACCATGCCATGCCCTGCCAAAACCTCCTGTAGCGTGCCATTGCTTAATACCTGAAAATACATGCTAAAAAGTGTCAACACGAGGTTGGTGAGTTCATAAGTTTGTATTAAAACAATAGTGTTGTGAGTTCAATAGAGAGTTTTGTGACCATTGTGTGGCTCACAAAGTCATGAAAATAGTGTTTACCTTACAGTAAAAATTTAAAATTGTGGACCATGAGTAGAGTGTGTGATCATTACAACGAATACAATGCCATATAGAAAAAATAGTCTATTACGCTAGCGCTAAGTTCATGCAACCGAAGCTATAACAGTGTGCATGCTCTAGAAGCATGTTAAATATAAAGGCCCGGCAAGTGTTTATCCCGTTATACTTGTAATTCGACATGTTATACGCTCGCGTTTGCCTATCCGGTCAAACCGAACGGGGGAGTCACCACCAATAGATCTATTTATAACATTCGCGCTTCCCAGCAGGAATTGACGGTTCATGAGTTTGGGCATAGTGGGATTCAAGGGCTTAGGCTAATCCGCGTAATAGTTTAAATAAAGCATAAGTTTCAGTGTGGTCCATAAAAGTGTTTGCATAAAAGCAATTGTCAATCGATAGAAATGTTTGCGTAACAGCAATGATTTGTAAAGTGTTTTGCATATAAGCAACAGTTCATAGAGTGTGCAACATAAAAGCAATAGTTCATAAAGTGTGTTGCATGTTTATAAAACGCTTGTGTATGCGAGAAAATAATCAAGTATGCAACCGATATACACATAGGTGCATTTGAATAATCAATCAAGTATCCAGAGAAACAGTAGTGTTTAAGTATGCAATTGCGCATTCAAATAAACAATCATTGAGTTTAGTAAAAAAAACGAGCATGTATTCTCCCCCAAAACAGTTATAAAAACAAGTAAAAGTAGGGGGTATGAACTCACCTGGTGCAATAGCTACGATGTCAACAATGAATACACGAAATGAGGCACGATCTCTAATCGCAACCTAATATGAATGATAGTCTCTAATGTGAGAAATGAAATGATGCTACACATGCAAATACGTATGTTATCGATACCACTCATTAGTTTTGAAAATAACGTTTATCGTCGAAAAATATATTTTTGACGTCTCGTTAGGTTAATACCCACTTTTCATGTAAATATGTTGAAACGGTACTCCACGGTCCTTGTTTGGTGTTCTATCGGCAAATATAAGGTTTTCGTCGCAAAAATAACATTTTCCTTACTTGGAAATATGCCCAAAATGGCCTCGCAAAACAAGTCACGAAATGTTGTACGTTAAGGGTTAGTGATGAAACTCGGTGTTTTTGAAAACCTTGTAACAATATCTAGAAGTCGTGTCATTTAACTTTTGGCTATACGGGTCTTGATCGATGAGAAAATCGACTCTCATTGTTGTTATTTGAAAATATTATGTTCAACACTTAGAAAATTTCATTATAGTAAAAGCTGTAAAAAAATATATATATATATAGTTTATCGGGTATATAGATGAGGTCGTAGTTTATTCGTTATAAGTCTATTCGACGAACGGCCAATTGATTTGAAAAGTTTGTTGGGAGATTTTGATTTCATAAAACTACGACTCGGACTCAAACTGATCCGATCATAAAGAAAAATAGCCGAGAAAGTGGTGTCTCGCAAAGACAGTTTTGCGGCAAAAATTGTAATAGAAAAGCTGATGGAAATATATATATATCGTCGGATTTCAAACACTGGTATCTTTTTCGTTATAAGCTCGTTTTCTACGTTCTTTATATCCCCGCGGAGGTAATCAAGTATACTTTAGGTTTCTCAAGGTCTCGGCTAGTCTAGATATCCTTAAATCTCAGTTTTCCTAGCTAGAAAAATCGGGACAGATTCAATATTTTCAGAAAATATAGTTTTCGTCACTAATCTTGAAAATAGCATATCTTTTTCGTCGTAACTCGGATTTTATCCCCGTTTTCGGCCATAGTTTCGTCTCGGAATGTATTTTCTAAATCTTTGGTTCAAAGTTACCCAAAACCCACTGATTTTCCCACGTTTCATGTTTTTGGACAGAACCTTTATATAGTTTGTAAAAATCAATTTTTCTAGTTCAAGGCTTGTTCAAAACTTAACCGATCTACTTCAAATCAACTCCACAAGTACCCAATCCTACCATACACCTTCTTAGGGTGTCATGGGGTCCTAAACATCACCAATCTTGGTGGATCTCATGAGATTATTAGTAAAAATTATAGATCTATGTTTATAAACAAAAATAATCAATAAGTGGTATGGATCATAGTATATTTGCATGTTTTTGTTACTAGATCATGAAAATATATAAAATAGATGTTTAAAAGGGTAGGAAAGGTTGTTAGTAACTTACTTGAAGATTTGATGATTTTTGAGCAAGAAAACTTAATAATCTTGAGGTTTTTATTTCAAAACCTTAACAAGATCAATACTATGACTTGATAAACACTTGAATCTTGAAAAGTTAATGGTTCTTCTTGGTGTTTCTTGTTTGGCCGATTATACACAAAGGAAGGAGAGGAAATATGGTGTTTTGTTTGAGGTGGAAATGAAGTAAATGTGGAAAAATGATGTATAGATGTGTATATATATATATCCATGTGGAGTCAATGGTCAAAAGTTGGTCCAAGGGGGGGGGGGGGGCAATGGGGCGGCAAAAGGAGGGAAACAAGGGTGGCTTGTTGGTGGCTTAATTAATAACCTTGTCTATGTGCAAGTATTGGTTAGATTTGTGTATACATTAGGTGTTAGCGGGTACCGAGTTAACTAAAAATAAATGTTAATGTGGTGAAATAAAATACGACGGAGTTGTAAAAGTTGTAAAATATTATTCCTTGTAAGAATCGGGTGTTAGAATAATTATTGAATTGAAATTTCGCAAACCGACGAAGTAATAGACTCCGACCGTGAAAAATAGTAATTGATTAGAGAACAACGAGTAAATTAATAATATAATTTTTATATTATTATAATGAGTATAAAAATATGTTAGGATCGTAGTCGGGAGTATTGGGTATACGTTCATAGTAAAAACTGAGTGGTAACGTTAATTACAAATTAAGCATACGTAAATTGAAATAATGCGTATCCGTGCATTATCTAAAGTGCCGATAATATTACTGATGATATGTAGACTACTCCAGTCTATATGATTGTGTCATAAATGAATGATGTATGAATTCGCAGCTAAACCTAACTGGTTACGCGAATTTGAAGACCCGTAAACTCAGTTTACGAAATAGTGAATGATGATCATGAATAGTGATTCCCTCAGGGAATGAATAGTGTCACATGAATAGTAAAAATTTTGAACGTTTCTCGGAATCACAAACTGACTCCGAAAATGATGAATAGTGACCGGTGAATAGTAATCGATGAATAGTAACTAGTGAATAGTGAATAGGAGAAATGTCCCGAAAATGCGGGTTGTTACAGTCTCACCCCCTTAAAAGGAACTTCGTCCCGAAGTTCAGTTTGTGTTGGTCTCTAGAGTGGTATTGGTGAAAAGATGATGATTTTTATCGTGTAAGCTATTGAGCTCTAACAAGGTTCAAGTCTGACGGCCACTAGGCCTACTCTGTCAGAAATAGTAAATGGTTCAGTGTGTATCGGGTTTAACTTTCTGAAGTTTTCTGAATGGTATCATGTCTTTCCTAGGCAGAACTTTCAACATAATCCTGCCACGAACTTGAAATTCTAAGGGTTTACAGCTTATCGAACTTATAACTGATTCTTGATTTGTAGGAAATTCCTGGTTATTTAATGAATGCTTACGGGTCTAGTGAGTTGGGCTTTTCCAAACTTTGATCCGTCAATGGATGTTGGCACTTCGACCATAGAGTGCTTCAAATGGTGTAGTCTCTAAGCTCGTGTGGTAATTATGGTTATAAAGGAATCTGATTTATGGCAAATGGTTAATCCAACCATTTCTAGAGTCAATCACTCATGCTTTGAGTATATCTTCCTACATTTGAATCGTTCTCTAATTCTGACCATTAGTCTGTAGATGATAGTTGGTGTGGTTCCAAAGGAATCTTAATGTAATCGCTAGGAGTTTGAAGTGAATTAAATTCCTCTATTAGAAATAATTGAAATGGATATCATGAATCTTGTGGAGAAACTTACAAGGTTAAGTCCGTCAAAGGGTGTTGTTGAAAATAACAGATTAGGATAAGGTTGCGATCCTCCGCAGGATGTCATGAATTGAGTCTCTCTTCACCTATGATGCTTAGTCTCCATATATGTCATCAAATCACAAACTCCTAAAGGTATAAGAGATGTAATATAGTGATTGATTTTCAAAGTTTGTTTTGAGATTGTGTGTTTTGTTCATAAACCTTCCCTGAGTAAATAAATTTACAACTTCAAGCAAACGGCTTTCCAAGTAACATTTTTCTCGATGTTTCAAAATTTAGTAGTTATGCAAGATAGGACTATTTTCAACATAAAGTGGATAGTATGGTTTACCAAAGATTGATGTTTAAAATTTCCTAACATTCAGTATTTTTGTGAAAGGTTATCCAAAAGGAATTTGCTTGTCAAAATAAGTGCCTCAGAAAAGTATTTCTTACAAGATATATGTTTTGTATAATGGTAGTTTGGAGAAAAATCCATATAAAAGTAAAAGTATTAAGAGGATAAAATAGTCGGGTAGGTATGTCTGCACAAATGCATAGATGTCTAACATGTTTGAATAATGTCTATTGGTGAGGACATGTTCAATTGAAGGTTCTGTAGTCTTGGTTAGGAGGTTGGATGTATCTCTATAGTGTTGCTTAGTGAGCATTCGCATCGAAACTAATCTTGTAATTCAATCAAGCCAATACTTTCCAGATGGTGGAATTGTGGCAATCAGGCCAGTGATAGTGGTTCGAATGGTTTTGTGGTATCCTGAGATTTCTGTTGAGTTTTGAATGGTTTCAATGTACCGAGGGATCCTCCTTTTAGATGGTATGGAAAGTCTTTCCTAGGGATGTCATTGATAATATCCACTTATCAATATAGGGAGTAGTAAGGGATGAGTGACATCGGAGTCTATAGAGTGTTAGCTAATTCCTTGTATATATGGGGGTGGGGAAAGGAAATGATAGTGATAGTGAGAAGGGAAGAGACTGTGACAACTGCGACAAAATGAGATTGTGATAAAAGAAAATACTGTGATATAAGTGTATCGTGCATAGACGTAAATGTCCATGAGATGAAATGTCCAGTTGGCGTGCTTCCAATCGGTGGTTAACGAGATGGTGAAAAGTATGAATGTTCTGCCATCGAGTGTTTACACACACGTAAATGAAACATTTTGAAATTGAGTAGAGAATTCAATCCAGACAGAATTTTTAAGTCAGACATAGGTGGTCAGCCTATATCTCACTATCCCGGGTTGAATATAGATGACCAGTCTATATTCCACCGAGGTTCCATGAATTTTGAAATACTCAGCTCAGTTATACTAAGACTATGTCCTTCCCAAATACCAAGACGTTCTGAAAAACAAAAGCAAGTGACCAAACTCGAGGTCAATTTATAAAACTATGCAAGGAACAACATAACGTGGTGTCATATGTGATACGTGAACATGCGTATAAGAAAGACGATTATAGTAATCAACTATAATAAATGCATATAATATATCAGATAATGAGATACAAATCTCATCCTCTATGTCAGCAACTAACTACAAATGAGGCTTCAGCTTGGCAGGCAGGCACGTGGCGGTCATAGGGTTAAGTTTTCTTGAAAGTAGCTATAGTCTAGGTTTTAAAAACACTTAGTTCGCTATAGCCAAAGCTCTGATACCAATCTGTCACACCCCCATAATCGGGTCCAGCGGAAGCGTACATGTAGCTGGGGTGTAACTCAATTGGTATTACAACACAAGTTCAAAAATGGTTTTCACTTGAATCATTTAGAATAAAATAGCTTAATCAAAAATGTTGAATTTACATTTTTAATAGTAGTGCGGAAGTAGGCCCTTAAAATAGTTTAAACGGTCCCCAAATGTAAATCAGAGTCTTCTATGACCATGCCATGCCCTGCCAAAACCTCCTGTAGCGTGCCATTGCTTAATACCTGAAAATACATGCTAAAAAGTGTCAACACGAGGTTGGTGAGTTCATAAGTTTGTATTAAAACAATAGTGTTGTGAGTTCAATAGAGAGTTTTGTGACCATTGTGTGGCTCACAAAGTCATGAAAATAGTGTTTACCTTACAGTAAAAATTTAAAATTGTGGACCATGAGTAGAGTGTGTGATCATTACAACGAATACAATGCCACATAGAAAAAATAGTTTATTACGCTAGCGCTAAGTTCATGCAACCGAAGCTATAACAGTGTGCATGCTCTAGAAGCATGTTAAATATAAAGGCCCGGCAAGTGTTTATCCCGTTACACTTGTAATTCGACATGTTATACGCTCGCGTTTGCCTATCCGGTCAAACCGAACGGGGGAGTCACCACCAATAGATCTATTTATAACATTCGCGCTTCCCAGCAGGAATTGACGGTTCATGAGTTTGGGCATAGTGGGATTCAAGGGCTTAGGCTAATCCGCGTAATAGTTTAAATAAAGCATAAGTTTCAGTGTGGTCCATAAAAGTGTTTGCATAAAAGCAATTGTCAATCAATAGAAATGTTTGCGTAACAGCAATGATTTGTAAAGTGTTTTGCATATAAGCAACATTTCATAGAGTGTGCAACATAAAAGCAATAGTTCATAAAGTGTGTTGCATGTTTATAAAACGCTTGTGTATGCGAGAAAATAATCAAGTATGCAACCGATATACACATAGGTGCATTTGAATAATCAATCAAGTATCCAGAGAAACAGTAGTGTTTAAGTATGCAATTGCGCATTCAAATAAACAATCATTGAGTTTAGTAAAAAAAAAAAAAAAACGAGCATGTATTCTCCCCCAAAACAGTTATAAAAACAAGTAAAAGTAGGGGGTATGAACTCACCTGGTGCAATAGCTACGATGTCAACAATGAATACACGAAATGAGGCACGATCTCTAATCGCAACCTAATATGAATGATAGTCTCTAATGTGAGAAATGAAATGATGCTACACATGCAAATACGTATGTTATCGATACCACTCATTAGTTTTGAAAATAACGTTGATCGTCGAAAAATATATTTTTGACGTCTCGTTAGGTTAATACCCACTTTTCATGTAAATATGTTGAAACAGTACTCCACGATCCTTGTTTGGTGTTCTATCGGCAAATATAAGGTTTTCGTCGCAAAAATAACATTTTCCTTACTTGGAAATATGCCCAAAATGGCCTCGCAAAACAAGTCGCGAAATGTTGTACGTTAAGGGTTAGTGATGAAACTCGTTGTTTTTGAAAACCTTGTAACAATATCTAGAAGTCGTGTCATTTAACTTTTGGCTATACGGGTCTTGATCGATGAGAAAATCGACTCTCATTGTTGTTATTTGAAAATATTATGTTCAACACTTAGAAAATTTCATTATAGTAAAAGCTGTAAAAATATATATATATATAGTTTATCGGGTATATAGATGAGGTCGTAGTTTATTCGTTATAAGCCTATTCGACGAACGGCCAATTGATTTGAAAAGTTTGTTGGGAGATCTTGATTTCATAAAACTATGGCTCGGACTCAAACTGATCCGATAATAAAGAAAAATAGCCGAGAAAGTGGTGTCTTGCAAAGACAGTTTTGCGGCAAAAATTGTAATAGAAAAGCTGATGGAAATATATATATATCGTCGGATTTCAAACACCGGTATCTTTTTCGTTATAAGCTCGTTTTCTACGTTCTTTATATCCCCGCGAAGGTAATCAAGTATACTTTAGGTTTCTCAAGGTCTCGGCTAGTCTAGATATCCTTAAATCTCAGTTTTCCTAGCTAAAAAAATCGGGACAGATTCAATATTTTCAGAAAATATAGTTTTCGTCACTAATCTTGAAAATAGCATATCTTTTTCGTCGTAACTCGGATTTTATCCCCGTTTTTGGCCATAGTTTCGTCTCGGAATGTATTTTCTAAATCTTTGGTTCAAAGTTACCCAAAACCCACTGATTTTCCCACGTTTCATGTTTTTGGACAGAACCTTTATATAATTTGTAAAAATCAATTTTTCTAGTTTAAAGCTTGTTCAAAACTTAACCGATCTACTTCAAATCAACTCCACAAGTACCCAATTCTACCATACACCTTCTTAGGGTGTCATGGGGTCCTAAACATCACCAATCTTGGTGGATCTCATGAGATTATTAGTAAAAATTATAGATCTATGTTTATAAACAAAAATAATCAATAAGTGGTATGGATCATAGTATATTTGCATGTTTTTGTTACTAGATCATGAAAATATATAAAATAGATGTTTAAAAGGGTAGGAAAGATTGTTAGTAACTTACTTGAAGATTTGATGATTTTTGAGCAAGAAAACTTAATAATCTTGAGGTTTTTATTTCAAAACCTTAACAAGATCAATACTATGACTTGATAAACACTTGAATCTTGAAAAGTTAATGGTTCTTCTTGGTGTTTCTTGTTTGGCCGATTATACACAAAGGAAGGAGAGGAAATATGGTGTTTTGTTTGAGGTGGAAATGAAGTAAATGTGGAAAAATGATGTATAGATGTGTGTATATATATATATATATATCCATGTGGAGTCAATGGTCAAAAGTTGGTCCAGGGGGGGGGGGGCAATGGGGCGGCAAAAGGAGGGAAACAAGGGTGGCTTGTTGGTGGCTTAATTAATAACCTTGTCTATGTGCAAGTATTGGTTAGATTTGTGTATACATTAGGTGTTATCGGGTACCGAGTTAACTAAAAATAAATGTTAATGTGGTGAAATAAAATACGACGGAGTTGTAAAAGTTGTAAAATATTATTCCTTGTAAGAATCGGGTGTTAGAATAATTATTGAATTGAAATTTCGCAAACCGACGAAGTAATAGACTCCGACCGTGAAAAATAGTAATTGATTAGAGAACAACGAGTAAATTAATAATATAATTTTTATATTATTATAATGAGTATAAAAATATGTTAGGATCGTAGTCGGGAGTATTGGGTATACGTTCATAGTAAAAACTGAGTGGTAACGTTAATTACAAATTAAGCATACGTAAATTGAAATAATGCGTATCCGTGCATTATCTAAAGTGCCGATAATATTACTGATGATATGTAGACTACTCCAGTCTATATGATTGTGTCATAAATGAATGATGTATGAATTCGCAGCTAAACCTAACTGGTTATGCGAATTTGAAGACCCGTAAACTCAGTTTACGAAATAGTGAATGATGATCATGAATAGTGATTCTCTCAGGGAATGAATAGTGTCACATGAATAGTAAAATTTTTTAACGTTTCTCGGAATCACAAACTGACTCCGAAAATGATGAATAGTAAAATGATGAATAGTGACCGGTGAATAGTAATCGATGAATAGTAACTGGTGAATAGTGAATAGGAGAAATGTCCCGAAAATGCGGGTTGTTACACTAATGTTGAGGCAGAAATTCTTGCGCTGGAAGAGGATGCGCCTGATTTGACGTTAAGTAATTTTGTATCCCCAAATTACGAAACCCTAACGGCCCTCATGTAAGAAGAAGCAAGGAGAAAGTCAAGTCTGAGCCTGCAAGCCCGGCTCAACTTTGGTCCTGAACGCGAAACATCCCCGCCACGCTACCAGAGGGGGGGACGCGAAAATAATGAAAGACGTACCAATGTCCACGATAGACTGGGTACAACATCTGATTCGCAGTACTCAGAAGAATATGAAGATGATGGAATGCGCACCAATGTCCACTCTAGACTTGGTAACCGCATAATACAAGACAGACTTGGGCGACAACGCTTACCGAGCGACAGCTCTTCAAGGTCTGATAGCAGAAGGATCCAGGATAGACTAGGAAGACGGGCGCCTCCAAGTGAAATTCCTCCAAGCTCAGATTCTGAGGAAAAACGGCGCAAACGTTGTAAAAGAGACAACTATTCCTCGAGTGATTCCTCGGACAACGAGGACAAAGAAATAGGACATTGGAAATCTAGAGGAAGACGTCGTGAGGAGGAAGATGAAGACATATCTCTTCCTTGGCGCCGCCAAATATTTGATGCGTTCACACGGGGCATTAGTGATTACTCGGATGATAAGAAGAGGCGCATGCCCGCCAATGTGAAAACATATGATGGAACAGGTGACCCTGATGATCACCTAAAAATTTTCGAATCTGCTGCCACCATCGAAAATTGGCCACAACCTGTGTGGTGTCATATGTTTAACTCTACCTTAGTAGGGAATGCGCGGACCTGGTTTAGTAAGCTTCCACGAAGAAGCATAAACGGGTTCGAAGAATTGCGAAAAGCATTTCGCTTAAACTTTACTCAGAGAAAGAAGTGCGCAAAGAACCCTGTTGAATTGGCCAGAGTAAAACAGCGCCAAGGGGAATCAACAAGCGCTTACATGGAGCGCTTTAAAGACGAATGCATACACGTCAAGGCGTGTCCTGAAGTGTTAAAAATCTCGGGGTTCATGAATTGGATAAATAACCCAGAACTCATCAAGAAATTAAATGATAAGATCCCCCAAACCTTTGATGAGTTAATGATGCGCACAAGGTCCTTCATCCAAGGAGAAGCAGCAGCCGCATATAGTAAAAAAGGCTACTCAAATTATAGGCAACAAGAACAGCCTAGGAGACAATCCAATGACCAGGGTAGCAATCGCAACAAGAGTTATCGCGGCCAGGGAAGTGGACGGTAAAACGACAAATATACTCCCCTCACGAAAACACCAAGGGAGATATTCGCAACAGAGGGCGCAAACTTCCCGAAGCCCCCACCAATGCTCACCCCAGAGGACCGGCGCGTGGGGAATGGATACTGCGAATACCATGGACAAAAGGGCCACACTACCAACGAGTGCGTCCAACTACGACAATTGATCGACAAGCTGGTAAAGGAAGGTAAAATGGATCACCTCGTTAAAAATATAAAAGAAGGAAAAGAAAAACCAAAGAATGGAGGCAAGAAGGAGACAGCCAAAGACAAGGCTGACACAATCTACATGATACAATCATGGTAGCAAAAAACTAGGTAAAAAGTCAGCCAAAAGTTCTCCTCTAAGAATGAAATTTCCTTCCCAACTCTCGCTGCGGACAACGCAGTAATGGAGCCACTCACCATTGAAATACATACAGGGGGTCAAGATATCCACCGTATGTATGTAGACGGAGGGGCATCTGCAGATATTATGTACGAACATTGCTTCAAAAGGCTGCGACCAGAGATACAAAGTCAGTTGATCCCAACCACAACATCACTGACAGGATTCACAGGAGAGAAGATATGGCCCATTGGGCAATTACGCCTACTCGTGGTCATAGGTAATGCGCAACACTCTACGACGGCTTGGATGAACTTCATGGTAATCAAGTCCCCTTCGCCATACAATGGCATCATTGGGAGACCTGGAATATCATCCATACGCGCCGTACCGTCCACAGTGCATGGGATGCTCAAGTTCCCAGTAGAGGGAGGCATTGTTACCCTCTACAATGCCACTGTGTCACCAAAAGAGTGTAACACAGTAACCAGTGAAGTGGCAAATATCCCAGAACAATGCGCAGCCAAAATACCAAACTTAAAAGTTGCCATCCACCCAGATTACCCAGATCAGCAAATATCAATTGGAGGTTCACTGTCTGACAAAGGCAGAGCAGCTGTGTGCGCACTCCTGCAAAATAATTTAAACATCTTTGCATGGGAACCAAAACACATGACTGGAGTGCCGCGCTCCATTACGGAGCACAAACTACAAATCCGACAAGGATATCCTCCAATACGACAGAAAAAGCGCGGCCAGGCTCCAGATCGCGCAAAAGCCATCCTGGAAGAAGTACACAAACTTGTAGACGCAAGTATTATGCCCGAAGTCTACTATCACGACTGGCTCTCTAACCCAGTAATGGTAAAGAAGAGTGATGGCAGCTGGAGAATGTGCGTGGACTTCACTGACCTCAATAAAGCATGTCCACAGGACTGCTACCCGCTACCAGAAATAGACTGGAAGGTAGAATATCTGTGTGGATATCCCTTTAAGTGCTTCCTAGACGCATACAAAGGATATCATCAAATTATGATGGCTGAAGAAGATGAAGAGAAAACAGCCTTCCATACAAGTCAAGGGGTCTTTTGCTATACAAAAATGCCCTTTGGCCTGAAGAACGCGGGAGCAGCATACCAGCGATTGGTGGACACAGCATTTGAGAAGCAAGTAGGTCGTAACCTGGAAGTTTACGTTGATGACCTTGTTATAAAGAGTCATACAGAGTAAGAATTGGTGGGGCGACATTGAGGAGACGTTCAAAACATTGGGAAAAATAAACATGAAGTTAAATCCCAAGAAGTGCACCTTCGGTGCGACAGAAGGCATGTTCCTTGGGTATTTAATTAAACCTGATGGCATTAAGCCTTGCCCAGAAAAGACAAAAGCAGTCATTGATTTCCCTTCTCTACGCACATTGAAAGAAGTCCAGTCATTAAATGGAAAGCTAGCTGGACTAAACCGATTTTTATCCAAATCAGCGGACAAGTCACTCCCCCTTTTCAAAACACTCACGAAGTGTACAAAAAAGGGAGACTTTCGTTGGACTAAGGAGGCGGAGGAATCCTTCCAACAACTAAAACAGCATCTCGCATCACTTCCCAAACTTGTCGCACCGCGACCAGGGGAAGAGTTGATCATGTACTTATCTGCAACCCATGGAGCAGTTAGCGCAGTACTATTGACAGATAGGAACTCCGTTCAAACGCCCATATACTTTGTAAGCAAGACACTGAAAAAGACAGAGACTAACTACAACGCTATGGAAAAGCTAGTCCTAGCTCTAGTATTTGCAGCTAAAAGACTGCGCAGATACTTTCAGGCGCACCCAATAGCTGTAATCACGGATCAGCCCATCAAACAAGTTATCTCTAAACCCGACGCATCAGGACGGCTACAAAAGTGGGGTGTATTATTGAATGAGTATAACATCTCGTATAGACCACGCACTGCAATCAAGGGGCAGATATTAGCTGACTTTATTGTTGAAAAGCCAGATATTGATACTCCACCTTCAGCAGGCAAGCAGAGTTACAAGAACCATGGGTTCTATTCACAGACGGATCCTCATGCGTGGATGGATCAGATGCAGGCCTTATCCTCACTAATCCAGAGGGAGTAGAATTCACCTACGCACTGCGCTTCGAATTCACAGCCACAAACAATGAGGCGGAATACGAAGCCCTACTCGCTGGACTGCGTATTGCAATTCAAATGGGTGTACGCAACCTAGAGGCAAATGTGGATTCCAGGCTAGTAGCTAACCACGTGCTAGGTGAATATGAAGCCAAGGATGAACACATGATCCAATACCTTGAGAAAACCAAGTCTTTAATTCAGAGCTTTGATAGGTTTACAATCAAACAAGTACCTCGAGGAGAAAACAGGAAAGCTGACGCGCTTAGCAAGATCGCATCTACGAGCTTTGCGCATCTATCAAAACAGGTATTGGTGGAAACTCTAAAAAATAAATCAATCTTGGAGATGGAAGTATCCACGGTGATAGAAGAACAGGATCCTACGTGGATGACACCTATCATTGAATTTATAAGCAAAGGAATCTTACCACAAGATCAGAAGGACGCTCGAAGGGTGCGGCGCACAGCGCAGAGATTTGAACTTCGAGATGGCGTCCTATACCGACGTTCATTCCTACAACCTTGGCTCTGATGTGTTGGACCTCTTCAAGCAGATTATGTACTCCGAGAAATTCATGCTGGATCATGAAGCATGCACTCATGACCACGGTCTGTAGTGGCGCGCGCCCTGCGATCAGGATACTATTGGCCTACTATGCACCGCGATGCACGTAACATGATAAAAAAATGCAGCGATTGCCAAGTCCACAGGCCAATTCCGCGCTGATCACAACAAGATTTAACCCCCATCACCTCACCATGGCCATTCTATAAATGGGGCATTGACATCGCAGGCCCTTTTCCAGTTGCAGCGGGAGGGCTAAAATTCCTCATCGTAGCCATAGACTATTTTACCAAGTGGATTGACGCAAAAGCAGTGGTGAGCATCACTGGCAACCAGGCAAAACGCTTCGTGTGGGACAACATTGTGTGTCTGATGCGTGGGAATCGCAACAGGCTTTACCTCTCGAGGGATCTCGAGAAGCTTACAACCCCCACCAGGCAGTGTACCTGATCGTTGTAGTATAGTATAGTGACAAGTACCGGGGGATTGATCGTTCAGCTTAGGAATAGTGTCGCTAGGATTAGAAAGCCTAAATACTAGTTCTAAAGGTGAGGGATGATTATTTTTTGTGTTTTTATATTTTTTAGAAAGCAAGTAAAAATCTTGGGTTTTGGAAGAGTGGGCGGTATTAGTTGCTATTCAACTAACCCAATACTAAGATGCAATCAAAATAAAATACTAGAAATGAAAATAAGCTAATTTATACTAAAGTTGTGAGCAGTAATTGGAGAAAATGTGTTTACTTAGATTTCACTACTCCCTAGATATCTTTTACACGTTAATTACTTGTTATAATTGCATGGATGACGGATCGTATTCCTTAATACCATTCATGGGGTGGCACACATAACTCCCCAATTCTATGAGCTCTTATCTCCTCCTACACCATGCCCAGCACAACTATAGGGATTGTAAATAGTGGCTCATGCATTAAATACAACCAATAAAGACCTAGTGCGCGTTGGTTCATGTTTCTTAAGACGTTCAAGCATGTTACCAAGTGGAGATCTGCCAGTTTTCTTAAGCCTAACATATAAATCATTCATCCAAGACAAGAATAAACAAGTAATCAACACATAATCAATATCTAGGTTTCATTAGATCTAAGCAAACACAAAAGAGATCTAGCCTAGCATGATGGAATTAAGACAAGAACATGATATAGACAACCAACACATAGACATATTGATTGAATTAGAAGAACACTTATCTTGATTAATCATGCAAGGTATCAAGGGGTTGGAACCCTTGAAAAACCTGTAAAGTTACACCAAAATCGTACTTAGGGTTTCTCCCAAAACTTTTCTTTAAATGTGAAAAATTAGAAAACTATATATAGGAAAAGGGGTCTGACGGCGTCAAGACCAAATAGGTGACGCCGTCACCTCGCCGCCAAAACAATCCTCGGACTGCCTAGATCTACATTTGACGCCGTCAAGAACATTGCATTTCCAGGCCGTCACAACTTTAACTCTTGACGCCCTACCTTAATGACGCCGTCAAAACTCTTATGGGTCGTCATGGACTTTTACTCTTGACGCCGTCAGGAAACTCCTCTTGACGCCGTCATGCACTGTTCTCAGCATGGAAAATTAAGACTTTGGCGTTTTCTTCACTTTTATGCTCCAAAAACGTCTGAATTGCTTCCTTTTTCAGATTTCACTCCCAAAGTACCTAAAATCACAAAAGGAACGATTTAGGGCAATATTTGATCAAATAAATTCGGATTCGGGCTTAAATGACCCCCTAAAAACGGATCATTTTTCTCCTCATCAGTGTCGCTTCGGACTACCTAGGGAAATTATTTCAGACAACGGAAAACAATTATGTGATAACCCATTTAAAGATTGGTGCGTGCAATTAAACATCACACAACACTTTGCTTCAGTGAAACACCCACAAACCAATGGCTTGGTTGAACGCGCAAATCGCAGTATAGGCGAAGGAATAAAAGCGCGCCTTGACAGACATAAAGGAAAATGGGTGGACGAATTGTCACATGTTTTATGGGCGCACCGCACGACAATCAAAACCATCACCGGAGACACACCATTCTCTCTTGTCTATGGAACAGAAGCCGTCATACCAGCCGAAATTGGAATGCCAACTATACGTACAGCGGAAATAAACGTCACAACAAATGACGAGGAGCGGCGCATAGACTTGGACTTGCTGGAAGAAAGGCGTGAACGCGCAACTATACGCGAAGCAAAAGCAAAAGCAAAGATGAAGAAGTATTATGATGCAAAGGTCAAAGATACTTCTTTCAGGCCAGGAGATTTTGTATACCGCGCTAATGATGCAAGCTACGCAGAAGACACGGGCAAGCTTGGACCCAAATGGGAAGGACCCTATGAGGTCACGGATGCACTAGGTAATGGTGCATACAAGCTGCGCGATATGGAAGGCCACGAGCTGGCACGCACTTGGAATATCTGCAATCTCAAGAGATGCTATCTTTAGGAAAGGCTACGGCCCACACACAGACAACCTTGCACTTTAGTACGTGCCCAATAAATGTCTGCCTTTGAATTTTCTTTTTTAGGAATTGTCTTTTATCTTCTAAAAACTTGCAAGTATTAATAAAACGTTGTGGTTTCTAGCTAACTCCATAACACACTTAACTTTATTGCGCACATTTCTATTATGTTTCAATATTGTTATTTTTTACTTTTTGCCTACATGGCGTGCATGCACTTCTTAATGACCCACGATGGCATAAAGGATGAGTAAACCTACTAACTAACTCGTTGAGTAAGAGGGTTGCAAACCCATCAACACTGGTTCACGCATCCTTGCTAAGAGCCTTACATTCAAGACGTTGAAGTAAGTTTACATGCGCATTCCACGATGACTACGCAACATAACACACATTGTACATGCTTAGCAATCCACGAGCCAAGACTCTTGGTTATTTTGATATAGTCTTTGCAAAACAACGCAAGTTTATATTCAAATTTATGATTTTTTTAAAGTCACGTACTTAATCTAAATCATTTTAAGTATGTCGCATTTTCAATTTGACTCTTGGATGATCTTTTACAAAAGAAAACAATCTAAGTACAAATAACAAGACGTACGAAATAAAATAAACATTACTATTATTAGTAAGAACTACGAGTTTATACAAGTTATAATTACAAAAATACACATCTAAATGCTATGAGCACGCCTGTGACTCGAGCTACTAGCTGTGGATGCCAACTCCCCAGCCTCACAGGCTGCTGTCTTCTTGAGATACCGTTGGTACGCTAACAGGGATCCCATCAGACCTGGGAAGATGGGCTGCGCCAACACCACATAGGATGGCCTTTCCCTTCACGCCCTTCTTACGAGCAGCTCTTGTCTCATGTGCCTCTAGGCACTTCTTCAACGAAAACTCCTTCTCAAGAGCGAAAGGATTCAGCATGTGTCGAGGGCGGGCAAAAACAGGCACCATCAGTTGCGATTCGTCTGGCTTCAAAAAGAAGTCAGGGTGCGCTTCTGCATCCTCAGCAACGTGCTTGGCCAGAGTTAGGCCTGCATGATCACGCTAATAGGATAGTCCTGATCACGCTCCAAGCGGGCAATCTGAGGAAAGTCGAAGACCTTCATCTTCTCCATAGCCATCACTAGCTCATTAAAAGCATCCGCGCTGTACCCAGGAACCTCTGTAGGTGGCACAGTCAGCATCTTGCTCTCATACAGCTCCTCCACAGCCTAGGTCATGCCGCGTGCCACAGCGCACTCCACGACCTTCCCAAAGGCCTCTACGACCTCCTGGGACTCCAATATGCCCATAGCAGCTAGGCGCAAACCATGGCTGATCAACCACCTACACAAGCAACAACGGATGCGTTAGAAGGTAAAAAGAGCATCAATACAAATAGTACATAAAAATTTCGGAATAGACAACACATACCTGCGCTCAGCAATCATAGACATGAGATGAGGATATAACTCCTCATCGTACTCTATACTTGATTGCGTGTCAATTATAGTATATATTTATTTACCGAAGAAATGCTTAGGAAAGTATTTCCCGGGTCGTTCTCCCAACGAAGGTTCGAATAGAATTTCAGATAAACGAATTGGGAATCGTGTAGTGAAAAGTGTAAAGTGAAAAGTGATTGTGAAATTCAAATTGTGAAAAGATATAGTGAAATATGCACAAGATACAAGATATATATGCACAAAAGTTTAAAACGTGAAAACGGAAATGCAAACATAATTTTAAAACGTAACGTACAAAATAAAACGCGACTTTTATTCTAAAAATGATCCTACAAGTGTGAAACAATTTTCTAAAAATCTTAAACTAATAAAAAGAATTTTGAGAAAAAGAAAAATATTTTTTTGAGTTTTTATTTATTTTCTATGAATTTATTTTGATTTTTGTGATTTTAAATGGATTAAAAATTAAGAAAAATAGAAAAATAAAGTGGAAAAATGAAATTTAAATTCTGAAAATTCTAAAATATTATAAAATAATTTCTAAAAATATTTTTGTATTTTTCACAACTTTTCTGAATTTTTATTGATATTTGGTATTTAAAAACTATTTAAAAATGGATAAAACCAAAAAGAAATTAATAAAATAGTAAAAATGCTTAGAAAAATCTGGAAAAATTCCAGAAAATAAAAAATAATAAAAAGAACTTGAGAAAAAATTTTGAAATGAAAAAGAGCTGATTAAGTGCTTATTTAGTGTAACAGCTTATTCACAAGTGCTTATTTATAAGCACTTGCGAACAAATTTGAATGAAACTTCAAACAATGATGTATTATGCTTATGAATGCTCAGAAATGCCAAATTTCATAATCAAGTAAGCTCAGAAACTCAGATAGCAAGCAAACAGATGGATTAAGCAATATACTAAGCTCAAACAGCTGATCAGAGGTGAAACACAATAAGCCAGAAGCAATATAGTGATGCACAATTCAAAAACTACTAAGAAGAAACTAAGAAACAATCTCAAATCACAGATATAGGTTCAATGAAACACTAGCAGGCCTCTAAAACCAAACAACTTCTCCAACTCAAAAGCACTGGAATATAGAAGCTAAAAGCTATCTAAATAAGCTCAGATATACAAGCTAGATGGGGCAAAAGCTCAATAGCACAGATGAATATCTAATTCCACAAAAAGAAATTACTTAAAAACTCATCTAATCCCTCAATTAGTTCTAAGATCAGATGGTAATGAGACTGAGAAGCTGCACTTTTGACTTTCTTTTTACATTCAAACTTTGACTATATTCAAATTCAATTGATAATTTCTACTACTGAATGAAATTCTAAGCTACTTTAACACTAAATTATCCTAACAAGAACTATTAGACAACTAATTATCAAATCCAGCTTATTAAATCCTACAATTCTAATAGAAAACTAAAGTTAAAATCTATTTTGACTTTTTATTAACTAGACCTATATGTTTTAAGTATTACACTAAACTAACAAGTTCTGTAATGAGCTAGTAGAACAACTATATCAACAAAAGATAAGCAACAGAAGCCTGTTACTTACAAATCCAAACACCCCTGCAGAATCAATTCATTACAATCCACCAAATACTCCCTTAAACTATTACCCACTTAATGAAACAGTGATATCACCAAACAATCCACAATTCTCTAAAACACAGTTACAAATTACTAATCATGAACACAATCAGATAACCAATTTCCACAGGATCAACCAATATACTACCTAACAGGTACTAAATATAACAGATATGAAATTACCACTAGCACATTAGATCTACTAAACAACAATACACCACAAATTCAACCAATTTAAATCAAACAGTACACTACAATCTCAAACAAGTTAAACTACACAACTAAAACTATAACAACACAACAATATCAAATACTGAACAGTTTTAATGAACAATCTCAGATCTCAATAAACAGATACTAAAGATTGAAAACTACAAATCAACATTACCAATTCCTCTCCCTCAGCAGAAAAGAGGGAGCTCACTGAGCTTGCCTATCTTTAAGATAGGCAGGTCCTTCCCTGTCTGACCTTGCTTATCCACAACACCACTGCAAACAAGATCTAAATCTCCTTTGACTATAGTTGACTTATATTCTCACTTGAGACAGTGGAATGAAAACAATTTATAAAAGCTAGAAAGCTTGTACAAGTTTAAAATAAGCTATTACAGCTTATTCATAAACTATAAAAGCTAATTTGAAACATTTTTTATTTTTTTAATTATTTTTCTAATTTTTATTGATTTTCTGAATTTAATTTGAAAAACTTTTGAGACAGTAAAATTATTCTAAAAGCTTGATGAATTTATGAAAACCATTTGAAAACTAGATTTAAAAACTTTGAGTAAGCAATTAACTACAATAATATGTAATAACAATGAAACAGTAGAGACAAATTGATGAAGTAAATGGGAATTTTATTAGAAATTAAACTGAATTACAAAGTAAATTTATAAAACTAATAAACTGAGTAACAATTTTAACAGAGTAACACTACACTAAACTAACTACACAGAGTGAGCTAAAATGAGTACTATTTATAGAATGGTGAGAGTGTAGGGGGTCTTATGCCACGCTGGCGATCCTGGTGCTTCTTTGTGTTTCTTCTAATCATCTCCAAACCCTTGGATTGCTTTGTGCTTCTTCAATCAAACCACAACCCTTAGATGAGATTATGAGACGTGGCTCATCCAATGAAATTCCTCCATCTGTCCCCATTCGTGTGTTATATTCTCTGTCATTGTCAGCAGAATCCAAGGAGTAATATGACGCGTCTTGCCCAATGATTGTCTGCCAAGTGTCTCTTGTAGCTCAATACTCATCTCTGACACCTTCTGAGCACGTGATCAGGCTTCTAGAAGAACCAATCATTAACTAATGATGGTTAATAGGTGTGGTGTGAGTCAATTGAACCATGGTGCAATATTAGGGTTCATAGTTGTTTGGGGGTTCTGGGTATTTGGGGAAAAATGAGGGAAAGGGTGCGTTTGTTTATTTATTATAGTTTTGACCATATATTTGACCATTGACCGAAGTTATGGGTTTTGACCCTAGTGATGGTCTTGGATATTATGATTGGGATATTTGGACTTTAAGGATATGGATTACACAACAAACATGGGCCAAGACTTGCAAGTTATTTTCAGATTTTATGATATTGGATTCCAAGGACTAATTATGTAATTTTCTAAAACTTCAAGGGCTCAAAATGTCACTTTTGCAAAAATATCTTCCAAGGACTTATTCTGCCAATCTTTAATATATGAAGGACTGAAGTTGACTTTTGGATCCCAGCTTTGACTTTTTTTGACCGTCTCCCACTCTCGTGCCCGTTTTTCCGGTATTTGCGTGATTTTTCGTCTTTTTGTGATAAATCCATACCTGCATATTCACAACATAAAAACACATATTTCCTTGGCATTTGTTAGCTCATTTAGTCAATTTGGGTCGGTATTTGGCCACAAAATGGTATGTGAATTAACACATACCAAAATCCCCCAGACTAAGATATTGTCGTGTCCTCACGCAATGTGATCAATTCACGCTTTTGAGATAAATAATTTCGATACTCTTTCTACTAACTTTGAAAAGTAGCAAGGAGGTTCAAAAGAGATTACAAAATCATTTATTCCCGAAAACGCTCCGTTTTCCAAAATTTTCCTTTATTCCTTTATTTCTATTTTCACTTCTATTTTTGTACTTTTCATTCTTCACACTTGTGACGGTTTGTTGAACTTTCATTATTTTGCAATAATTATTAGGGTCAACGAGTAGAAACACTTTTCATGGAAAAGTGACCGTACGGATAAAAATCTTCATCCTTGATTTTTCACGAGTCCCCAAACTAAGTGTACAAACGAGATCACAACTTATCTACAAATTAGATGCTAACACTACTTATAAAAGTTACTTGTGGAAACTCCTTACTCCCATGTCCTAAGTTTTTGTATCTCAATATTTTATTTTTGTTGAGAAATGAATTGCTTCATATTTTCTCGTTTCAATAATTTTTAGTCCGATAGTGACACCTAAGTTTAAATGATAAGTAGTTATTCATTTTCTCTTAAGAACCACTGCAATAGAAATTCGGTCCACATCAAGGAATTTTGGTACATACAACATCATAAATATAAGTTGTGGAGTACTAGACGTGCACCTCATGTGTCCAATTCAGAATCATCCATATGCACCTCACGCGCCAACAACTTATTTACATTCAAACTCTTATTCAACATAACTTTCGACTTTCATTTTTTCATTTTTCACTTTTTTTTTTCACATTTCTCATATTTTTTCATACTTTTTTTTTTCGTTCTTGACTTTTCTCAATACATCAATGGAAGCTTATCGGGTAGCTCCAAAACCACATAGATAATCAACTTTTGACTTTTGATTTTTCACTTTTTTTTCTTATTTTTGATGTTCCTTGATATGTACCCAACTTTTAAAGCAAAAATTCTCTTAAGAAAACAAAGAACTAAATATTATTCAAACTGAAATACCACTAATTAACCTAGAACATCTATTTTATATAGGTGACGTATTTTATGGGAGTAAAAAGCCACAAGTACCTTTCATGAGCTCTAAAGAGAACCACTACTCTACGTTTAGCATCTAACTTCTAAATAAACTCTATCATTTCTCGCTCTTCGCAATTTAAGATTCCAAGTAATGAAACCCGCGAATACTTAGCCGATAATCAGCCACGCATATATAAAGTCAGATACGGAAACTTGCAAATTCTAGAAGAAGAATTCGCGTTTTCTAGCTCCTGATGTAAAAGACTAGCGAAAGCTTTTAACCTGCGCATGTATAAAGTCAAGTACGGGAACTTGCAGATTCTTAAGAAAGAATTCGCATTTTATAGCTCCTGGTGTACAAGACTAGCACAAGCTTATGTGATTATCATTGGTTAAGGGAACAAGCTAGGGCTCAACACGCCCGGTCAAGTCAAAATATTTATTCCTACTCTCGCCAGCAAGAAAGTCAACAAGGTGTCAAAACACTTATTCAAACATTATTATATTTTTGTACAACTTTTTTCAACTTTTTCTCATTTTTTTGTGCTTTTTCATGACTTTTTCTTCGAAATTTTCAAATTTTTCATTTTTTTTTTATTTTTGGTGGAAAAACGGAGTTGCAAGAGTGCACGACATTTGTGAAAAATGCAAGGTTAAAATCGAATCGAAGATTCACCCCCCCCCCCCCAGACTAGAATGAAACATTGTCCTCAATGTTTTTACGGGTTAAGGTAATTCTAACAAAATTCTAGGGCCATTTATTAAGTACGCCAAAGAAAACGTTAGTCGATAAGATTCACGTATATAGGATTTCCAATAAGCACCAATGAATGAAACTCGAGCGGAGAGAAGATAACGAGCACGAAAGTCATTATAAATCGCAGATAATCCTAGCAAACATCACAAACAACCACGGAACACAAGAATAGAAGAGGCACCCCCTCCTCACGTTATTCGTTAGAAAATAGAAAATAAGAAGATGAAATTGGATAAGCATGGGTTACCACCCACGAAGCGCTTTGTTTTTGATTTCCGAGTCACGTAGCTTGACTCGATCCCCGAATTAATTTGTCCTTGGGGAAAAATCCGTGGAAAAATAATCTCACTCGGGCTTTCATTCAAAATATTTTGGAAAAACATATGACTTACTTGAAAGTTTCATCCCGAAGAGATAACCAATGGTATTTTAATGATGAAAACTTTTAAAAACGATACCAGGGTCAAAAACAACATCCTCACTCCCTACGGAGTGAAGGATAAGAGAAATCACATCAAATGTTACAAACGGTATGAAGGTCATGATAATAATCTTGAAAAACTCATCATCATCAAAAGAAAATTTCATAATTGGGAAATTATGAATTTTATCATTCAAGCTTATTTTACAAACTTTTCCGGGTTGGAGGTATGGGATAAAATTTTCATTAAAACTCTCATTTTTAAGAGCACCACCCGGATCATGATCAACTTCAAGATCAAAACTGAAACTTTCATATTCAGGTTTAGAAAACTTTTCAATTTCACATTCAGATTCATCAAAACGAAATGGCTCATACTCCGGAAGAGAGATAAAAGCATGAGAAGTGGTACTGCCACAACTCGTCTCTTCCGAGTGATCGAAATGAAAAGCTTCATAAGTCGTATCAGAAAAATCAAGACAATAAGTGGGATTGCCACTCATCTCCTCAGTCGTATCAAAGGTAAAACTCTCAAAGTCGGGTAAAAATTCCTCGAGCTCGGGCTCAAGAGGGTCGTCAATTTTAAGCTCAATCTTCGTCTTAACTTTATCCGGAGGGATTGACGGTTCATTGTTCAACAAATTGTCAAGAAAAATAATATCCCCCTCCGAATCAAAGTAAGATTCGTCAGTCTCAGAAATCGGAATCGTTTCAATTACAAGAAATTCATCGACCTCTTCCCAAAAAGAATCAAATTCCTTAGTCGAAGGAAATGATGGGGAAAAGTCGGAGACGAAAGTTTTTACAAAATCATCAAAGGAATAATCACAAACATCAACGCTTTTGACGAAGTACTTCTTTAATTTCGAAGCATCGGCTTTAAAAATCATTATGTCGTCATCATGTCGTAAAGTTAGAGTATCCTCAAAATGATCTACTAGGGCTTTTGTGGTTCGTAAAAACGGTCGCCCTAGTATTAGAGGAACTCTCGGATCAACCTCAAAATTAACAACAACAAAATCTGCCGGAAAAGTAGATGAATTCACACGAACAAAAACGTCCTCAGCAATTCCAACCGGATGAGTTATCGATCGATTAGCAAGCTCTAAAGTCATTCTCGTCGGTTTAAGCTCCCCTAATCCAAGTTGTTCATAGATCGATAATGGCATGAGGTTAATACTCGCACCTGAATCGGCCAGGGCGTTACAAACTTCTTGATCTTTCAATGAACAAGGAATGAGAAACTTTTCCGAGTCACCAAGCTTTTCGGGAAGCTTCTTGAGAAGAATTGCAGAACATTGAGCATTTATCGGCGTTTCGACTAATTCAAGCAATTTCTCTTTATTACTTATAAGGTTTTTGAACGTGGAAGCAAATTTTGGCATATACACGAGAGCATCCACAAAACTTATATCAAAGTGCAATTTTTGAAAAATATCCAGAAATTTTTCCATTTGTTTTTTAGACTTTGCACGGAGCTCTTCATCATTAAATCGTGACGGATATGGCAATTTAGACTTGTAGTTCACATTATTCTCAAAAACGACTTTTTCTTTATCTTTTGAAACTTGGACAACCGGAGGTTGGACGTTTTCGGAACCTCCATTATTAATAGGAGGAACCGGGTCCTTTGTCGCCTCGGTCTCACAGTCCACTACTTTAGGCGGAGACGAAGAAGAAGAGGTAGTAGGAGCTGTGGGTCCATCATATTTAGCACCACTGCGAGTCGTGATCGCCTTAACTTCGCCCCTCGGGTTGGCAATCGTGTTGCTTGGCAAAGAAGTAGTACCCAAACCCGAGGGTCGATCATTTAAACGTTTGTTAATATCACTGATTTGATTTGCAAACAACCGTGTTGATTCTTCATATTTTGCCATAAAAGATTGTTGATTTTGAATCAATTGCTTAATCAAATCTTCCGTGGGCGACGGATTTTGAATAACACCTTGATTTTGATTATTGTTAAAATTCTGCCCACGGTTTTGGAAATTACCATGATTTTGATTTCCATGATTAACGTTCTGAAAATTCCCAGGGTTTCCATAGTTTTGTTGGTTTTGAAAATTCTCTTGAGGCGGGCATTGATTGTAATTACCTTGAAAACCCCGGTTTTGATTAAACCCTTGATTATGATTTTGAAAACCGTTATTAGCTCGACTCTGATTTTGATTTCCTTGATTATTACGATTCACAACATAATGATTCTGGCTGACTTGATTGACTTGGTTTTGTTGTTCGAGAATGGGTGGTCCAAGATAATGAGGCAGTGTTGTAAATATCGCTCGGCGGTACCTCGGCGGTCGACCACCGCCAAGCGCCAAGACCGATATGGCGGCGATATATCAGTGATATATCGGAGACCATAAATTATAAAGAAAATTATTTTAAAAAAATAAATATTAGTAATATCCTAACAAAATAAGTCAATAACCACACATTTAACTAAAACTAAATTTTTTATTAATAAAAAACACATTAATGCTAAACAAAACAGATCCAATAAAAGCCCAAACTATGTTAAAAATATAAAACAAAAGCCCAAACAACTACTTAACCTAACCCTAATAGTTATTTATGTATTTTATATATAAATTTATAAACTTTTATTAATTTCATTATTATATATACCACTCATTCTCTCTCCTTGGAGCCACTTTATAACCTAACCCTAATGTTAAAAATATATACAGATCCAGCAGCCAGCAGCCACTTCATTATTATATATACCACTCCTTCTCTCTCCTTCTTCCCTACCTTAACACAGATCCAGCAGCCAGCAGGAAAAATCCATTACCACGAAAATCATAGCACAAAAAACGGATTCAAAACAAAATCATAAAACAAGAAACGGAACGCGGAAATCCAATCCTCCCCGTCCCTACCAGAAATATCTTACTTGTGGTGGAGGCGCCGGAGGTAAAGTCGCCGGAGGTGGAGTCGACAAAGGTCCGATTTTGACCGAAAAAGGTCCGATTTTGACCGCCAAGGTCCGATTTTGACCGATTTTGACCGATTTTGACCAAACCGATTTTTTTGACCGATAAGTGAAATATCGTATCGGTCGACTACCGATAAGCGATATATCACTGATATATCGGCCGCCAAGACCGATATTTACAACACTGTAATGAGGTGAACGGTAGCTGAGGAGATTACGGTCTCCTTGAGGTAGTGGGTAACCGTTGTTACCCGTGTTTGCAACATACGCGTTCTCATGAGAAAAGGCACTGGTGGCCGGACATTCATAATACAAATGTGGACCACCCCAAGTCTCACAACCGTGACTAACCACATTGACTTGATGGTTTGATTTTTCAATTGAAATTGCATCAACTTTCTTTGTTAAAGCCAATATCATACTTATCATTTCATCATTATCTTTACCATTATTCGACACTTGAGGTTTATTCCTAGACATTCTCACACGAGCCTTATTCTCAATTATCATGAAAGCATCATTCGTGTTCCTAGCCAACAAGTTCCCACCCGCAGCAGAGTTGAATGTGTCTTGGTCAACATGACATAACCCATTATAGAAAGTGTCAATCTGCTGAAGGTCGGTGAACCCATGGTTAGGACATTTTTCCTTCAAATCTTTTAATCGGTTCCAAGCTTCACTAAATGATTCATCAAAAGCTTGTTGGAACCGAAAGATTTGGGAACGTAGGTTAGAGGTTTTAGAGGGAGGATAGAAATAATTCACAAACTTGGAAGCGATCATTCCAAGTGTGAATCGAATTGGGCGGTTCCTTTTCCAGCCAAGTCCGGGCTGCTCCTTTTAAGGAGAAAGGAAATAACTTCAATTTCACCACATCGTGAGGAACTTGGTTCATTCTTATGGTCTCAGCGATGTCGGTGAAATTTCTGATGTGAGCATAGGGGTCTTCGTGATCAAACCCGTGAAAGGATATACCCGTGATCAAATTGAGTAATCCGTGATTGATCTCAAAGTTTCCATTGGTGTCCGGAATCACAATAGCTCTCCTCACACCATTGAATGGTGATTGGAGTTGTTCCTCCATTGGACATGGATCAAATGCCGGTTGTTGTCCCATCGGCGGGATAACATTGTGCTGCGGACCACCCATCGGCGGGGGTTCGTTGTGTTGTTCGTTTTGGTTCATCTCCTCGTTGTCAAGGAAATGAACCCGACTAGTATGTCGTAAAACCCGCTCGGGGTTAGAGAACGGAGACGTAAGACTCTCCAAAGAAGAACGGGTGTGCATACACCACAAGCAAAATCAAAAAGAAAATGAAAAAGAAAAGAGAAAAGAAAATCTTTTTGTTTTTTTTTTATATATTTTTTTTTCAAAAACTTTTTATTTCTTTTGTTTTCTTTTCTTAAAACGTAACGTTAATTGAAAACCGTTTCCTTCAAAAACCACTCGCGACGAGACGGGAGAGAAAAATGGATCTCTCTTCAGCTAGCAATTTAATGTCTTAGCTTCCGTATTTCCCGCTTAATCGGTCGTAGTAATTGAAATAATCCGATAAACAACTAATTTCACGTTTTCGTTATATTGTGAGACTTTTTTTGGTTTACAATGCCCTCCCTTCCATGGGAGAGTCGAGGCTGTAACTTTATTATTTTTTTGGTATTTTTGTAAACACTTTAGGAAAAGTTTTGAATTTTTTCAATTTTTATAGAAATATATATACAAAATAGAGGAAGGCTTAACAAAACACGATTTTTCAAAACGATATTCAAAAATTCACTTCGACCTTCCCCAGCAGCGGTGCCAAAAATTGATTGCGTGTCAATTATAGTATATATTTATTTACCGAAGAAATGCTTAGAAAAGTATTTCCCGGGTCGTTCTCCCAACGAAGGTTCGAATAGAATTTCGAATAATCGAATTGGGAATCGTGTAGTGAAAAGTGTAAAGTGAAAAGTGATTGTGAAAAGATAAGTGAAATATGCACAAGATACAAGATATATATGCACAAAAGTTTAAAACGTGAAAAAGGAAATGCAAACGTAATTTTAAAACGTAACGTACAAAATAAAACGCGACTTTTATTCTAAAAATGATCCTACAAGTGTGAAACAATTTTCTAAAAATCTTAAACTAATAAAAAGAATTTTGAGAAAAAGAAAAATATTTTTTTGAGTTTTTATTTATTTTCTATGAATTTATTTTGATTTTTGTGATTTTAAATGGATTAAAAATGAAGAAAAATAGAAAAATAAAGTGGAAAAATGAAATTTAAATTCTGAAAATTCTAAAATATTATAAAAGAATTTCTAAAAATATTTTTGTATTTTTCACAACCTTTTCTGAATTTTTATTGATTTTTGGTATTTAAAAACTATTTAAAAATGGATAAAACCAAAAAGAAATTAAGAAAAATAGTAAAAATGCTTAGAAAAATCTGGAAAAATTCCAGAAAATCAAAAATAAAAAAAAAGAACTTGAGAAAAATTTTTGAAATGAAAAAGAGCTGATTAAGTGCTTATTTAGTGTAACAGCTTATTCACAAGTGCTTATTTATAAGCACTTTTGAACAAATTTGAATGAAACTTCAAACAATGATGTATTATGCTTATAAATGCTCAGAAATGCCAAATTCCATAATCAAGTAAGCTCAGAAACTCAGATAGCAAGCAAACAGATGGATTAAGCAATATAATAAGCTTAAACAGCTGATCAGAGGTGAAACACAATAAGCCAGAAGCAATATAGTAATGCACAATTCAAAAACTATTAAGAAGAAACTAAGAAACAATCTCAAATCACAGATATAGGTTCAATGAAACACTAGCAGGCCTCTAAAACCAAACAGCTTCTCCAACTCAAAAGCACTGAAATATAGAAGCTAAAAGCTATCTAAATAAGCTCAGATATACAAGCTAGATGGGGCAAAAGCTCAATAGCACAGATGAATATCTAATTCCACAAAAAGAAATTACTTAAAAACTCATCTAATCCCTCAATTAGTTCTAAGATCAGATGGTAATGAGACTGAGAAGCTGCACTTTTGACTTTCTTTTTACATTCAAACTTTGACTATATTCAAATTCAATTGATAATTTCTACTACTGAATGAAATTCTAAGCTACTTTAACACTAAATTATCCTAACTCGAACTATTAGACAACTAATTATCAAATCCAGCTTATTAAATCCTACAATTCTAATAGAAAACTAAAGTTAAAATCTATTTTGACTTTTTATTAACTAGACCTATATGTTTTAAGTATTACACTAAACTAACAAGTTCTGTAATGAGCTAATAGAACAACTATATCAACAAAAGATAAGCAACAGAAGCCTGTTACTTACAAATCCAAACACCTCTGCAGAATCAATTCATTACAATCCACTATAACAATCCACCAAATACTCCCTTAAACTATTACCCACTTGATGAAACAGTGATATCACCAAACAATCCACAATTCTCTAAAACACAGTTACAAATTACTAATCATGAACACAATCAGATAACCAATTTCCACAGGATCAACCAATATACTACCTAAGAGATACTAAATATAACAGATATGAAATTACCACTAGCACATTAGATCTACTAAACAACAATACACCACAGATTCAACCAATTTAAATCAAACAGTACACTACAATCTCAAACAAGTTAAACTACACAACTAAAACTATAACAACACAACAATATCAAATACTGAACAGTTTTAATGAACAATCTCAGATCTCAATAAACAGATACTAAAGATTGAAAACTACAAATCAGCATTACCAATTCCTCTCCCTCAGCAGAAAAGAGGGAGCTCACTGAGCTTGCCTATCTTTAAGATAGGCAGGTCCTTCCCTGTCTGACCTTGCTTATCCACAACACCACTGCAAACAGGATCCAAATCTCCTTTGATTATAGTTGACTTATACTCTCACTTGAGACAGTGGAATGAAAACAATTTATAAAAGCTAGAAAGCTTGTACAAGTTTAAAATAAGCTATTACAGCTTATTCAGAAACTATAAAAGCTAATTTGAAACATTTTTTTATTTTTTTAATTATTTTTCTAATTTTTATTGATTTTCTGAATTTAATTTGAAAAACTTTTGAGACAGTAAAATTATTCTAAAAGCTTGATGAATTTATGAAAACCATTTGAAAACTA
Organism: Artemisia argyi; assembly: GCA_030686995.1. Classification (NCBI taxonomy): domain Eukaryota; kingdom Viridiplantae; phylum Streptophyta; class Magnoliopsida; order Asterales; family Asteraceae; genus Artemisia; species Artemisia argyi. Next base: position 42,691,111 of record CM060703.1, read on the forward strand.
GATTTAAAAACTTTGAGTAAGCAATTAACTACAATAATATGTAATAACAATGAAAAAGTAGAGACAAATTGATGAAGTAAATGAGAATTTTATTAGAAATTAAACTGAATTACAAAGTAAATTTATAAAACTAATAAACTGAGTAACAATTTTAACAGAGTAACACTACACTAAACTAACTACACAGAGTGAGCTAAAATGAGTACTATTTATAGAATGGTGAGAGTGTAGGGGGTCTTATGCCACGCTGGCGATCCTGGTGCTTCTTTGTGTTTCTTCTAATCATCTCCAAACCCTTGGATTGCTTTGTGCTTCTTCAATCAAACCACAACCCTTAGATGAGATTATGAGACATGGCTCATCCAATGAAATTCCTCCATCTGTCCCCACTCGTGTGTTATATTCTCTGTCATTGTCAGCAGAATCCAAGGAGTAATATGACGCGTCTTGCCCAATGATTGTCTGCCAAGTGTCTCTTGTAGCTCAATACTCCTCTCTGACACCTTCTGAGCACGTGATCAGGCTTCTAGAAGAACCAATCATTAACTAATGATGGTTAATAGGTGTGGTGTAAGTCAATTGAACCATGGTGCAATATTAGGGTTCATAGTTGTTTGGGGGTTCTGGGTATTTGAGGAAAAATGGGGGAAAGGGTGCGTTTGTTTATTTATTATAGTTTTGACCATATATTTGACCATTGACCGAAGTTATGGGTTTTGACCCTAGTGATGGGCTTGGATATTATGATTGGGATATTTGGGCTTTAAGGATATGGATTACACAACGAACATGGGCCAAGACTTAGAAGTTATTTTCAGATTTTATGATATTGGAATCCAAGGACTAATTATGTAATTTTCTAAAACTTTAAGGGCTCAAAATGTCACTTTTGCAAAAATATCTTCCAAGGACTTATTCTGCCAATCTTTAATATATGAAGGACTGAAGTTGACTTTTGGATCCCAGCTTTGACTTTTTTTTACCGTCTCCCGCTCTCGTGCCCGTTTTTCCGGTATTTGCATGATTTTTCGTCTTTTTGTGATAAATCCGTACCTGCATATTCACAACATAAAAACACATATTTCCTTGGCATTTGTTAGCTCATTTAGTCAATTTTGGTCGGTATTTGGCCATAAAATGGTATGTGAATTAACACATACCAATACTTAGCTTGCGCAGCTTGCCCTCCTGCACCTTCAGAGCATTCTCTACTTGCGCGCGAAGTTCATTAATATGGCCGAAGTGCTCGGCCTTCTTCTCTTCAAGGTACTTTAGACCCCAAGATAAGTTAGACCTGAGCAAGGCAATCTCCTCATCCTTCTGCGCGAGACTGCTACCTTCTCCAACATACCGCGCCTTAAGCTGAGTAACAAACTCAGCCTGACGCTCAGCAATAGCTCCCAGCTCCTCCATCAGCTGTTGTGCAGACACCCCTTCATCAACTTTCACCGGCTCCTCCACATGAGTATGAGCCGCCTGAGGTGGCACTGACCCCTCCACGGACGCTGCATCACCCCCTGCAGCGTCGTCACTACAAGAAAACATAAACAAAGTTAGGGAATGGCGCTGCGCAAAAACATATATAAATATAAATACTCAGCTTACTTACATAAAGGGAGAAGTTTGAGCATTCTTCTGCGCAGCAACAGACAAAGATGTCTCCTCGTCTGTGGACTCATCCACACTAATGATATGACGTCTATGCTTGGAGGTCCCTTCCCCACCATCAACAATAGCCTTGCGCTTCACACCCTGACGCTCCTCTTCAGAGTCCGTGTCCACTTTGAGAATACCAGCACTCGTGGACGACTCAGCGCGCGTAATCTCAGGCGTCACCACTACCTGCGCAGGCACTGTCTGAACCGGGGTCGCACTCACCACAGGCTGTGATGCATCAGAAGGCTCCTCTCGTGCAATCTCCAACAAACGCCCAACAGTAGCCTCTAGAATAGGCACCTCACCTTCCCTCAAGGGGCGCACACCTACAGTTACCTGCGTCGGCTTTGTCAGCTTCACTACGGCGAATAGATCCATCTCTGCGCAACATATAAACACACAAAAAGGAGGAACAAGTTAGTGAATAAAATCATTGTATAGAAAGAGGCTTACATTATAAATGCAAGGACAAGTAAAGGACGAGCACCCACCCCGGCCGCTTGCATCAAAAAACGTAGGTACTTCACCGCTTCCTCCGAAGTAGTTGCGGCTCATCCCCATGTGCACCAAGAACTCCTCGGGGTAGGAATTTATTGGGATGCGGTTATCATTAATAACCTCCGCATCCTCCACACTGTACGTACCGGGATCCGGGCGCTCATCCTTTGGAAGCTCCCCTTGAGCAAAAAACTCAGAAAGCGTGGGGAATACACAACTATCAACCCAGAAGAACCTCTCTCTCCAACCCCTCAGGGCGTCTATCTTTTCAGTATAACACTGATAACCCCCTGGACGTTTGGAAAACGTCACCCACCCGTTCGACCACGACGTGTGGTAAAACCCGCGAAAGAGGTTGATAGTGGGATTTATTGCGAGTAAGCGACAATTTATTTCGAAATTTATTATTTTCGCTGCACCTATGCAGTGCAGCTGAGAAATATGGAGCTGATAAAAATTGAGCACGTCGCTCAGAAAAAGAGATATGGGCACGTGCCGGTTTGCAAATTCAAAGAAGCGCGTGTATACCCCTATTTTCCCCTCAGGGAAATCCGCTATACATACGTCCGCATCCGGTACTTCCGGATGCACCGCAAGCGGAATAAAGTAGTCAGAGGTGAACTGACGTAGTTCATCTTTGTCCATCTCTGAACGGAACTCTTCTAACTGTTTTACCATTTTCACTAAGAAAAGCGCAGGCGTAATTACCTCTAGAAGATATTAGTTTCAGGAAGAAAGATTTTTTCTTAAGGGAGAAAGTGGCGTTTTTTCACTGTGGATAAAACAGTGAAATGAGGAGCCCCTTATATAGGGTTTCCTCTTGTATCAGATGCATGACACGTGGATCCCATTATCTCAATTGTGTGGTGGAATTCAAACCGGTACATGCACTTTTTCACGTTTTCCGAAGGACACGTGGGATACTTTAAGACTAGATACACCGTATCGCTTTTTTGGCGGGAAATACTAGGAACTTCCCCGCCACGCTTGCCGCTAATATTTCTAAGTCTAGCATCCGCGTTTAATAACCACGCATACTAGACTGGGGGAACATGATAACGTATAGTCCATATTCGGGTCACGGACCCAAATGATAGACATTACTAAGGCCCAAACCCACCACGAGTGGGTCATCACAACAGTGATTTGGGCTAGTAGAATAACGGCTTAGGCGCACGAAAGCCCAAGCCCAAAGTTATTTGTGGTTATGATATGGATATCTCTTATTTAAGGGATATATATCCAAACCGGATATACACCGAAAAGTGAGGCACACGTATCCAATAAGGATTCCGTGCCTATATAAACAATATCACAATTCTCGTTAAAGGTACGACTCACAACCCTAATTCATATACATAACCCTAAAACCGATTACTTACTCTCACGCCGGAGGATAATCGTGGGAGACAATCCTACGATAAGCCTAACGGTGTTTGTTTACTTTCTTAGTACGCAGGTCTCAAGCATTAAGTTCTAATTGGTACGAAAGCATCAACATTTATACTCGTGTGCTTATACCCAGTTATGAGTTGATTTAAATGTCAAGTGTATCTTGCAAGTGTGGCGTGCTTCATCAAGTGTTGGGGCGTAAGTTTATTAGAAGTGCTTATATTTTGTCTTGGAATGTGGCGTACTTTGCGTCTATTACATAGTTATGTCAAAAAATTCAAACTTAGAACATGATCTAAGTGAGCTAATAGCCTAATAGGATTTATTTTACTCACTCAAAAGACCTCTTGATAAGCAGTTACTTTCCGCTTACTAAAAAAATCAATGATAGTTCGCTTCCTTCAATACAACCATAGATTTTCAAAATATCTGGGTATTGTAGTGCCGAGATCATTCCAATTTCATTGACAAACTCACAGGCTCCATATTTAGACTTTGGTGATAGTTGTTTCACTACTATTATTGTCTCATCCGATGATAAGCATAAACCCTGTACAGGGACGAAACCAGAACTAAATATGACCAAGTGCACAAAAAAAAATTGAACACTAATACTAGAAACATATTTCAATGAATCGGGTGTATTTAAGATGACTTTAAGAAAAATCGATGTTTTTTTTTAAAAATTAACACTACATTGAAAAAATCCATGTAGTGCCCGGGCACCCGCGGAAACCCGTGGCTCCGTCCCTGACCCCGCATGACATATTAGTGGTAACAAAAAGTATCAAAATATAGTATATCTTGGATTTGTGTTTTATCAATTGACACCCATGAGTACATGGAAAATAACTTCCAACCACGATCTCTTTTCGGTATGTTTTACAGTAATAATTTGTAGAGATTGCAAGATAGATGGGTTAGATACCAGACTACCAGGTCAAAATGATTTCGGGTTGGAAATGTCATTTCTCAGTTTATTCTTTTTAAAAATATATAACGCCTTAATAATGGTTACGAAAGGTAAATAAATTATTACAAAGATGATCTAACTTGCTGAATAAAACGATTTAGGAGGTTGTATGCGGTAAAAAGGATTGTGAGTCATTGATATGTTTGACACTTTGACCTGTTTAACCTATTCTACTTTTAACTAGTTTTCTGTTTTTTTATTTTACTGGTATAGAATGATTGGAATCTAGTAAAAGGGTCGACAATCACCCACTCTTCTTTCCTCCACAACAAAAGCGTGACAAGCCACCCTCTTCCCCCTCGCTTAGACCACCATTGTTGAAACCGCCAAAAAAGTTGAAAAGACCTCCAGAAACTAAATTATCGCTGCAACCAATTTGCGCGTCTAACATGCTATAGTGTTAGTACATGTAATAAGAGCCTAATGGTGTGTTTACTTTTTTCTCATCAAGTCCTGTATAGAATTTAGATGATTGTATGGAAGAATAGCATATTAAAGGTTGTAAGTGTGGTTTGGACGATTGTATGCAGTAAGTTGTAAATGCATAATTGTTGTTTTCTTTTTGTGCTAGCGTGACTAATTCACCCATGTTAGAATAGTTATCGTTTGGTTTTTCATTTTGAAGCCCGCCTGCATACAACAGCACTGGTGGCTGCAATTTCTCTTACATATTACAATCCAATTGTATACAACAGCACGCACGGCTGCAATATCTCTGACATAGTGACATACTACGCATTGCGCCTTATCAACAGGGATTATACGGGTAGATTACACTATGGCACTATGCAGAAGTCATTTCACCCAAGACAGCACATCTAACAGCCTCGGGGAAGCGTGTATTCGATGTTTATGTCCAGGTAATTCAGCTACTATGAAATTTTGTCCAAAAAGTTGAACTTCTTATGTAAATAGTTAGCGAGTAATATATGATTATAAAACTTATATGTTTTCCAGAAGTAACTTAACTAGTATAAAATGATCTAGGAGGTTTAAACCGAATCAGCCCATTTATAAGTAAATGGGTTGTGATAGCAATTACTTCAAATTACTAAGGGACGTATATGCAACTTTATACAGGAATTTGAAATTGTATAAGATAATTTAATGCAGAGGGAGTTAGAAACAAAGAATTTTGAAATAGTGAAAGAGGCTGGAGGCGCTGTTAGGCCACTTGTAAGGAGTTACATGGTTAATGTGACCAATAACACATTCAATTTTCAACTTTATTGGACTGAAAAGGCACAATTGCATATTTGCAATCCATGTTCGAGGAAGTCATGGTCCTCATATCTGAGTTGATTGAGGAAGTCACTTTTCACTTCCCACTTCTGGTTTATTATCTAGGCTTAAAGATCACGGACATACATTATCGATTTATCGATCACGCTCATCGAATAAAAGGATGAAGAGAGGTGTGCTTTGACTTTTCAAGGTCAAAGTTTTTATGAATTTACTAAAAGTCTAAAAGTAGTCATTTTTGTTACCACTAAAGCAGGGGTTAATATCAGATGGGAAATAATTGCAGCAAATTAGTCAATGATATTCACATGATTGCAGCGCCACAACACCTAAATCGTGTGAAACTCAGAAGGATGTGCTGAAGGACACCAGTTATCCTATACAAATACATGGATAATAACTGCATATCACGAGATGCTTTTGGTAAGTTCAATATAATATCTAGTAGACTTCAAAATAGACGGATTTCGGGCTGAATATGCCATTTCTATTTGTATAAAGATGATAATACTCGTCTTAATTTTGACCCAAAAGTTCAAGCTGTAACATTTGTTTGTTTGTTTGACAGGCATATGTTTTGCAAGAAAGGGGTTGTCTATTAGTACTAGATGATGCAGATTTAGGATTTAAGTATTCATCAAAAGAAACAATGACAATTCTAAATGTGGCCCTTCTATACACGAATGCATCACTGACCCTTAGATCAACAATGTCTCAAGCCATGGACAGAAGAGTCGTACGAGTTATCAGACATAGGGTTTTCGACTGTCAATTAAATCACTTCCAGGGTATTCGACTATCAATCCGAAGTTCAGGGCCTTTAAGAAATCACTTCTGGCAAGATCCTCGTGAAACCCTCACCATAAGTGATGACCTGTGTACCTAGTCTTTGTTCTCTATAGGAAAGTGCAGTTCGTACATATATACATAATAAATTAACACTGAAAATGTAACTCCACAAATGATGTTAGCATGTATATTAAGAGCCACATACTGACACTATTTGTAGTTTTACATTTTGAGTGTTTATTTTGTCTATCTGCACATTTGTATAAGTGCAAATTTGTTGTTTGGCAACCAATAGATGACTTTATGGATATAAAAGGCTATATTTAGTAAGTTGTAAATGAATAATTTTTGTTTAAATTGGTGCTGAATCAACGGTCCGAATGGCAGAAAATGAGTATAAACTTCTTACAACTGATTATTGTTTGCCTTTTTTATGTTGAGCGACAAATTGATTAGATTGAACTGGGTATATCAAAAGATAATAAAAAAATAAATTTATAATAATTTGATGCGAAAATGCTTGTAACCAAGTTGAGCTATAATTAAACAAATTAAAATAAAGTTTGATTTATTTAAGAAGAAAAAAGCCAAACTTATTCCATCATAAAGTAAACCGTTCTTGTTTCAAATGCAAACCCAAATCGATTGCTTGTGTTAAAAAACACACAAATTTTAAGGGAATCGGCTACTTCGTTGAATTCATGCCTAGTCTGTTTTTCAAATACAGTTTAGATTCGGTTTTAGTATCAGAAGTTTTAATAATCATTTTGTTAATAACTTACGAGTAATATTTTCATGTGTAATAATAGTAATTATACTTTGGTACTAGTAAAAAGGACATAACAACCATTAAAATCTGGAAATTTTGCGAAAATATTAATAAGAGAACAAGTTTTCATTAAGATTATTCAAGAACATTGAAACTACTAATGAATAAGGTCATAAACGTAATATATTAACATCGCCAAAGTACAATCACATGAGAAAAATGATTTTTCCTTTTTTACCTTTCAATATTCATTAACTCGAATAGCATCACGAGGGATCTCATAAGCATCTCTAGGCCTTGATTTCTTCACACCAGCCGTGAACCAAACTTTATCGGACCTATAATTCTCCACTGCTACACTTGTTACTTTCACCCAAACCAGCATTTTCGTCTTCATTCCATCAATCACTGTGAACTTTCCTCTTGAAACTAGCCCTTTGACCCGAGGGGCGTACCTTATGATTGATTGGTCCTTGAAAGTCACCTCACATGGAGCCGGTAAGTGAACCACGAGCTTTAGCTTTGCCTCATCAAATTCATAGCATGTTATATTTTGCGGAAATAATGCTGGAGGAAGGTTGTATTCTCTAAGGAAATCGGGCAATGGTTTCAATGGCTTGCCTGTGAAGAAAAAACAATCAGCACACGAAAGAAAACATATGTATCCATAGGGTAGGCATGCATACACTCAAAAAATTGTTATGTAGTGTTTTATAGTACCAACAGAATGAAATTAACTCTACTGCGTCCCCCAAAAAAGATTGTCACAATAGTTCATACAATGGTCAAAAATCCTAAATCTGCCATTGTATACAGATCAACTTGTCATCATTCATCAAAAATTCTGCTTAAGGTTGAAACCTCAAGATTTTTTACATTCTGTGATTAATTAATGACGGAAGCAAAAGGTTGCTTTATTGATGAATGGTCATATGACCGCTAATCATTGTCGTTATCATTACTAATGTATTTCCAACTAAATACTAGTATGAAGGTTATAAACTCTGCTACGGATAGCATGCCTTTCGTATAGTTTAATAATGCATATTATAGGGCTATAGGCTAACTTAAGAAACTGATGTTGCTATTTTCATGAGACGGAGAAAAACATGTGCAACGCCCTTCCCAGCCATTTTTAATACTTATACGCATACACAAATTACAATGTAAGTTAATACCTTTTAGCTTGTCAAATACCCATTTCGCCTTCTTTTCAACGGTGTTTGAGAATGTCTGCAAACATGAAAGAAATTATTTCAGATACGCCAGAAACAAAGATTTTAACAACCCACAAGGCTTTAACTAATATGTCAGAAAACCTTGTCTTGTATGTATTGTTGATAATTTTGATCGAATTTATTAATTTCATAGATTATGTGGTAATTGGTTCCCATGCACATTCCACAATAAGAACCCCACAAAAATGTATCATTACTGTTTCTACTGAAATTCCGATCCAAACCAAGAAAGGAAACAGCTTTTGAAGTCATTTAGATTGCAAACTCAAGGATCAGAAATCAGAAAATCATTTGTTTAAAGTCGGAGATAGTTATGCCAATTTACATGTACCATGAATAATCAAAATCACTTACTTATCCATATATGATTACTTTAGCGACAAATAAAATAATCAAATCATAATAGTTTTGCCAAACACTCCTAAACTAGAGACTTCCAAACACCCCAATTAAGATCACATTATGCAGATTACATAAGTGTAGCTCCAATTCAACATTATAATCCAGAAAAACAAAATGCCCCCTTACAAACCAATTAAAATGGCAATGAATTCCATTGCTAATCTTGTTAGCCTTATTCCATTTATTATTGGATAACCCTCTTTACGTCAAAACCAATGAAATTGAACACTATATTGCAAACAAATATTATCGACACCAGCTATCTTGATCTATAATTTAATTGCACCAATTAAATTCTTTCTCCATAAAGTCTTAGCTATAGGGATACCCTCAATTATAAAGTAACAAAAAAGTCAAAAACAGACTGCCCGTCTTTTTCTTTTATCTCAGTGGAATAAGAACATATGCTCTCAATAACACAATAACATTTCAGATACTACATTATTGGCATTCAATACTCTCATCGACGCCAACTATCTTGATTAATTAGTTTCATTTTTTCCCTCAAGACCCACAAAATAAATATCTCATAAAATCAAACAAACCTAAACTTCATTAAGAGAGCAACGCAGATCCTACATTATTATTCCACATAACAATTTAAACACCATAATAGTTTCTAACAAAAACGAGATCAAAATCAAGATAATTAACCCATAAATACTGATCTTTTAGCTGTCCATATCTTTATGAACAACCCCAATTACGAAAAAAAAAAAAAAAAAAAAAAAAAAAAAAAAAAACCCTATAAACACACCCATAACCTAAAAAACAGAATTAACAAAATAAGTAATGAGAACTATGCAGATCCTACATTATCATTCCACATAACAGTTAAACACCATTAAACTATCTAACAATAACCAAGATCAAAATTAAGATGATTAACCGACAAGTACTATTTTTTAAACTATCCATATAACAAATAAACACAAACCCACATAAAAATCAATCAAAAAAACAAATATAACAAACCCACAAACTAAAAAAGCACAATTTAACAAAACAGTAATAAGAACAATGCAGATCCTAAATTGTTATCACATACTAATCAAACCATATGAAATTATACTACTAAACTAGCAATCAATCACATTAACTTTTTAACACAAACCCATAGCAAAATGAATCAAGAAAACATACAGAAAGATCTTGAGAAATGTTGGTGATTTCTTCTTTAGCTTTCTTGGAAACCCAAAAGCTTCCTGCTTTTATACTTCCAACTTTTATCAAGGCTTTCTCCATTCTTTCAAGATTTCAGAGAAACCACACTCACACTAAAATGACTAGATTTTATTTTTTTGTTTTTTGTTTGCCACTTGTGATTAAATCCCTATTTTATAGGATTGAAATTATTGTACTAAAGAATGTACAAGTGTTGATGCATCATGTACAGGAGTTGCCAGGCGTTATATGCGGCTACTTCTGTCTCTACTTCACTTGCCAGCTTAATTTTTCGTTTATGACTTTGGGCTTTTGGTTTATTAACTTTTGGTCCCTTAAACTATTTAAATGACATTGATTTGAGTTTAGCTCAAATGAGAAAATTTATGTATCATTTTCTTGCAAAATATTGTTGATCGATAAAGCAGACTGAGCTCCGTACCCGCCCTAAGAACAAATTTCGAAAGGTAACATAGGGACTTTACTCAGAACGTTACTAATTTCTTGCAAAATCTTGTCTTCCCGCACAAACTAAGCTAAACTCAAACTACTTGTGGGGTTTGGTTATTTGAATCACCACTAGAGTAGGGCTAAGCATCGGTCCCGGACCGGACCGATTAAGACCGGGACTGAATTAGCCCAAAAGCTGAGACCGAGGACCGGATCGAATGTGGTCGGTCCGATCAGGTCCGGTCTCGGTCGGTCCGTCGGTCGATCTGGTCCGTTTGGGTGGTTTGCTCAGCCCTACACTAGAGCATCTCATGCTTTAAGGCTAAAGCATTTAATGTTAAACCCGCACCGCCTAGGTTTAACCCCTAAATTTTTCTTGCGTTGTGTAAAATTATGTCAAATATTAAGATTTTTTCTATAATGAACATGGTCCTTCAGTTTTCGGGTACGATTTTCAATACTTTTCATAAAATGAACCTGATGACTCTTGGTCCTAGGTCGCCGCTGCCTATAAGGTTTGAATTTGGACACCAAAATATCTCATTCTTCCAATAGGCTGCTATATCCCTTAACACGTGAAATAAATATATCATATAAGTCCAAGAATTAAGATTTTAATGCAAAATATGTCATCGAGCAGAACATTGAAGGAGCGGTTAGAAAGTTCAAGCACGAGCGACATGAGTGAATGAGAAATGTTGCACCTTCTCGCTATCGATAATATGATCTTTAAGTGACAACTGACAAGCTTAAGGGTATTACAATAGCAATGTGTTTTAACATGTAAATAATAATGATTGTAAACTTACAGGAAGCAAAGTGAAAAACAAGTGTATGATATGAAGTGAGAATCAAGCAAAAAGCGCATTAAAATGGACATCATAGTTGCAACCCCTCTAAGTTACATCCTACCAACAAAATTGACCCTTTACTTCTTTTTCACAATTCGCAAACCAGAGTTACTCAGTAGATGCTCCAACTAAAATCAATCTGCTAAAAAGGGAATCAAGTAATCAACTTGGTAATGTTTTACTGAATAATGAATCGAAAAAATTTAGCTATAACTAGAATAAAATCTACCTAAAATGTACCTAAAGTTCTATAAAATTCCATAATGTGAACAAGTGTGGGTGACTCGACCCAACCTGACTACTTCCATGTCATGCGGTCACGCCTGCATATGATCCATCCAACTACTACCTGGAATTTTAACCAAACCCTTTTCGTGTATACTCTTTCTTAGTCTCTTAGCATCCTCCCACCTTCCGGCACCCGCATATATATTAGCAAGAAGTGAACCATATCCACTATTATCGGCTTCCAATTCAAAGCAATGTTTGGCTGCAGTTTCCCCCAACTTAACATTATTATGTGTACTACACGCCAAGAGCAATGCACCCCAAACACCTGCATGAGGCTTCATTGGCATGCCCTTAATCAAGTCATGTGCTTCTTCTAACCGTCCTGCTCGACCTAAGATTTCAACCATGAGGCTATAATGGTCAGGTGTAGGCACAAGCCCGTACTTTTTCATGGAGTTGAAACAACGGTAACTTTCTTCAACCATACCAACATGACTTAATGCTGTTAATACTCCAGTAAATGTGACTAAATTTGGGCGGATGTTAGACTCCATCATTTCATCGAATAGTTTGATAGCGATTTGTTCTTTTCCGTTGAGACCGCACCCCAAAATCATGGATGTATAAGCCACAACGTCTTTCTTGTTCAACTTGTGAAATAAGTTAAAAGCTGTATCTATCGAACCACATTTTGCATATAAGTGGACTAAGGCGGTACATAAGTGATCATCCATTGCTATTCCCATTTGTTTCATGTAAAAGTCATGAATCCACGATCCAAAACTCAAGTCTCCTAATTGGGAACAAGCGGATATCACAGTAGCTAATGTCATTTTGTCGGGTTGGACTTTTACATTTGGCTCAATCATTTCTTTAAATAGCTGGAGTGCTTCTTTTGGTCGACTGTTTTTAGCATAACAAGCGATCATGGCGTTATACAGCAGATGATCCTTCCTATCCATCTTGCCAAATAACTCACGAGCAGATTCAACGTCTCCACACTTAGAGTATCCACCAATCATAGTAATACACGAAATGGAGTTTCTTTCAGGCATCGAATTGTAAAAATTGCGTGCTAAACCTACTTTCCCACACTCAACATAACCACTAATCACAGCATTCCAAGAACTCAACTTCCTCTCCGGCATTTCTTGAAATAAACTCAACGCCTTATCCATATCCCCGTTTCTCGAATACCCTGAAACCATAGAATTCCAAGAAACGACATCCTTGTTAGTCATACCAGAAAACAACCCTTCCGCCTTCGCCAAATCCCCTGATCTTAAATACCCATCAATCATCGAATTCCACGACACCACATTTCTTTCAGACATTTCATCAAACACCTTCTGGGCAGTCCTCATATCACCAGCTTTCGTGTAAAACCCGAGCAAAGCAGTCTCCACATACACATCGCCACATAACCCATACTTATGAACCTGACCATGAATCATGGTCCCGCCATTTTTATTACCAATCCGTGCACATGCCTTCAAAGCAGATGCTACGCTAAAAGTTGACGGTACAAATCCCGATGTCTGCAACTCCACATATAAAGCAAAAGCTTCTTGGAACCTGCTATGCGTGCAAAAATACCGAAGGACAGAAGTTGCTGAACCCGCGTCAGGTTGTTTTAGATGGAGAAGGATTAATCGAAGATAATGAGAAATGTTTTGAGAGTAAGTGGATTGAGAGGTTATTAGTTGATGGATTAACAACCCGTTCAGATGATTAAGGTCATGAATGAGGATTAGTGTGTGAAGCTGCTTCAACTGTTTGAAGTTAAGTAAGTGGCGCAATAAGGTTGTTACTTTCTCAACCAACATTTGCTATTGTTCCTGATGAATAATACACAGTATTTTTGTTGTGTGAATATTAAATGTGAAAAGCTGATGTGACGCTGATTTGACACAATAACGTGTGTAGCGGCATGCCACCATACCCGTTACTCTTATAATTTAGCCCTTTGATCTCCAACTTTTTAATGGTATGCAAAATAAATGTATTCTTACGTATTTGGCATATAATGATACAAGTGTAGTGACACATTTTGTTCATTTGATTTATTATTATTTTTTAATTGTTTGAAGTCAAAAGAATCAATGTTATAGTACCCGTTGACTCATATTGTTTTAGATCTTGTTTTGCTTTTCTGAAAAGAACATTTTAGATATTTTGATTAGTGGTTGCATAAAAATGATCGCCATTATATTATTTTAAAGCACACTAGAATAAGATAGAAGTTCCTAGCTATCGACATAGAAGCAGGGGGTGTTGCGATTGTGGCTTAGTGGAAGAAATGAAACATGGTGCGACAGGTCCAGGTTTTCATATCCGATCACCATTTCCTTGTGACATTGTATGCCATGTACATGATTTACCTCCCCATGATACTTGGTTATATAGAGTGGAAAAGGGCATGCCTCATCTAATACACAAAACAATAGTTGGGCGGGGCACTATAAGAAAAAGGCACAAAAAAAACAATAGTGGCGAAAAAGGCAAGCAGCAATAGTTGACGAAAAGGGTATGCATCGTTAGGTACCTGCATACCAGATAGGTACTCATGATCACAACCACCCGAACCAATTGGGCGATTCTTGGCTATCAACAAGAATTAACGATAAAGGAAAGCTTCTGCTCGAAGAAGATAGCAAAGGTCAATCCACGTACAAAATTAGAGTTACAACTTACAAGCATCGTAAAGTATACACCTGATGCTCATTTCCTCACATGATACAAGTATACGAGATGTGAGTAGCTATTGCCTCTTAAGTTCAAGATTGATGTTTCTCTAAGCATTTCTTTAGGCCACCAACTAATGATATTGATTATCTAGTGAACCAATTTCTCATTATGTGCAAATGGTACCTCTATAAAGGTCACATGTATTGACTTGATCTCCTAAAACATACCTACATAATAATATGATACATCAAATGACTCCATCTTGAAACTACTAGAATTCGATACCGAGTATTTCTCAAAAAGAAAAGAAAAAAATATTAACTGATACAAATGAGACACAATGCGAACCTACTACACGGCCTAAACCAATAACAGTTTGCATCAAAGAAACCGGGAAGGTTTATATTAGCTGATACAAAAGTATATGCCTTCTCTGAAATTATTGATAGAGGCACTGACGATGGCCTCTTGTGTTTTGTTGTACTTCATTAGAACAGCTAATAGCAACTCATTGGCCTACTAGGAATCCCATCCAGACATTTTAAAACCCCATCTGTGAAAGAAAAAAAAGAGTATATTAGAAACCAAGAGACTAACGTAGTGTTTGGTACATCGTAATAAGAGTATGAATGGAAAAGAATATTACGACTGAATAAGAAAATTATGTTTGTTTTTAATTACGGAATGCAATGACTCATTACATGTAATCACTCATTACATCAAAAACCATCACTTTCATTCCATAGAGGCTCCCTTCTTTTTTTTCATTACGTCCGTAATGTAATCAAAATTACATAAAAGTCCACCATTAACTAACTATATTAAATACACTTCTTATTAACTATGACCATTTTTGTCTTTTTCTTATCGATTGCATCCCGTCCTATCATACCAACCGAACA
This sequence comes from Artemisia argyi, assembly GCA_030686995.1. Lineage (NCBI taxonomy): Eukaryota > Viridiplantae > Streptophyta > Magnoliopsida > Asterales > Asteraceae > Artemisia > Artemisia argyi. The sequence continues at coordinate 42,706,356 of CM060703.1, forward strand.
TTATTAATAAGGGTAATGAATTATTACATTACATCATTTATTCCATTACGTCGCCTATTCCATTCATTTAACATTTCATTACGTCCAACCAAACGAACCCTAATTGATCAAGTTGAGCTGAATCATTGTTACTTAAAATAATACTAAGTTTTATTGGGTTCTGAGTTTTAGCCTTATGATACAATTGAACTCAAACATGAACAAACTACCTCTATGTGAAAGTAGAAAGTACTAGTAAATACTGCTTACCTCACTTAACTTTCTTTATGAAACTAGAACACTTGATTTCTTCTAAATATTTTACTCCGTAGCTTACTATTATCATGAGTTCCATTTAAAATAGTAAATGACCATAACAAATTAATCAGACAGTCAGTTTTGCTGCAATTGATTACAAGTGACCGGTTTATTGAAATGGGATAACTTGACAATGCAATGCAAAAGACCCCATCAAAAATAGAATATATAATCATATATGTAAAAAAAAATTAAAAAAAAAAAAAAAAAAATCAAAATATAGAGAGAGTGGAACATGCCTTTAGTCTATGCTGACATCTGGGATATAGGAGATGCGGGGCCAATAGGAACCTCTTCTACTTGTCTTTTCTTTCAATTCATCTGGGCATGTATATATTGCCAACCTAAAAAGTGAAGGCAACAACTCTTCTGGTAGATCTTGAATCTTTGGGCAATCACCAATTACAAGATGTTGGAGGGAGGTGAGGTGTTGGAGTCCCTTTGAAACTGATTCCAATTTCTCAAAATTCCATAAACGAAGTGTAGTAAGAGATGAAGGAAGCATATGAGTCAATTGACTTTCACTAATCACATCTTCTTCTTCTGCCGATCCACCTACTAGCCATAGGTCAACAAGAGAAGGTGGGAAGTTTTTTAGGCCCAACTTTGATATGGGCTTCTTCAAACGCCCTACTTCTAAGTAACCCAACTTAGGAGGCCAAACCCCTAAGAAATCAACATCCATATTTTCACAATCTCTTATTGTCAGACGTTTTAACGAGGTGAGATTCGGCAAGTCGGCAGCAGGAAATGACTCTATACTCGAACAATCACTTATTTCTAATTCGGTGAGTTGAATGAAACAAGTCAATTCATTGATTGATTTCATTTCCAACCCATATATATGTACAACCTCTAGCTCCAGTGGCATGCTTGTGTTCAGAAGCACCTCCTGGATTTCCAGTAGTTCACATCTAGTAATTTGGAGTGACTTGAGCTTGTGCCCTCCTGTTGGGAAGGAGACAGATGCAATCGAATCACAACCATATATATTCAATTCTTGAATGTTGTTTGGCAAATTGCAACGCTCAAGATTCTCACAACACCCTAATTCCAAAATCCTAAGAGATGTTAGTTGGTTGCATCCATCCTCCTCCTCTTTCTGTCCCAAACTCACCAATTTTGAACAAGTATTTACTACCAACTTTCTTAAATTCACAAGAACCTTACTTGCCTCTGCTTCTGATTCCCACAAGTATCTTATTTCATCACACTGATAGAAATTTAGTTCTTCAACTGCCCCAAGATAGTCCATAACACCTCTCCACACCTCATCACTAAGTCCTGTAATACCACATATACTCAACCTGGTGACTGATGAAGCTGCATGAAGAAGACTTGTCAATACAACATCACCACAACCACTTATATATAGAACCCTTAGAGAAGGTAGTGCTTCAAGTGAGACTTCAACCAAATTAGGACAATCATCTATAAGAAGCTCTTGAAGGCATGGAAACATTACTGCACCTACAACACCACTCTTGGTTGACCAAACCTCCCACCCCCTCATATCCTTAATTGTCAGACTTTCAAGCTTAGGAAATGCCGTACCTGTCCCAAGAAACTCTGACCCCACAACTTTCACCTCATTTAGTCCTCCAATAAAAAGCTCCTTAAGTGATGGCAGTTCCCCAAGTGGTGGTAGATTCATACAATTTCCATATTTAATCTGTACAGAAGTCAAACGGAGAAATGAGGGATCTCCAATCCAGTTAGGAAACACTTTACCTCCATATGACTCAATTACAAGATCTTTCAAGTTGCCACTATGAGGCTTGAGCGCATCCAAGACTTCCTTTTCAAGTTTTTCATTTCGAGAATCATCAAACACATCACTCCATCCCATGTGTAACTCACTAACCCTCTTTTCTGGTAAGTTCACTTGCTGTATATCCCTTGCACTTGCACTTTGCACTTTATGCAACTCTTTAATATTAATCTCCTCTTGGAAATTCTTTAAGTTCCTAAGCCAAGATATAAAAAATTCGTTGTTTTCAACAACGACAACTTCATTGGAAAGGGTTTGTAGGCTTTTCATCTCACTAATCCCTAACGGCATCGTATTCCAAAGCAATGTATCTTGAATGTCAAAATGCCGCAAATTCTTAAGCTTTAAGATGTTGTCGGGCAACTTAGTCAACTTATCACAGCCGGAAACTATCAATGTCTGTAGATTATAAAGATTACCGACGCTTTCCGGCAAATGTGTGATTCCAGTTCGAGATAAATTAAGATACCGCAAGTGCTTCATGTTGCCAACACACTCTGGTACCTCATCTATATCTAATCCACTCAAACTTAGAACCCTTAACAATGGTAACTGGGGAAGCGTGTCAACCAGAATCTTACTTGAGAATTTGAATGCCTGCCAGGAGTACCAGCTATCACCTCTCACCACATTGGGAATAGCTAAAAACGTTCTCAAACTATTAGCTCTTTCGAATGCCTTGAACTTGCTGTAAGTCATATATTTCTCACAAACAAATGACATATGGCGGTACTTTTTGAAAGCTTCGTTCCTAACATTCTTTTCCATATCTATGTCTAACCTTGAAAAAAAATCTCCAGCAACAAATGTGGCTAAATCATTCATGAGGTCGTGCATCACAAACAATGATTCGTCATCAGGCACATGTTGAAAAAATGACCTTGACAACAACTCTTGAAAATATACCTCACCCAAGCATTCCATTGTTTTATTTGTAGCTGAATTGCGCAAAAACCCTTCAGCCATCCACAACAGAATTAAGTCCTTCTTCTCAAACACGCAGTCCTTGGGTATCAAGCAACAATAAGCAAACAATTGCTTAAGACAAGCAGAAAGATCATAGTAGCTTAATCTAAGTGCTGGAAGAATACCACCTCCATCTTCTAATGTCCATATCTCATTATCCAACAACCGCTTCCATTCTTCTTCATCGGTCTTATTTCTCAATAAACGTCCAAGTGCTTCTAGAGCCAATGGCAAGCCATCGCATTTTCGAACAATGCCTTCACCATGTGGTCTTAGCTGTGGATGTGAATCAAAGTTATTTACACCCAAAGCATTTTGAGCAAATAGAGACAGAGCATTGTTGGGTGACAACTTTTGTAGAATGTATGGATGATTGTGGTTCAGCAGCTTTCTGACCGATTCTTTCTTCCGAGTTGTGATGATAATTTTGCTTCCAGAAGCCCCTGCAATAAATGGGCCCCTTAAGGCCTTCCAATCTTCCCACTTCTCGCTCCAAACATCATCTAAAACTAGCAGAAATCGTTTCCCCTCAAGTCGATCTTTAAGAGCTACTTGAAGCTGGTCTAAATCTTCTAAATCCTTTTTTTCCCCTCCTACTTTTTGATATATAAGTTTGCTTATCTTGAAGCTATCAAAGTCATCGGAAACACAAACCCATGCCTTGAGTTCAAAGTGATCCTTCACTAACTTGTCATTATACAAAACTCTAGCGAGAGTAGTTTTGCCTATCCCTCCCATACCAACAATCGGAACGATGCCAAAGTTTTCATTACCTGATTCATCACTTAAAAGTTTCTGAACCAATTCCTCTTTATCACCTTCACGTCCGAAAATAGGTCCAGCTTCCAAAGAGGTCTCGTTACCTCTGTTTTTATCTTTTGACCCTTCATTTTTAACAATCAAACCAAGTTTCTCACTCAAACCAAGTTTCTCCTTATCGTCCATTAGTTCTTGTAACCTGGTGGAAATTTCATCTAACTTGCTGCCCACCCTAGTACTTACTGAGAAACTAGTGCAACAAGATGGGATAAACTTTCTTACTTTGTTGGTGATGGGTTGAGGCTCATTGACAAACTCACGCTGCATAGCATCCGTTGCCAAAGCGTCGAGTATGTCGTCCATGTCATAGACTAAATGTTGGAGATCATTCAGCCACTGTTTGACAGGTTTCGATTTTACTTCCTTCTCAGAAGCATCCTCAAGTAATGCTTGAATCCCGGGCAACTCCCTCTCCAATTTCTTCAGCTTGGAGTGAATTCCTCTGGAGCGAGCAATCTTGTTCACGGCTACAGATGTTAGCTTCTCAAAAACGACTGTAAGTAAAGCAGAAAGAACGAGTTCAGCCATTGTTGTGAGAGCACAAAAGAAAGTAAGAGTGTGAATAGAAAAGGGTGGATACAATGGAAGGGTCTAAGATAATACGAGTAGCATTATTGCCAAGTCTTAGTCAATGCTTCTATTATTATTGTTTTGCTGTTTTCCCATTCTATTCAGCCACCCAACACAATGTGAATGAATGGATATGAAATTGACATCTAATATTAGGGATAAAATAATTTATTCTACTATTAACCAAAATTAAAAACCAAGAGTACGCTGGTTCAAGCAAAAGGAATGGGAAAAGCAATAGGAATGCAATGGAATACTAATGAATACTCCATTATCATTACATTAATATTGCTTGGTTGAAAGTGATAAATTAGCATTAAAATACCAACATATTGGGGGTTATTAACACTAGAATCTGGAAATCCAAGATTGTATTATTGCATTGTTTTATACTAGACGAGTACCCGTGCATAGCAACGGGATTTTATAACGACAAATAGTTTATTGATAAAAAAAGTTTATAGGTTATAAACGAAAAATAATGTTTTGAAACCCGGTTCGACCCGGGTGGTTCAACCGGTTGAACCGTTCCGGTCGAAAAATAGGTCGATTTAAACCGGGTCAACTTGCTAGGTTAGGTCGAAAACGGGTCAAATTAAACCGGGTCAATCCACCTGGTTTGAAGCGTCCCGGGTCAACCCGATTTGTGTTTTAATTGGTTGTATTTAATTTGGTATATATGTTTTTTAATTGGTTGTACAATGTGAATAAATCATTGTACTTTTAAGTAAAGGATAATGTTTTGAAACCCGGTTTGACCCGGGTGGTTCAACCGATTGAACCGTTCCGGTCGAAAATGGGTCGATTTAAACCGGGTTAACTTGCTAGGTTGGGTCGAAAAAGGGTCAAATTACCGGGTCAACCCGGTTTGTGTTTTAATTGGTTGTATTTAATTTGATAGATATGTTTTTTTAATTGGTTGTACAATGTGAATAAATTATTGTATTTTTAAGTGACGGGGTGTTTTAATTAGAGTATTAATTAGATTGTTCAAGTTTCCTTAATTAATAAGGGCATTATGGGGATTGACCAAAAGTTAAGTTTTCACTTTTCCACTTTGACCATTTTCTCTTTATATGTAGTATAGATATAACATGTTTTTTATATGAACAATAACTAAAGAAGAAAATCGACACCCAATTCAAATATAATATTTTTTATATGAACAATAAATAAACAAGAAAATCGACACTCAATTCAAATATAACTTTACATGTTAGTTATAATATATCATTATTGCTCAACAAAGAACCATAAACAGCATGTCAAGAACATCGTGTTCTTAGAAAAATTAAAGATAACATTTTATTTTATTTTGTGCAAAAAGTGAAATTATATTGATATCAAACATGTTTACAAACAGATTAACACAATGCTGATTAGACATGCCCAATCAGTATACAAAAACAGACATTCTAGAGATTAACAGATATCGGATACTACTAGACAATATCACAAACAAGCTATCTATCTCTGATACAATAAGAAATCTCAACTGCACATCATCTCTTCAATTTGTACAGCAATCAATCCACTTATACATTCACTCAGGGCCGGCTTTAAGGGAGTGCAAGAGGTGCCATTGCACAGGGCCACCGCTTAACGAGGGCCACAAAATTCTATGCACTTTAATATATATGTATATACACAACATGAGGCTTGAGTTTAATTAGTTCACGCACTAGTGATATATGTTTATTTTGTATGTGTTTTTAAGGGCCTCTTTGTGGTGTGGCACGGGGCCACCGAAATCCATGAGACGGCCCTGCATTCACTCATTATGCACCAAGACCATAGCTCCATAACTACATTTTCAAACCATCCCTTATGCAAGATCATTCAACCATCATCCACAATGACCAAGAGAAGAGATAGAAAGGCATCATTATGAAAGCTATAGTCCCCATACCTCTCCAATCAAGGGCTATACCAGTTACCTACATTTCCATCTTATAGAAACTAAGAGGCATCAGTAACTAGGAACACACACCTTGATTGAGTATCATCCTATCCTCCTGTAGCAGTGTATAGCTTGGACCAAATTGACGGGTAAAGGTGCAATGGGTCACAACGGTATAAACACAAATGCGGAGGCTAAACCTTCGTTTGACAACACCTACCCAAACCCGTATGAACCTATGAGGAAGTAAACAAATAAGGCACACTAACCACAACTATAAACAGCCCCTAATGGTCTCAAATCAGCCCCAAACCAGCAGGTAATACATGTAATCAAACACACAACAAGAACACAAAACTTTTAGCGTGGAAAACCCCAAAACGGGTAAAAACCACGGGACAACTAGTGCCGCTTAAAATCCACTACCACCAATAATAGAGCAATACAATCAGATCTTCTCTAGATACTAGAGGCATACAACAATCATCATACACTTGGAATAAAGCATCAAGATGTATGGAAACAAACTAAAGACAAAAGAGGAACAACATCACCAGAAAATCTGCCCTCTGTTCCAGCCTTAATATCTCGACTTTCAGACCACTTGAGACAAATTCAACCGTCCAAAATGTTGGCCCAGATGCTGTGAAGCTGCTGTCCAAAAATGGGGACGATCCAACGGTTCAATCTCTGGGGATCTTCAGTTTTGTGGGTTGCTGTAGGGAAAAATGAAATTCTGCACTTTACTCTCTTTTGATCTCTCTCTCTCTCTCTCTCTCTCTCTCTCTCTCTCTCTCTCTCTCTCTCTCTCTATATTATTGTATCTCACTTGTTTTTGGCTGCCCAGAACTTAGTACATATAATACTCCATCCATCCAAAGTCAACAAATACCATTGACTTTAGGTTTGGGCTGATTTGGTGGGCTTTCCTCATGGGCCAAGGAAAAAATACCCAACAAATCTCCCCCTTTTCCTGACTATAAGGAAGAGTTCGCCATCCCAGCGATCGAGCAACAAACCTTGAGCTTCTCCCTTGCTAACGGCTTGGTCAACATATCAGAACCATTATCATCGGTATGAACTTTATCAAGTTCAAATAAACCATCTTCAATAGCATCTCTAATCCAATGATACCTCACATCAATATGTTTTGTTCGCTTATGAAACATAGAATTCTTCGCAAGGTGAATAGCACTTTGATTATCACAAAGAACCACGTAGCGCTGTTGCTTGAAGCCAAGCTCCTGCAGAAACCTTTTCAACCACAATAGTTCTTTGCACGCTTCTGTTGCCGCCACATACTCAGCCTCTGTTGTAGACAAAGCCACACACTTTTGCAATCTAGATTGCCATGAAATAGCTCCCCCTGCAAAGGTCATCAAATATCCAGAAGTGGATTTCATGTTGTCCTTATTTCCCGCCATATCTGAGTCTGTGTAACCAACAAGCACGGGCTTCCTATTTCCAAATGTGATACCCAATTTGGAAGTACCTCGTAGATATCTAAATATCCATTTAACAGCTTCCCAATGCTTCTTACCAGGATTTGACAAGAACCGACTGACAACACCAACTGCATGAGCTAAATCTGGCCTTGTACACACCATAGCATACATCAAGCTACCAACCGCTGAAGCATATGGAACTCTATCCATCTTTTCAATGTTCTTCTTGGAAGAAGGGCAATCTTTTTCAGTTAGCTTAAAGTTGGGAGTAAGAGGGGAACTCACCACTTTAGCTTTATCCATGTTGAACCTGCACAACACCTTTTCAATGTATTGCTCTTGTGATATATGCAACTTCTTGGCACCTCTATCACGAAAAATCCGAATGCCAAGGATCTGTTTTGCTGGCCCCAAGTCTTTCATAGCAAAAGACTTTCTCAAATCTCGCTTCAGTTGGGCAATTCTTCCAACGTTCTTGCCAACAATCAGCATATCATCAACATATAGCAACAAGATGATGAAGTCATCATCACCAAATCTCTGAAAGAAAACACAGTGATCTGAAAAGGTCTTTCGGTAGCCTTGCTTCCCTATAACCGACTCAAACTTCTTGTACCACTGTCTCGGTGCTTGCTTCAACCCATACAAACTTTTCCTAAGTCTACACACGTAGTCTTCCTTCCCCTTAACCTGAAAACCTTCAGGCTGCTCCATGTAGATTTCTTTATCCAGATCACCATGAAGGAAAGCTGTCTTGACATCCATTTGCTCCACCTCAAGATCGAGGCTAGCCGCCAAACCAAGAACAACTCGAATAGATCCCATCTTCACGACTGGAGAGAAAATCTCATCAAAATCAATACCTCTTTTCTGACTGAAACCTTTTACCACTAATCTGGCCTTGTATCTCGGTCTAGAAGTATACTTATCAGTCTTCAATTTGAAAACCCATTTGTTCTTCAAAGCTCTCTTGCCCTTAGGCAACTCTACCAGCTCAAAGGTATTGTTTTTATGCAAGGAATTCATCTCATCTTGAGTGGCTTCAGACCATTCTTTCTTGTGTTCATCTTCCATAGCTTCTTCATAAGACTCGGGCTCTCCCCCATCAGTGAGTAAAACATACTCATGTGCAGAATAACGTGTGGAAGGATGATGATCTCTAGTGGACCGTCTAACTGGAACGAATGGTGGCATAGGTACTGGTAACTCAGGATGAACGTCTTCATCTAGGTATGGTTGCTCTTGAGCATCAACTTCATCAGCACCATGTTCTTCATCATTCTGAATATCATCTCCAAACTGTGCATCAAAATGTCTTGGAGGAACCGGATCTAAATCAATAGGATCATCATTATGTTGAGGAATTGTCTCCTTCTCAGCCTTCTCAACATCTTTCAAAATTTGGTCTTCGTCAAACTCTACATCTCGGCTACGAATGAGTTTCTTTTGAACTGGATCATACAACCTGTACCCAAGTTCATCTTGACCATACCCGAGGAATACACATGGCTTAGACTTTACATCAAGCTTTGATCTTTCATCTTTGGGAATATGCACAGATGCCTTGCATCTAAAGACTCGTAAATGACGGTATGAAACATCTTTGCCGCTCCAAACCCTGTCAGGAACATCAAAGCGCAAAGGAACACAAGGGGTTAGATTAATAACATGTACCGTCGTATTCAAAGCTTCACCCCAAAAAGAAGCAGGAAACCCTGAATGTGAAAGCAAGCATCTAACTCTCTCAACCAAAGTTCTATTCATCCGCTCTGCTAAGCCATTCAACTGCGGTGTCTTCGGTGGAGTCTTTTGATGCTGAATTCCATGCTCTCTACAATAAGCATCAAAGGGGCCAATGTATTCACCTCCATTGTCGCTTCGAATACATTTAAGTTTCTTCCCTGTCCGCCTCTCAACTAAAGCATGAAACTGCTTAAACACATCCAATACTTGATCTTTAGTCTTCAAGGTATACACCCAAACCTTTCTTGAGTGATCATCGATGAAAGTGACAAAATACGAACACCCACCAAGTGTTTTAGTCTTCATGGGACCACAAACATCGGAATGTACCAAATCAAGTATGTTCTCCATTCTGAAAGGAGACCGACTCTTAAAAGCAAGTCTAGTTTGCTTTCCTGCCAAACAGTGAGAACACTTCTTCAAGTTGATATCATGCACACCGGTTAACACATTCTTCTTAGAAAGAATAGACATCCCCTTTTCACTCATGTGACCAAGTCTCTTGTGCCATAACTCGGTCATATCATCATTGTCTACAGCATTGACAATGCTCTTGGAGATCTTCGGATGTGTCATATATAACTTGGATTCCCTTTTCCCTCTTGCAACAATCAAGGATCCGAGAGTCACTTTCCACAAGCCATTACCAGAACTGTTGTGGTAACCATCTTCGTCAAGAAGACCTGTTGAGATAATATTGAGTCTCATATCTGGTACATGTTTCACATTATGTAAAACCAATTCCATCCCTGTGTCAAACTTCAAACAAATATCTCCAATACCAACAATCCTATATAGCCCAGTATTACCCATCCTAACAACACCGAAATCACCTGGTGTGTAAGATGAAAAATATTCCTTTCGTGTTGCAACATGACATGTAGCACCACTGTCAAGAATCCAACTCGAATCATCATGAGCAAGGTTAACTATATCATAATCAGAGCAAACAAAGAACTCATATGTGGTGGTATTTACTTCAGTATTGTCATCACCATCATCATCTTTCTTGTGTTTGTTCTTCTGGTTGTTGTAGTTTTTCTTCTTGTTCTCCTTTTTCAACTGTCGGCAAAACTTCATCGTGTGCCCCCTTTTCATGACAATGATAGCATTCAACATCAGCAAATTTTCCTTTGCTGGAACTACTGCGATGATTACCTCTGTTACTCGGACCTCTACTTTGACTTCTCCCCTGCCTTTCAGTGACCAAGACGTCTGACTGTGAAGAAGAACCTTGTGACTTTCTTCTCATTTCTTCATTCAGAATACTGCCTTTAGCCAATTCCATGGTGATAACACCATCTGGTGCAGAGTTGGACAAAGATGTCCTAAAAGTTTCCCAAGTATCCGGTAAAGTACCAAGAAGCCACAAGCCTTGAATCTCATCTTCAAACTTGATACCCATGCCTGCAAGCTGATTTATAATACCCTGAAAAGCATTTAAGTGATCAGTAATAGGAGACCCATCAGTATACTTTAATCCCATCATTTGCTTGATTAAGAACAACTTGTTATTTCCAGTTTTTCGTGCATATAACTGTTCAAGTTTGTTCCAAAGAGTACGAGCATGTGTCTCCTCACAAATATGGTTCAAAACATTATCATCAACCCACTGCCTAATATACCCGCAAACCTGTCTATGCAAAATAGTCCATTCTGCATCTGTTTTGTTCTAAGGTTTCTTAGCACTAAAAACATGCAAGTAGTAGTCTTTAACATAAAGGAGATCTTCCATCTTTCCTTTCCAAACATGATAATTAGAACCATTCAAACTTACCATCCTACTTGTATTAGCTTCCATCATTCAAACAAGTTAAGTCCCCAAACCAAGAACCTGGCTCTGATACCAATTTGACGGGTAAAGGTGCAATGGGTCACAACGGTATAAACACAAATGCGGAAGCTAAACCTTCGTTTGACAACACCTACCCAAACCCGTATGAACCTATGAGGAAGTAAACAAATAAGGCACACTAACCGCAACTATAAACAGCCCCTAATGGTCTCAAATCAGCCCCAAACCAGCAGGTAATACATGTAATCAAACACACAACAAGAACACAAAACTTTTAGCGTGGAAAACCCCAAAACGGGTAAAAACCACGGGACAACTAGTGCCGCTTAAAATCCACTACCACCAATAATAGAGCAATACAATCAGATCTTCTCTAGATACTAGAGGCATACAACAATCATCATACACTTGGAATAAAGCATCAAGATGTATGGAAACAAACTAAAGACAAAAGAGGAACAACATCACCAGAAAATCTGCCCTCTGTTCCAGCCTTAATATCTCGACTTTCAAACCACTTGAGACAAATTCAACCGTCCAAAATGTTGGCCTAGATGCTGTGAAGCTGCTGTCCAAAAATGGGGACGATCCAACGGTTCAATCTCTGGCGATATTCATTTTTGTGGGTTGCTGTAGGGAAAAACGAAATTCTGCACTTTACTCTCTTTTGATCTCTCTCTCTCTCTTTCTATTATTGTATCTCACTTGTTTTTGGCTGCCCAGAACTTAGTACATATAATACTCCATCCATCCAAAGTCAACAAAAACCATTGACTTTAGGTTTGGGCTGATTTGGTGGGCTTTCCTCATGGGCCAAGGAAAAAATACCCAACACAAATAGGTTCATCTTTCACTCCTCACTATTCTAAACAAAGAATATACACTGCCCTCCAAAACTCAGATACCCTTCTCAAATGGAACCTACTTTATGGAGCTCTAACAACTCAAAAAGTGAATTATAACCGGTTAGAATCATAGTGCCTAACAAAGGCCAACTGAGATTCTAAATGGTACACACAATTATTAAGCTATAAGAGACCAACATACAAGGCCATCATTTGAAGTGAGTTTATATACTCATTCATTTGTTAAAATGTCAATGAGAGTGCCCGAGAATTGGTTAAAACCATAATTTGCAGACTTATCTTGAACCTCAATGTCTGCTATGCATGTCATTTTGAAGGAACAATAAGCTTCCTTCAAATAATTCCTTGATCCAATCAATTAAATATAACATAAATTGCTAATACCGTAAACAACCAGCGTTAAAGCACATAAACTTCGATGTGCTCATCGGATTTTGTTATATATTAGTGAAATAAAACATAAACCACTACAAACTATCACAAAATAACTATATTCAAATTCCAAAAAATCGGGAAGAAAATATCTTAAATAGAGTGATGCCTTCGTCATTTATGTTGTTGGCTGTGTTTATTTGTAAGAGATGCTACAAATGTTTTGATGAATATGGGAAGACATGCATGAAAAAAGAGAGGTGTGACACGAGAACGTGGGCTAGACGTGTGAAATTAAGGTGGTGTAATACTGTCATCAAAATCATAACCCACAAATTACTGGGTAATGGCCAATTATCTATTTTTGTGCAATGGATGATTGTATTATAGGAAACCAAGCTCTATTATGTTTCCATTTCTTATAGTCTATAACCCTCAACCAGGCATACCCCAAATTCTTGTTATGGTATAATACATGTACTTAAAAAATCTATTAACCAAAATTAAAAAAAAAAACTATACTACACATAACTTAAAATAGAGACTATTAATCGAATAAATTTAGTTTCAACTAAACTCAAGTTAACCGAATCGTATAAGAGTTTTATCATCACAACCTATATAAAGAACAAGTGTGATTGCTATTTTTAAAGGCACTTAACTCTCCCAAAATTCTAAAAAAACTACATGTGGAAACCTCAACAATAATAGAAATATTTCAAAATTTTTGAAATCAATTCTTCTAAACAAGAAACCCTGGAAATAAGGAAAGTGAATATTCTAGTCCGATTTTCAAAAGCATATTTTACTTTTATTATACCTTCACCTCACGCAAACACCTCCAAAATAGTTTCAGTTACCATTATCAATTAAAAAGAAAACCATTTAAAGGAATTGATTTCGTTCTATGACTATGAACTATTCAAAATCACCAAACAAAACAGAATCGTTAAATGACTATACAAGTGAATTTTATGATGTCCACACCGAACAATTGGTAAGTAGCGCCTAATTCCATTTTTTGGCTTTCGATTTAAATAACATGTTACAGCTATTTTATTTTGATTCAATTTGTAATATATTTTGTATTGATTACGTTCAATTTAATTGTGTTGTAGCAAAACCCTAGAATATAATTGGGGGAAATCTCATTCATAAATTAATTTTTATAATTTGTGTGTTTTGTGCATTCAATTTATATATATAATCAATCTAATTGTGCTTGGAGTAAAGTTATAATATATGAAGCTTCCCCCAACCCGTGCGCTGCACGGTCTTTTGGTTGAATAATTAAGTGTTTTTTCATAATGTTGATGCAGCCTCTTGTATAAGCATATGACGGTAGATGCCTAGTAATGTTTATTTTATTAAACGTTTTAATTAACATAAACGGGAAATTTTTAGATATCAATATAAAGATAAATTATAAACATTATTTTTAAGTTTAGGATGTTAATTGTAATGCATTGACCCATGCGATGCACGGTCTTTGGTTGAATATCTACGTGTTTTGTACGTAATGTTGGTGCAGACGGTTGAATGAGCATACGGCGGAATTTAGATGTCTTTTAGATAAGTTTATAGGTTTTTTTTTATTGTTATTGTCCATTTATTTTAGTATATGTAATTAATTATGTGTAATGTATTGTATTTATTTTAGTTGACTTGATTGTGATGTTATCATAAATTTTGTATTTAAATTAGTTTATTTGCATTAAAAGTTATAATTAAAATAGTCTTTTCACATGTAATCTTTTAATATGAATAAGTTACATAATTTTTTTTGTGCCTATCGGGACAAAATCATGTATGACTTAACACATATTATATCCCGTACATGGAAGCAAAACATTGTTTGTGACTATAAAAGTTGCTCCACTGTAAATATGTGTAGCATGAGATTAGTTATATGTAATGTATTGTATTTATTTTAGTTGATTTGATTGTGATGTTATGATAACTTTTGTATTTAGTTTATTTGCATTAAAAGTTATACGGAGTAATTAAAATAGTCTTTTTACATGTAACCTTTTAATATGAATAAGTTACATTTTTTTTCTGCTTATCGGGACAAAATCATGTATGACTTAACACATATTATATCTCGTACATGGAAGCAAAACATTGTTTGTGACTATAAAAGTTGCTCCAATATAACTATGTGTAGCATGAGACAATTATAGCTTACTAACTGACTCGTGCAATGCACAAATGTTGTATTTAATTGTTCATCACGTAATGTTTACCTGTCAGCCTTACCAAATAAATTGCATGCTAATTATAAGTTGCACTGTGACATATAAGAATGAACTGATAAATCCTTAAGATTTTAATTATATGTTGACCCATGTGGTCATAATTAGTATCATGTTGACCCGTGTGGTCATATTCAATATCATGTTGACCCGTGTGGTCATATTCAACTTTGATGTTGACCCGTGTGGTCATATTCAGCTTTGAAACAACCCAACTTTCTTGACACCACAACTTTGTCAACAACATCCATGTAATTCAATGATTACTTTTTCCCTTTCATACGGCATACTTAATACGGATACTTTAACTTCATAGTCTCAAAAGACAATTTACCAAAACACAACCCACTATGTCATTCGTTTCACTTAATTGGAATATATGCACATATTACATAAATAACTACAAAATTATAATTCAATTGATTGTCCCTTTAGTATTATGATGACGGCTGACAACATGTTTTTAGTTAAAAATCGAATTAATATTAACAAAATATGAATAAAAACAACTCAAGTATAATATTAAAAACCAAATGTTGTGTAATCAAATGAAAGCATAGAAATAAATTTCCGTACTCAACTTAATAAGCAAAACAACGGACTAAAAATATCCAAATGTTCAATGAATTATCTTGGTGAAACTTATATTCAACTTTATTCATGTCTTTTCTTTATGGCTCATTATTGTGGAACAAATGATTAATGTTGAACAAATGACGTATTGAGGTTTTTTTCTATTATATATTTTTTTTGTTACATCTCACTATACATTATTATAGGCTTAGTTAATTATATTTAAACTTCTCAACACCAAACATATTTTGCAAATGAAGTCATAGTGTATTTAAAGTTTCATCTAAATGGATTAATAATCGATCAAAGCCATTAGGAAAAATATGCTTTCAGAGTTTATATGTTCTTTATCTATGGAGGCAAAAGTGTATTAAAATTGATTCTATGATCTAAGAGATAATAACATGAAGACATTTGTTTTTCTAAAAGAAGTCTTCTAACAAACATTAATATTTGTTCCTTAATCATCCATTAAAATACTGATGCAATAGCAACAAAAAAGGACAAAAAACACCTCATATAACAAATTGTAGCATTCAAAGTAAAAAGGTCTAAGGTCATGCTATAAGATGTTGAGAACCTTGATGTTAGTTAAATATAGCCAACATTAGTAGGAGCAAAATATGTATATATTCGTATACACATTCTTTTATAAGAAGTATTATTTCTTACATATATATGACGGGTTTGGTTCCCACACAAAAAATCTTGTAAGATTTTTACACAAAATGAACGGACTGAGTTCTTTGTGTTTGTTTTTCGAGTCTTGTTTGTAGTCTTGTTCGTAGTGTAATATTTGGTAATAATTTTCGAACCTCGAATCTAACATAACGGTTATATTAAACGTGTGTAAAATATATCACTACTTGTACCAAACTAAACTTTGTAATATATCGATACTTGTATCAAACCGAATTTCTAAAACATGAAAGTTGGATACGAACTAAATTTTAATAAAACATAAAAGTTGGATATAGGTACCATGAAACTATCGTTAACATTAGATATTAAAATTAAATCAGTAGTAGGATGTTTTTTATTCAGTATTGCAGTATAATTTTACAAAGTAAACAATTGTCATTAAACAATTGAAACAAAGCCCACAATCATTGACCAAAATAATAAGAAAATAAAAACCAAAATCAAACAAATAGAATCGAATCATCATATTTAGCAGGTTAATATTATAAGCCCAACAAATGAATGGAATAACCTAGTCCAATTAAAAACTCAAATCCAATCTAACACACAATTGTATAACCGGTTATCATTTTACCCTAACCCTACACATAGTTATCTCCGCCTCTCTCATTTTTTCCCTCTCACCAAAATCATCTAGATATTATCACACAACCATGAAACAAAGCCTTCGTCTCATCTCATGCCATCATCAATCTGAATCAATATAGCATCTTTATGGCTTCAAGATCCTTTGGAGGGTCTCGGGTAAGTTTCTTCATGTTGCGTTTCGTGTTTTGGTCTTTGAACGAACCAAAGACGGATTATAACAAATTTGTTATAAATATTTTCTTTTTGTTTTGGATATAAAGGAAGCCACAGATTATAACAAATTTGTTATATCCGAAACAAATTTGTAGGTTTTGATATCCACCACTAAGCCGCAGCTACCGATTCGCAGGTTTTGACAGATTTCATCTTTTTTTTATCGAGAGAAATATTGAGTAACATGTTGATTTTTATTTTCCTTTTGTTGGTCTTAATATCCATCACTGATGTACATAATCATTAACGTAATTCTTCTAAAAAAGAGAATCAATAATTGTTAGCATTAAAAATTATATTAGAAAGTGATGGTCATTCTCATTTATTGTAACATTGTAATGTGTCGTAGTTTTTGTTATTAGAATAGTCAATGGGCCATGGTCTTGGTAAGCTAATATGTCATGTGCTAAGTAATGAAAGCCTTTATATGTAAAAGGAAACCAAGCCCAAGATCAAGCCCATGGAAAGCCTCTTAAGGCAACATGTTAAGAACTATATAAACACCTCAAAGGCTCATTTGAGGTGTGTGCTTGTGTGTGTATTGTGTGTGTTTTATTAATAAAAGTTCTCTTCATCTTATTATTCTCTTTCAATATTTACGCCACACATATATCATATCAAGTCACCATCTTTCCTTCTTCTAGTGCTTATATTTGTGTTAAAGTTGATAAATTTAAGGTCCTACAAGTGGTATCAATCGCCTAACAATGATTTAGGAGTGTGTGGAAATCGTTTTCATCAAGCTTTCTCTTTAAAAGTTGCGTTTTTCATTTAAAAACGTGTGCTTTTCTTTAAAAGTTTTGATTTTTACGTATCTTTAGTGTTAAAGTTGTGAACTTTATTTAAGTTTTATTGATTCTAAGTGTTTTGGGAAAGATTTGATCAAAAGAAACAAGTGAAAAAGTGTTTTTTGGTTGAAAAAATCGTATTTTTTGAGCTGTTGGGTCATCTTACGCGTAAGTTTTGAGTATTGTACAAGTCTACAGCTGTCTACAGTACTTTTTGGCAAGTTTACGCGTGAGTTTAGGCATAAAACCCATTTTCTACGCATAAGATCACTTTCTACACGTGAGTTTAAGCCTAAAACCCTTTTTCTACGCTCAAGTTGGAATCCTACGCATAAGGTGAAATCCTACGCATAAGATCTATGCTTAAGATCCTACGCATAAGTTTTTCTACGCAAAAGATCCTACGCATAAGTTTTCTTCAACGATCAGAGATTACTCAGTACTTCCCTGACTTGGATAAGTTTGTGGAATACTTCGACTTGGGATATCTTTCAAGCTTGGATAAGTTTGAGAGATTAGTTTGGTTTGTAAACCTTACGCGTAAAAAATCTTACGCATAAGCTAAACCTTACGCGTAACATAAATCTTACGCATAAACAAAAAGCTTACGCATAAACTACTAATTCTACGCTTAAGAATTTTTCTTACGCATAAGATTACTGTTTACGCATAACTTTTGTTTACGCATAACATTTACTTTACGCATAAGATTCTGTTTACGCCTAAGTTTAGCCTTTACGCTTAAGATTACTGTTTACGCATAAGATCAAGGTTTACGCGTAAGTTTTTGACTTTTGACAACCAAATTTCAAACGGCCATAACTTTTGAACCGTAACTCCGTTTTCGACTAATCAGCTGTCAAAACGACCGTGAAACAGAGAAGAAGAACACGTTGAAGAAATTTATTCATTCAACCCAAGTTTCGAGGCCTAAAAACGCTCCGGGAATAAGTTATTGAGGTTTTAAGGTTTTAGATCAAAATTTTCACCATCCAAACTTGCATCAACTTACACTAATCACAACTCCTATTTCGTTGGAACGATCCAAGAATCAACTTTATCAATCTACACTTCATCAATGGCAACTCAGCAAGATATTCATGCAACCGGTGCGGAAAACCGACCTCCAATGCTTGAAAAAGGTAGATATCTCCCATGGCCAAGTCGCATGCTTCGTTACATCAAAACAAAGCCTGATGGTAAATTAATGATCAACTCCATTACAAATGGTCCATTTATGCCAAGACAAGTTCAAATTAAAGGCAATCCAAATACAACACCTCCTACTTAACCATTCGTGCGTGAACAAACAGAAGCAGATTACACAGATGAAGACAAGAAGCAGATCGCCGCAGATGACATTGCATTGCATTTAATCCAACTTGGATTACCAAGGGAGATCTTTGCTGCGGTCGACAGCTGTGAAACTGCTTATGCTATGTGGGAACGCGTTAGAAGGATATGTCATGGAACAGAGATTGGACAACAAGATGTTGAGAACAAACTTCTTATTGAATGGGAGAACTTTACATCCACTAAAGGTGAACAGATTGAATCTTACTACACAAGGTTTTGCACTTTGATGAATGAGTTAATCAGAAACAAGTTGACACCTCGAACAATTGCAACAAACATCAAATTCATCAATAACCTTCCAGAAGAATGGGGTTGTTATGTTACAATTGTCAATCAAACAAAGGATTTACATAAGGTGAATTATGATCAACTCTATGATTTTTTGAAGCAAAACCAAGCTGAGGCTAATGAAGTAAGGAAAGAAAGATTGGCAGAGAATCATAATCCTCTTGCATTAATTGCTACTACACCAACACCGCTACCAGTGAACACACAACAATCATCATCATCTTCCACTCACAACTACTTGCAACCATCATACATTCAACAACCAACACCGGTCTACCAACAACAGTTCTACCCACAGCAACAACATGTTATTCCACAACAGCAATACCCACAATTCGAAGACCCGGAATTCACTGAAAATGATGAAGCTTCTGCAGCATTGACCCAAGCGTTTGCTTTTCTGTCAAAGGCATTCCAAGGACGCTATTCTACACCAACTAACAACAACCAAAGGATTTCATCGAACACTCGCAACAAGCAGATTGCTCAGCCGAGTTTCAATATAGGTAATGGAGGCCAAATGGTTGGAGTTTATGGGAATCAGCAAGGATATGCTACTGGATTTCACATGGGTAATCAGAATATGCAGAATGCAGGTCAGTATGTAGGGAATCAGCATGGTCAGTATGCAGGGAATCCGATGGGTCAGTTTGTTGGAAATCAGAGGGGTCAGAATGTTGGTAATCAGGCAATGGGTAATCAGAATAGGAATGTTGCAACTCCAGTTGTTGGCAATTTGGGAAATGTGAATCAGGGTAATCTGATTAAGTGTTTTAACAGTCAGGGTGTAGGTCATATGGCACGGAACTGTCCTACTAAGCCGAACAAGAAAGATCTAGAGTACTTGCAGAAAGCAGTGATGTTGGCACAAAAGGTTCAGGCAGGGTTTCAGTTGAACGCAGAGGAGAATGATTTTATGGCTCTTATGGATGACATGGAAGATAGAGAGGATATCGATGCGAACTGCATATTCATGGCGAATCTTCAGGAAGCTAAATATGACACGGATTCTGACACACTTCCTGTTTATGACACCAATGCACCATCTGAGGTATCAAACTTCAACACATGTCATAATAATGATATATTTGATATGTCTCCTCATGAGGAACAACATTCTGAGAAGCTAGCACCCACTTATGATACATACCTAGACATGCCAAGTAGTAGCAATACTCCTTCAACAACTCCAGATGTGAATCATAATGGAGGCTTCGTTTCACAGCATGCTGAGAATGATGAGGAAACACGTGCTATATTTGAATCACTATTGAATAATTGTCGTATTGAAATTGAGAATGTGCAAAAGGTCAATCGCGATGTTAAGGCCGCGAATGTAAAATTAACCACTGAGCTTGAGAGTTACAAGGAAAATGTTAAAGCTTTTGAATTTCATAACAAAAGATTGTCTGAATTACAAACTGGTTATCAAAATTCCGTTTCAAGGGAAAAACAATTGCAACTCAAGTTTGATACACTTGATGTTAATTCTTTCAAAAAGATAAAATCTTTAAACGCGGAAATTTCTGAATTACAAAACCAACTTTCTAAACAAAAAACAGCTTATACCAATCTTGAAAAAGAAAGGGATGAGTTGAAAAAGGACTTTGCAAAGAAAGAAGACAAACTTTTGGAAGAAATCGTAGAGTCAGAACACGTGATTGCTCATTTAGAAGAATTAGTGGTTAAGTCAGGTCAGTCAAGTCAAACAATGAAAATGATTTCAAATCAAACTAATCCGATTTACCATACGAAATATAAAATGGCTCTAGGTAACAACACCCCTTGTAATCTCAAGAAAGCTCAGAAAGAACAGAATGTTTTGTATACTGGTAATGTGATTTACACCAAACATGATCCTCCCGTCGTTCGGGATTCTGTGGAAACAATGGAACTTGTCGAAGAGAGCATAATTAAAATGAAACAAAAGGATTTGAAACCCATTGATCACAACAAATTGAACAAACTTTCGGGAATTACTTTTGTTCCACAAACAGAACCATCTGCGTTTTCCATAAAATGACCATTTGCGAAATTCTTGTCTAAAAAGAAAGTTGTTTCCAAATCTCTTTAAAAAATGGAACAAATGTCCTCTAACAACACTTTTAATACAAGTGAGGCTAGAAACATTTTGGATGACGTTAAAAAGAGAATTCAAGAACTTCAAAATATTGTTGTTTCTAAAACTACAATCAATATTAACAATTGGCATTCCAGTTTTCATGTTGAGCAGAAAAAAGTTTTTGAAAACGAAATTACTATCCCACTGAATAACATCAGTGCGAGGGTAATCCATTTTGAACAAGCTTTCTTAAAAGAAACGGCCGACTTTGTCAAGGACCACAAATCCCTGGTACACGAAGCTAATGATACTCGTGAAAACATGAATGTTTTGGAAAACCTAAATGATTCTCTCTTCGAAGCTGATATTATGTCCATCATTTTACAAACTTATTCTGTTCAAAACGATGAAAGACTGAGAGCTGAGACCTCCGCAATTGTTTCAAAATATGAAAATGCTCTTATAAAGCTTGAAAAAGAAAATGTGTCATATTTTAAACAACTTGATCGAAAAAAGGAAGAATGCAAGTATGACAAATTGTCGTATGAGCGTGCCCTAAAGAACATGAAAGAGCAAAATGATATTTTGAGGGCTCAGCTTGAAAGTCAAAAAGGAAAGGGTGAGGAAACCAAGTTTGCAAAACCATTGACTTCGGAGAAACCAAATGTTTCAAACACGGTTCAAAAAACAAAAATGTCAATTTCAAGGTTTGCTCCAAAAGTCGATGACAAAAAGGATTTGACAAAACCAGTCACTCCAACACCCTTGCCCAAGAAATGTGAAAATGATAAGATTGTTGATAAAGGAAAAGCGGTTGTCGAAACTTCTAAAGTGTTAGCACTTGGTCTTTTTAGGATTAGCCCCACTAGTGCGTCTGCCTCCACTTCTAAGACAAATGACAAGTGCATAAAGGCTAATTCTAAAAAATCTAGTGATGCTAAAAAGGACAACAATATAAATCCTAACGCGTGTGCCTTACCTTCTACAGGATTAGAAAACACCTCAAGGAGCAGCAGACTAAAGCCTAGGAGCAATACAAGGAACAATAGAGTCTCGTCTGCCTCTACGAGTAGTAGCAAGAATAAAGTTGAAGAAGTAGAAGAACACCCTAGGAATTTATCGCTTTTATAAGAAACATGATTCATCTGAATGTAATGTCAAAAGTATTGTTTCTATTGCATGTAATGACTCTGTTTGTTTAATATGCAACAAGTGTTTAATTAATGATGTTCATGATGAATGTGTTTCTAAGAATGTGAATGTTACGCATGAACAGAAGAATGTTCCAAAAAGACCTAGTGCTAGATCCAGATCTATAGAAAGATTAGTTGCACGATTTAGGACTACCACTATTAGTCGAATGCCTAGGAACTACCTTAAGTTTTGTATGTGGATTCCGACGGGTAGAGAGTTCACTCTTCAGAACGGAAAATTAGAAATAGCTCAAGCTAAAGCAGTATCAACTGTTTATGAGTGTGATTTAGATTTTACTCCTAACCCCATGGAACCAAATTCAACACGGTTTCCAAATACAAACTCTTCTGTTCTTGGCAGGTTATCGAAATATGTCTTTGGATCGTCGAATCGGGTTGCTCCAAGCACATGACCGGGAATTTAAAGCTGCTGATCAATTTCGTCTAGAAATTCATGGGAACTTTACGCTTTGGAAATGATCATGTAGCAGCTATTCAGGGTTATGGAGATCTTCAGTTTGGGAATTTTTTAATCACTCGAGTTTACTACGTCGAAGGGTTGGGACACAATTTGTTTTCAGTCGGGCAGTTTTGTGATGCAGATTTAGAAGTTGCATTTAGAAGAAACACGGTTTTTATTAGAAATCTGGTTGGTGATGATCTCTTAACTGGTAATCGTGGTACAAACTTGTATGCTATCGACATCAACCAAATGGCTTCTACATCACCAATTTGTCTTATGACAAGGGTAACCGAAACTAAGTCCTGGCTGTGGCATAGAAGATTATCCCATCTAAATTTCGACACGATCAACAAGTTAGCCAAAGACAACATCGTCACTGGACTTCCTAAGTTCAAACACACCAAGGAACACCTTTGTCCATCATGCGAACAAGGAAAAAGCAAAAGAGCATCATATAAACCCAAAACCATACCTAGTTCGGAAGCAAGGTTACATATGTTGCACATGGACTTATGTGGCCCAATGAGAGTTGAAAGCATTACTGGGAAGAAGTATATTCTTGTTATTGTTGATGATTATTCAAGATATACTTGGGTAAAGTTTTTGAGATCAAAAGACGAAGCACCAAGCATCATCATCAAGTTTCTGAAGCGTATTCAAGTCCTACTTCAAGCTCTAGTAAGAATTATAAGAACAGACAATGGCACAGAATTTACAAACCAGGAGTTAAGAACTTACCTTGAAGATGTTGGAATCACACATCAAACATCAGTTGTTAGAACTCTACAGCAAAATGGGGTAGTTGAAAGAAGAAATAGAACTCTTGTGGAAGCTGCTCGCACAATGCTGATTTTTTCTAGTGCACCACTATTCTTATGGGCTGATGCTGTAGCCACTGCTTGTTTTACTCAAAACCGATCCTTAGTCCATCCGAGATTCAATAAAACCCCATATGAGGTAGTGAACAACCGTAAACCTGACATCTCTTACCTTCACGTGTTTGGCGCTTTGTGCTATCCGACGAATGACAGAGAAGATCTAGGGAAGTTAAAAGCTAAGGGTGATATTGGAATCTTCATTGGATATTCAGAAAACTCGAGGGCATTCAGGGTGTATAATAGAAGAACGAAAAGGATAATGGAGACGATGAATGTGAAGTTTGACGAGATTTCACAAATGGCTTATGAGAGACTCGCTCTAGAACCCGCGCTTAATCTGATGGCTTCTAATCAAAACAGATTAGGACCCGCACTAAACAGTCAGACTTCTGGACACATCAGTTCAGGACTCGTGCCTCAAGGAGCTCAGTCAACAAACACGGATAAACCTTCAGAACAAGAACTGGAAAATTTCTTTGAGTTAATGTTTGATGAATACTATGGTGGAACTTCGACAAATGCATCTCAGCAACATTCCGCTGCACCCGCTCACAACCATCAACCACCACCACCACAGGATGCATCTACAACAATCGAAGCTGAAGCACCAACTACCTCAACATCATCTACATCTACTCAAGCAACTCCAGTAATTGAAACTGAACTACCAAGAGTTGATGAGCAAAATCAAAACACTAATTTTCAAGAAGAACCAACAAATAATTCAAACGATGTTGCGTTAGAAGAAGAAGAAGTATTTAAAAACCCATTTGCAACAGACTCTGCTGAATCTTCTTCAAGGTTACAAGAACCATCTAACACACATATGTTTTACCCAAGGTACCCTTCTACGTTTCAATGGATAAAAGACCATCCAATAAAACACGTTACTGGTGAACCTTCAAAGCCAGTTCAGACAAGGAGACAACTTGCCACCGATCTCGAATTGTGCATTTACATTTGCTCAATCAGCCTCAATGAACCAAAGAACATTCGAGAAGCAATGGCAGAAAACCCTTGGATTGAAGCGATGCAGGAGGAATTTCTTCAATACCTGTTACATGATAGTTGGGAACTTGTTGAACGACCACTTGATAAACGTGTTCTTGATCTCAAGTGGTTGTGGAAGAACAAACTGGATGAGGAAATGACTGTAATTCGTAACAAAGCTCGTCTCGTGGCTAAAGGTTATCCACAAGAAGAAGGGATAGATTTCGAGGAATCATTCGCACCTGTAGCTAGACTTGAAGCAATCCGGATTTTCTTAGCCTATGCAGCTCACAAAAACATCACAGTCAATCAGATAGATATTAAGACTGCTTTCTTGAATGGAACTCTGAAAGAAGAAGTGTATGTGAGTCAGCCAGAGGGATTCATCGACAAAGATCATCCAGACTACGTCTACAAGCTTAAGAAAGCAATTTATGGTTTAAAACAAGCTCCAAGAGCGTGGTATGACGAACTATCATCCTTCTTGCTCAAAAACAATTTCACAAAAGGAACGGTTGATGACACATTGTTTATCAAAAAATTCAAAGATGACATTTTGATCGTTCAAATTTACGTGGACGACATTAGTTTTGGATCAACCAATCCTAACCATTCAAAACATTTTGAAAATCTCATGAAAAGCAAATTTGAAATGTCCATGATGGGGGAACTAAAATTCTTTCTTGGTTTACAAATACATCAATCCCCTCATGGTATTTTTATCAATCAAGCTAATATACAATAGAGATTTTGAAAAAACATGGAATGGAAAATTGTGATTCTGTTGGTACACCAATGGTCACTTCACCAAAAATAGGTGCTGATTTGTTTGGAAAACCCATCGATCCGAAAAAATATCGGAGCATGATCGGTTCTCTCATGTACCTAACTGCTAGCCGACCCGATATTCAATTTGCTTTTTGTTTGTTAGCACGGTTTCAGGCAAAGCCTACCGAACTTCACCTCAAAGAGGTTAAATGGATCTTTCGGTACCTACGAAGCACCATTAATATGGGACTTTGGTATCCGAAGGATTCAGGGTTTAATCTAACAGCATTTTCAGATGCAGACCATGCCGGTGATCAAGTTATAGCAAAGAGTACATCTGGTGGAGCACAATTTTTGGGTGAAAAGCTAGTAAGCTGGTCGTCAAAGAAACAGGATTGTACTACGCTATCAACCGCCGAAGCCGAGTATGTGTCTCTATCTGCATGTTGTGCCCAAGTTCTTTGGATGTGGACACAGCTCACAGATTATGGCTTTACTTTTGACAAAATACCTATGTATTGTGACTCAAAAAGTGCCATAGCCATCTCGTGCAATCCCGTACACCACTCTAAGACGAAGCATATCAAAGTCCGCTACCATTTCATCAAAGAACACATGGAAGAGGGTACCGTTGAATTATTTTTAGTTAAGACTGATTATCAACTTGCCGATCTATTTACTAAAGCCCTTTCAAAAGAAAGGTTTGACTATTTAGTTCGACGAATTGGCATGCGAAGCCTAACTCCTGAGGAGCTTGAACGTCTTCTCGAATCTTCTTGAAAAAGTTTTCAAAATCGCTTCGCTGTAAATATTTTTGAAAAAACAAAATACAGAATTTGAAAAACCAACAAAAACAAAATACAAAAATATAAAATTTTCAAAAAATACAAAAACAATATAAAATCAAAAAAATCGAAAAATATTCTTCTCACGACATGTCTCTCGTATAAATCAATATTCTGTACGTTTCTAGAAATATCATTCAACAATGATACGGACATTTACAGATGCTTGAACAGGAGTTCTTTTAAATGTTTTTCTAAAACATGTCGTTTCTCAAAAGTTTCTTCACGATGTCTTTCGTATACTTCAGTACGAAACCCGGACTTATATGATGACTTCTAATTATTTTCAAATCAAGGACTCGTACGTTCAATGACGAAATCTTTTTCAAAAAGTTCGAGTCTAAACAAACGAAAAAGATTTCAAGCATAAACTCGTTTTCAAACAAAATTCTTGAGCACTTTTTCAAGATTGTTCAAAAGATTTCTCAAAATCTCTCAAAATGAGTGCTCAAGATAACTCCCTCAAAATACTTAATTGATCTTAAAATGAGCTATTATTAAGGGGGAGTATAAAAACAAAAATGTTCCAAATTCATGCAAAATGAAATCTGTGTTTCTCTCCAAAAGCTTTTTCTTAAACAGTTGATATCAAAAATATCACGTTATGCTATTTTTGAGGGGGGGGGGGGGGGAAGACATGATTAAAATGTGATCAAAGATGTTTAAAGTTTGTGACTGAATCTCGAAAGAGCTCGACTCAGAAAGTACCAATGAATTGACGAAGCTTAAAATGTCAGTAATCGAAAGGACTTGTCCTGGACGGGTAATAATTTCAAGCTAGTCTAACTAGTGATGTAAGCGTGTCTCGAATAGGACTTGTCTGAGTAGAATGTACCATATCGAGAGACTTTCTTTGGACTTGACCAGGACGGGTAATAATTTTAAGCTAGTTTAACTAGTGATGTAAGCGTGTCTCGAATCGGTCATGTTCACTGAAAGTGGATCAATTCAAAAAGTGTAAACTCCTCACGCATGTGCAAATTTCTTAAATAATTCATGAGCACATGTGAAGGGGGAGTCCTTCAAAAGAAATGCAAAACTCTCGAAGTGTCAACAATGTGTTTTATTATCATAAACACTTTGAGATATTTTTCATAAATGGTTTCATGGCAATTATAGGATAGTCATGGAGTTATAAGGTGACTAAGGTTAGGAAAAACCGTCCTATGATCCGCCAGAGCCGGAGAGATCTACCCAAGGACAAATCCAATACATTAGAATTAGAAGTCCTTAGGTATGATTGAAAAAAGGAAAAAAATGAGAAAGGAGAAAGAAGGGGTTTAAGAATTAAAAAGAAAAGTTATGAAAAAGGGTGAAAAGAAATAGCCCTCCAAATGTTCAACCTTAGGGCAGACACCGGGTTCAATTCGTATGCTACTGGTCGTTACTAAGGTGACACTGGTATTGAAGACAAGACGTCATGGACCCAGTGACGCACTGCACTAAACCTTCTAGCCACTCAAGTTCTCTTAAAAGAGCTTGTTTCATTATCATGGGGAACCGGTGTAATCTATCGACCTGTCTCTTAGAGATGGTTGATATTGAAGCAGGAGACCTCTCCCTAATCTCCGCATAGGAAACCTTCTAGCCCCAAGATTCATCAAAAGATCTCATAGGAACACTTGATATTTCTACACTGGTTGTTCATCATTAAGGACACCAGATGTAAACTTAAGAGTCCTACGCAGATCTTAGCAATCTGCCAGAACATTTATGAGAGAATTCACACAAGTGTTTCTCAATGATTGAATGGAAACTCCTGCCAGGGTCAACATCAAACAGCCCTGACAGCAGGTCACTTCGGTAATTCTTTATGGGTTACGCTTAGTGTTCGCGGTGGTTTCAAATGGTCTACAGTCGTGGAGTGATCCCCAGCGACTCACCCAGTCATTGAGCTACTTAGTAGGTCTTGTAAGCTCCCTCGGGAGTATCTGACATGGGAACGGCCTTGGTAAGGGTTAGAAGGAGTCTTCACACTATGCTGTTGACGATCTCTAATTCCTTATCTGTAAGTACCGGTTGATTTATTGCTAACTGTTTACCTGCAGCTATACATCATCTCCATGGCGAAGGTTTCCACATGCTCATACATGCATCACTACTTCAATGGAAAGTTCTCACAAAGATCAAAGCAAAGCAAGGTTCAAAGAAAGATTCTACGCAATGTGAAAGAATCTACAGAAGTATAAAGACTAAAGATCAAAATGATAGAAAGGGAACTACGTGCATATGAATATCAAAGTCCAAAGATGTATGAGCATGTTGGAATGGCGAACAACCACTACAGACGCAGAAGTGACGAAAGGCAGATAACTCCACATCACAATAGAACAAAGAACGATGAAAAGTCAGTTATCAAAGATCACAATGCATGAAGGAACAAAGACTAAAGACTATTCTACAACGACACACAAAGTTAAAGACAAAGAACACGAAAGACCTAATCACGTGGAGCATCAATCGAATGACCACCCCTTAGGGGGAGATTGTTAGCATTAAAAATTATATTAGAAAGTGATGGTCATTCTCATTTATTGTAACATTGTAATGTGTCGTAGTTTTTGTTATTAGAATAGTCAATGGGCCTTGGTCTTGGTAAGCTAATATGTCATGTGCTAAGTAATGAAAGCCTTTATATGTAAAAGGAAACCAAGCCCAAGACCAAGCCCATGGAAAGCCTCTTAAGGCAACATGTTAAGAACTATATAAACACATCAAAGGCTCATTTGAGGTGTGTGCTTGTGTGTGTGTTTTATTAATAAAAGTTCTCTTCATCTTATCATTCTCTTTCAATATTTACGCCACACATATATCATATCAAGTCACCATCTTTCCTTCTTCTAGTGTTTATATTTGTGTTAAAGTTGATAGATTTAAGGTCCTACAATAATGTAACGTGACTTGAATTGATGAGGCATGGAATAGAACTTTCGTTGCTTATCACTTTATCATGTCGGTCTGGAACTTGGTGGTGTGTAATGATGTTCGAGTGATGGATTTATGTTTAGGTGAGATTCATAGGTTTTAGAGGATTTCATATTTTGATTATCCTGCCTTGACTGTTTTTTTCTTTTAAAGATTGATGAGTGCTTAATCACTCATCCTTTTTATACCCAAAATCAGACCAAATACACCAAATACTAACCAAATATGCCAAGAGAATGTGTGTTTTTGTATTTGTGTATGTGCAGGTACGGATATGTGAAAAATGGACAAAAACAAGCCAAAAACCGACAAAAACGAGCACGAGATTGGAAAAAGGTAAAAAGCCGAAGCCGAGGAAGAAATTTATCCAAAAAAAGCCCAAAATGACAAAAGTAATCCTTAGAGATTCAAAGAATAATAAAAGAGACTCTTAGTTGAAGTATGAAGACCTTGACAATAACGGTCCTTCAAGTTTCAGCAATTTGTCAACTTTGGTCCTTTGAAGAACTTTGGAAGAAAAGTCAACTCAACTCCTCCAAGTTACAAGATCGTTACGTGTAGTATTTAGTTGCATTTGTAGCGATTTAATATGTTTTAAGTAGTTTTCTCATGTTTTGTAAAAGTCTAGGGGCTAAATATGCAACAAACTCAAAGATTAGAGAAGCCCTAGCCCCTAGCCTATAAATACCCCTTAAACACCAACTTTGAAAGGTTGGTTGTTGAGGGTTGGTCCTCATAGTAGTAGGAGTAGTGTAATTTTATTTTTATGAAGTCATTTTTTTATTTTACTTTCTCTCTCTAGCTTTATCTCTCTAAAAATCTTTAATTTTTAGTTGTTAAAATCTTATTTTTATTGGTGGGATTTAAAGTTTATGGTTAAACTAGGTTGTTTAGTAATAAATTTGGTGAAAATCATTAGTTTTTAGGCTTTATTTTGGATCAAAATAGTGTTTTGTTATAGATTTTATCGAGTTAGGCTGTTTTGAAAAAAATGTTATCGAGTAAGGAATTTAAAAATTATCGAGTTAGAGTCTAAAATAATTATCGAGTTACAAATGTAAAAAGTTATCAAGTTTGCATTTTTAAAATTGTTTATCAAGTTAGGTTTGTTTAGTCAGGGGCTTATTTGCCATTTTCGAGTTTGGTTGTTTGTTTTATCGAGTTAGAGTATATATATCTTTATCGAGTTACATTCAACAAAATAATATCGAGTTAGGATAAAATTAAAATTATCGAGTTAGGCATTTTCATAAGGGACCAATTTGCAATTACCGAGTTTGGTTTTTTTTTTTAGTATTTTAAAAAGGGTCATTGACGTCATTGAGTTGGGACTAATTTCTTAATTGTCAAGTATGTTATTATTATTTTTATTTGTCGAGTATGTTACTTTTTTTTTTTTTTTTTTAATTTTATCGAGTCAGTGTCTTGTGTTTATCGTGTATCATTTTTTATGGCGAGTTAGCCAAGATTATCGAGTTAGATAATCAATACCTCATCGTTTATCGAGTGAGGTTCTTTTATGCTTTATGCTAAGGCGAAACTCTGCCGAATTTTATTTTGGCTTATCAAGTTTGTTTCTTTTATCGAGTCTTTTTATTTTTATTTTTTTCAAGTAACTTTATTTTATTAATATGAGTTTTGAGTAGTTTATTAGTGTTTGCTTGGTGCCACGAGTTTGTGAGTTAAGTGTGGCCATAAAAGAGGATCGTGATTAATAATTGTTATGATTATTTAGACTTGTGATTTTATTATTTGAAGGGCAAGAGCCGGAGAATAATCAAATTACAAATCTAGTAATTATTTTCTTTTTAAAGGATTATTTTCAAAATAAACCAACGTTGTGAGAAAATAGTCTTGTTTAAGGAAAATAATTCGTCGTCAATCCTTGGCCCACACTTGCTGAACTTATTCACGTCACTTAGCAAACATATTGTTTTTAAATTCATTTCCCGTCTTAATTTCTTTTCGCATTTTAAATCTCGTTTTTCTTTAGTCATTTTATCTTACACTTGTTTTATTTGTTTGTTTCATTTGCGTCGTTTTATCGTTTCTTTTTACCTTTACTGCGTTTTAAAACCTTTTAGTAGTGTAATCTAAAATCAACCAAAATATTTCTTTTAAAACCCCATTCACTTCACAATCACGCGACTCAAGCCGACTCAATCGCCGTCTTACCTTCGTTGGGACATAACGACCCGGGGAACATACTTTCACGAGTATTTCTTCGGAATTAATTATATATACTACAAAACGACTTTATCAAAATGGCGCCGCTACCGGGGAAGGTTTGAAACGAGAGCGTCGTACTTGTATCGTTTGTTGGTGATTTGAAGACCCTTCTCCCAAGAAGTTATCGTTTTTTGTAAATATTCTTAAAAAAAAAAAATAATAAAAAAAAAATTAAAATATAAAATCCAAAAATATTTTTTCTTTTTCATATTTGATTTTCACTTTTATTTTTATTTGTTTTTATGATACGCAAAAACCAAAAATAATCTTCTTATCCTCTTATCATTTAATTCTTCTTCTTTAAACCCTCTAAACCGATAATTCTTATGGATCCAATTTGTTTTAACTGTGGAGAACCGTTCTTCGGAGGGTTGTGTGTGTGGTGTACGTGCGACGAATGTGGTGATAATATTCGTGATGGTGTTTTGTTTGAATTGTAATTCTCACACGTATGATCAAAATTCGTTCAACAATTCGTCCAACATTCCCAATTTCTATACACCACCACCACCTTCGTTTTATTGTTATATTTGTGGAAAACCGTCCGAAGAAGGAGTGTCGTGTGGGCGATGTTTTTGTGATGTATGTGGATACACCGATTGTATGTGCTATGCTCCAAATGCTGATACGTCTTTCGATTACAATCCGAGCTTTGATTGTTATCCTCAAAATGATTTTTATGAGCCAAATTCATATTACAATGGTGATTCGTTTCAAAATACATCGAGTTTTGAACATTGTGGGGGATCGTTTGAAAATTCTTATTATGAACCTAATTCTTGTTACGATTCTAATGGTTTTTACCAACCCCCACAAACTTCCAAGTTTAATAATGATATTTTGGAAATCAAATCAATGATGGAGAAGTTGAAAGAGATGGTGATTAATCGTTATACATCTACTCCCGAGCCTAATGAGAGATCGATGGAAGAACCTCTTACCGAAGAAAGAAAATTCCAATTTTGTGAGTGTTGTTTGTATGATGATAGTTCCACGATTACGATCAATCTAAATCCTCAAAATGATTCTATCTCTTCTCCCGTAGAACCAGTGGACTCTCTGATAATGGGGGTCGAGCCTCTTAACACTATTCCGGCAACGGAATCTGACGAATTCAATGAGTCAAGTGTTGAGAACCTCGTTCCAATCCAAAGTGTGTTCGGGGAAAATTCTAACGGTGATTCTGAAATTGTTTCCGATTCTTTCCATCCTTCTTTCACACCGGTTGAAGGGAGTGATGTCGTTTTAGATGAGATCGAGGCATTTCTTGCTAATGATTCTATTCCGATAATGATTGACGATTCTAATTTTGATCCGGAGGGGGATATTCGTTTACTTGAAGAATTATTGAATGCAGAACCGTCAACTTCTCTCCCTCCGATGAGCAATGAAGATTATGATGAAGTTGAAAGTTATTCTGATTCTCACAATGAGTATACTACGAGTGTTGAAGACTCTTGTGGAGATATCGATGATAATGATGAAGATGATGATACGGAAATTCAAGATGAAGCTCTTCGTGAGAAATTATCCAAAGTTTATCTTCTTATTTCTAAGATCGAGGCGTTGAATGATCCTCCGAATTCTTCTCCTATCCCCGTTATGGATAGTGATTTCTTACCCGAGCTTGAAATTTTTCGATTTGAAGAGACGAGTAGTGGCAATCCCACTATTCATGCTGATATCTCTCTTCCGGATTATGAGTGCTTTCACTTTGAAATTGACTCTGAACCTATTTTCGATAATCCGTCACGTGACCCTCTTTTGGAGGATGTCGATCTATTTCCTGCTGCGGATGACTCGATACCACCGGGTATTGAGAATAATGAGAATGAAGTTCAAAGAAGTATTCTTTCCGATTTACCTTTTTCTCGTCCGCCCGCGAAACCACCCGATGTAGTTTTTGAATCAGATACGAATAAAGTTATTTTTGGAGTGGTGGACGAGATTTATGAACATGATGTTCCTATGCTTGATATTTTACCCACCCAACCCACCCGTGATTCTGAAATCGACTTTGCTTTTATCATCTGGGTGTTTCAACCATACTTTTCTTATCCCATCAGTTCTTCACTTTTCCACTCCACCGGGAGTGAGGATACCGTTTTTGACCCTGGCATCTCCGTTTATGCCAAGTGTCCATTTTATCTGCTCTCCCCAAGGACGAATTAATTCGGGGATCGAGTTAAGCTCATGTGAATCGGTAAACAAAAACAAGCGCTTCGTGGGAGGCACCCAATGCTTATCCATTTCACTTTCTTTATTTTCTATTTTCTTTAATAACGTAACGTGAGGGGGGCGACCTCTTCCAAACTCGTGTTTTCGTGGTTGTTTATGAATGTTCAGGAATTTCCCCGAAGTTTGAGGACTATCGTGCTCGTGGTTTGTCGTTCTCTCCACTCGAGTCTCATCCTTCGCTGCTCTTTCGGAAATTCACCAAATCCAAAATCTTATCGACTAACGTTTATCTCTTGGCATACTTAATAAACGACCTTAGATTTTACGTAGGATTACCCGTACCCTTAAAACATTGAGGACAATGTTCCACTTTAGTCTGGGGGGGGGGGGGGGGGGGTGAATCTTCGATTCGATTTGACCTGTACCATCGTCTGAGCTGTTAACTTACGCAACTCCGTTTTCCACCAAAAATTTTAATTTTTGTCACCGCTTTATAATCAAAAAAAAAAAAAATAAAAAAAATAAAAAAAAAAAGTGAAAAAAATAAAAATAAAAAAAAAATGAAAAAATATATATGATATGAATAATAAGTTTTGACACCTTGTTTTGACTTTCCTACCGGCGAGAGTAGAAATAAATGTTTCGACTTGACCGGGCGTGTTGAGCCCTAGCTCGTCTCCCTTAACCAATATAATCATAAGATTATGGCTAAGCATCCGCGGATCTCATTATTTGGGATTTTAAATTTGCGGAGATCGAGGAATGATAGAGTTTATTTAGAAGTTCCGTGCTATACACGGATCGCATTACTGGGATTTAAAAAACCCACGAGAGGTACTTGTGGCCTCCTTGTTCCCATCAGAAACGGCACCCATATATAATAGATGTTCTAGGTTAATTAGTGGTATTTCGGTTTGAATAATATTTAGTTCTTTGTTTTCTTAAGAGAATTTTTGCTTTAGAAGTTGGGTACATATCAAGGAACATCAAAAATAAGAGCAAAAGTGAAAAAAAAAATCAAAAGTCAAAAGTTGATTATCTATGTGGTTTTGGAGCTACCCGATAAGCTTCCATTGATGTTAAGAAAAAAATCGAGAAAAGTATGAAAAATATGAGAAAATTGAAAAAAGTGAAAAAGAAAAAAAAATGAAAGTTGAAGTATTGTTGAATAAGAGCTATGTATGTATCAATAAGTTGTTGGCACATGAGGTGCATGTGATAAGTGATTAGTAATCAGTCACATGAGGTGCACGTGATTGTACTCCGCAACTTATATCTTTGATATTGTATGTACCCCAAATTCCTTGATGTGGACCGAATTTCTATTGCAGTGGTTCTTAAGAGAAAATGAATAACTACTTATCGTTTTAACTTAGGTATCACTATCGGACTAAAAAATATCGAAACGAGAAAATATGAAGCAATTCATTTCTCACAATTAAAATCTTTAGATACAAAACTTAGGACCTGGGGACAAGAGGTAATACACAAGTAACTTTTGTGGGCAGTGTTAGCATCTAACTTCCGGATAAACAATGATTTCGATTTTACGCTTAGTTTGGGAGCTTGTGAAAAATCAAGGATGACGATTTTTATCCGTATGGTCTCTTCTCTATGAGAAGTGTTTCTACTCGTTGACCCCAAAAGTTATCAACAGATAAGAATTGATAATGAAAGTCAAGCAAACCATCATATATATAAAAATGAAAAAGTACAAAAGATAGTAGTAGTAGTTATTATTCATGAAAATCGGAAAACGGAGCGTTTTTGAGAATAAATGATTTTACTATCTCTTTTGAAAGTCATTGCTACTTTACAACGTCAGTAAAGAGAGGTTTTGAAAATTATTTATCTCTTAAGCGTGAGGTGATGACATTGCGTGAGGGCACAGCAATACCTTAGTCTGGGGGATTTTGATGAGTGCTTAATCACTCATCCCTTTTATACCCAAAATCAGATCAAATACACCAAATACAAACCAAATATGCCAAGAGAATGTGTGTTTTTGTATTTGTTTATGTGCAGGTACAGATATGTAAAAAATGGACAAAAACAAGCCAAAAACCGACAAAAACGAGCACGAGATTGGAAAAAGGTAAAAAGCCGAAGCCGAGGAAGATATTTATCCAAAAAAAGCCCAAAATGACAAAAGTAATCCTTAGAGATTCAAAGAATAATAAAAGAGACTCTTAGTTGAAGTATGAAGACCTTGACAATAACGGTCCTTCAAGTTTCAGCAATTTGTCAACTTTGGTCCTTTGAAGAACTTTGGAAGAAAAGTCAACTCAACTCCTCCAAGTTACAAGATCGTTACGTGTAGTATTTAGTTGCATTTGTAGCGTTTTAATATGTTTTAAGTAGTTTTCTCATGTTTTGTAAAAGTCTAGGGGCTAAATATGCAACAAACTCAAAGATTAGAGAAGCCCTAGCCCCTAGCCTATAAATACCCCTTAAACACCAACTTTGAAAGGTTGGTTGTTGAGGGTTGGTCCTCATAGTAGTAGGAGTAGTGTAATTTTATTTTTATGAAGTCATTTTTCTATTTTACTTTCTCTCTCTAGCTTTATCTCTCTAAAAATCTTTAATTTTTAGTTGTTAAAATCTTATTTTTATTGGTGGGATTTAAAGTTTATGGTTAAACTAGGTTGTTTAGTAATAAATTTGGTGAAAATCATTAGTTTTTAGGCTTTATTTTGGATCAAAATGGTGTTTTGTTATAGATTTTATCGAGTTAGGCTGTTTTGAAAAAAATGTTATCGAGTAAGGAATTTAAAAATTATCGAGTTAGAGTCTAAAATAATTATCGAGTTACAAATGTAAAAAGTTATCAAGTTTGCATTTTTAAAATTGTTTATCAAGTTAGGTTTGTTTAGTCAGGGGCTTATTTGCAATTTTCGAGTTTGGTTGTTTGTTTTATCGAGTTAGAGTATATATATCTTTATCGAGTTACATTCAACAAAATAATATCGAGTTAGGATAAAATTAAAATTATCGAGTTAGGCATTTTCATAAGGGACCAATTTGCAATTACCGAGTTTGGTTTTTTTTTTTAGTATTTTAAAAAGGGTCATTGACGTCATTGAGTTGGGACTAATTTCTTAATTGTCAAGTATGTTATTATTATTTTTATTTGTCGAGTATGTTACTTTTTATTTTTTTTAATTTTATCGAGTCAGTGTCTTGTGTTTATCGTGTATCATTTTTTATGGCGAGTTAGCCAAGATTATCGAGTTAGATAATCAATACCTCATCGTTTATCGAGTGAGGTTCTTTTATGCTTTATGCTAAGGCGAAACTCTGCCGAATTTTATTTTGGCTTATCAAGTTTGTTTCTTTTATCGAGTCTTTTTATTTTTATTTTTTTCAAGTAACTTTATTTTATTAATATGAGTTTTGAGTAGTTTATTAGTGTTTGCTTGGTGCCACGAGTTTGTGAGTTAAGTGTGGCCATAAAAGAGGATCGTGATTAATAATTGTTATGATTATTTAGACTTGTGATTTTATTATTTGAAGGGCAAGAGCCGGAGAATAATCAAATTACAAATCTAGTAATTATTTTCTTTTTAAAGGATTATTTTCAAAATAAACCAACGTTGTGAGAAAATAGTCTTGTTTAAGGAAAATAATTCGTCGTCAATCCTTGGCCCACACTTGATGAACTTATTCACGTCACTTAGCAAACATATTGTTTTTAAATTCATTTCCCGTCTTAATTTCTTTTCGCGTTTTAAATCTCGTTTTTCTTTAGTCATTTTATCTTACACTTGTTTTATTTGTTTGTTTCATTTGCGTCGTTTTATCGTTTCTTTTTACCTTTACTGCGTTTTAAAACCTTTTAGTAGTGTAATCTAAAATCAACCAAAATATTTCTTTTAAAACCCCATTCACTTCACAATCACGCGACTCAAGCCGACTCAATCGCCGTCTTACCTTCGTTGGGACATAACGACCCGGGGAACATACTTTCACGAGTATTTCTTCGGAATTAATTATATATACTACAAAACGACTTTATCAAAATGGCGCCGCTGCCGGGGAAGGTTTGAAACGAGAGCGTCGTACTTGTATCGTTTGTTGGTGATTTGAAGACCCTTCTCCCAAGAAGTTATCGTTTTTTGTAAATATTCTTTAAAAAAAAAATAATAATAAAAAAAAAATTAAAATATAAAATCCAAAAATATTTTTTCTTTTTCATATTTGATTTTCACTTTTATTTTTATTTGTTTTTATGATACGCAAAAACCAAAAATAATCTTCTTATCCTCTTATCATTTAATTCTTCTTCTTTAAACCCTCTAAACCGATAATTCTTATGGATCCAATTTGTTTTAACTGTGGAGAACCGTTCTTCGGAGGGTTGTGTGTGTGGTGTACGTGCGACGAATGTGGTGATAATATTCGTGATGGTGTTTGTTTGAATTGTAATTCTCACACGTATGATCAAAATTCGTTCAACAATTCGTCCAACATTCCCAATTTCTATACACCACCACCACCTTCGTTTTATTGTTATATTTGTGGAAAACCGTCCGAAGAAGGAGTGTCGTGTGGGCGATGTTTTTGTGATGTATGTGGATACACCGATTGTATGTGCTATGCTCCAAATGCTGATACGTCTTTCGATTACAATCCGAGCTTTGATTGTTATCCTCAAAATGATTTTTATGAGCCAAATTCGTATTACAATGGTGATTCGTTTCAAAATACATCGAGTTTTGAACATTGTGGGGGATCGTTTGAAAATTCTTATTATGAACCTAATTCTTGTTACGATTCTAATGGTTTTTACCAACCCCCACAAACTTCCAAGTTTAATAATGATATTTTGGAAATCAAATCAATGATGGAGAAGTTGAAAGAGATGGTGATTAATCGTTATACATCTACTCCCGAGCCTAATGAGAGATCGATGGAAGAACCTCTTACCGAAGAAAGAAAATTCCAATTTTGTGAGTGTTGTTTGTATGATGATAGTTCCACGATTACGATCAATCTAAATCCTCAAAATGATTCTATCTCTTCTCCCGTAGAACCAGTGGACTCTCTGATAATGGGGGTCGAGCCTCTTAACACTATTCCGGCAACGGAATCTGACGAATTCAATGAGGGATGTAATTGAATATTGATTTGTATTCTTTGAGGTTGCAAAAATTGTAGGCCTTCCGTGTGCCTGCATTTTAGTGTCATTTGCCTGCATTCAAGTATCTACACCCAATAATTGATTTAATTCGTATAGGTTTCATGTGCTTCAACTATGTTGTACCATACTTTATTTTGTGCACAACCCCCTTGCACATTAAATTAAGGGGGATAAGCTTTAAGTATTATAGATTTTGTAATTTTTTTTTCAAACAATTTGAATTCTTCTTAAGAGAGGATTTGGTCTTCAGTATTCACAGAGCAGGTAATGGCTATTGTATTGTCCTATAATTATCATTTTCTGTTATATGTATTTTAAGAGTGTTTAAGTTAGATATGAAGGTAAAAGAGTAATTATGCTTTCTACTCATATAAGTACTTTGATAAAAGTAGGTCATAACTGATTATTTTACCGGACAAATTATTTTTATCCAAAATTAAGCATAGAAGCGAAAGAAAATTGTTTCATCGAAACACTATAAGCTGATTATCCCTTTTAGAAATAAGCAATCCCAGACACCCTCTTCGGAGATTGTAATTGCTTTTTTATGATTTAAAAATTGACCAATACCATTTTGTTTTTTGACATAAAATGTGATGAGAATGAAATATGTTAAGTAAGTTTGATGATTTGATTAGTATGGATCAACAAAGGATAATGACCAATATGGATATGCATATAAGTATTTTACTATTTAATGCACTTAAAATACACTAAGTACATATAGGCTGTTGGTGATATGATTTGGTTATTGAATGATGTCTTTTTTGAATAGTACGGCTGAGAAAAATAATGTACGATGGCTAGATATGACAAAGGAAGTCCTGGAATCATGTTTACGATGAAATGGGGAGCTTCAGAATATGTACATAGTATAACCTTAATGTAAATTTCTCTCCTACTCTTTGAGCTCTGTTATCAGGAAAATGATCTAAAATAGCAATTTTTCTTGCGTTTTATTTCATTTTTTTGAGTTTTTTGAGGCATGATGGCTTGACTGTTATATTAGGAATATAGGTGAAGTTTGGACTTTGGACACCTTTTTTAATATTTTTGCATATGACAGTCGTATTCGAAGACACCACATCATTTGTTGATGATCTTACGAATGGGTTCAAATAGTCGCATGTTATTATATTACACAACTTTTTTCATGTTTTGTAGTGCAAATATGACAATTGGAGTTACATAAGATGGAAAGATGATGACAGGATTACACACTGTTGCTGAAAATGGGATGAAAGTTGGTCAAAGTGAAATACATAACTTAGCATAACAATCATCATAAATTAGGCTGTTTAGGAGAATGGCATTTGGAAGTCAAAATTACAGCACTTATTTTTTTAAGCAATATGAGAAACTGGAAGAAAGAGTTGACGTTAGAGATGTGATACTCACAGGTATTTAAAAGTAGCATTTACATTACAAAGTCAACATAAAGTCTAAAACCTATACATTATGTTAACAGACTATATTGATGCATAAAAAGAGTGAGCGACGCAGTACCATTTGGAGATGCAACCAGAAAACGAGTGCTCATACGAACCATTGATATCCAAAACCTTGAGTTATTATCATTTCTAGACTAACAATTGCCATTGTCAAACAATAATACATACTTAACCCTTTAAGTAAAACCAAGGAAGGAAGGAACACCAGTGTGATGGAAATCTGAAGTGTTAGCTCTGGGTTAAGTTAAAACCGACTTTCTTTGTAGCTACTGTGAAATTCGAGCATTTCTGTGACCCGACCTCCATTTATAGATCTGAGCCAAATTATTATTGTGTCGCTGTTTTGTATGTCTTTGATTATGAAACTCATTACATAAGCACAAACATTACCATCATCGTGTGTAAATACAACCACGTTCATCAACATTTTCTCTACTTACATGAACCAGTTGGTTCGTGTTGTAGGTTTCTGAAAACGTAGCTTTGCTGTAAATGTACGATGGGTGTAATCCAGCTTCATCAACATTTTCTCTATACCTTTAAATGTTGTTATTAGCTTACATTGAAATTTTACTTTCTCACAAGTTCTAAACATGCTATTTGTGGTTCTTTGTTGAGCAATAACTATTTACTTTCTCACAAGTTTGCAAATACATAAATGGAATTTATGTCTCATGTCCTCTCTTCAATAGTGGCATAACTTTATATTTTTGGCCTTAAAATTTTAGAGTTCAATTTGGTTAATTACATATACTTATATGTGTGTATTTATAGATAGTTATAGATGTGGAGTCCATTGATTATAAGTGGTTAATACGCAAAATCTTTGTTACATGGGTGTATTTTGATTTGGTGAATGGGGATAATGGAGTAAATGAAATGATTTTAACCTGTTATATTAGTAAAGGAAGAGATTTTGACCCATTACATATTTATAAAATTAGAAAGCTATGGTTAAGACAGTATAGGAATTAGGAAGCACCTACAACACGTTAAACGGGTAAAGTCAGAAACTATGGTTTTTTGGGGCCTTTGGATTTGGTTTCTCTGTAGTTTCTCAGCTTACGCGATAGACATAGCTCTTTAACGGATGGGCGCTTATTGTTGGAGTATGCAACAGGAGTAGACTTCACTGGAGATTTTTCTAACAAAGTTGGGAATAGAGGACCTTTGTACTCAGTTAAGTGAATGTTCTGAAAGTACTTTTAGTAGCAATATCTACTGCATTCCCATCTACTAAACATCTTGGATATAAGAAAAGTAAGAAAATGTTTCTAAAATTGAATTCATGAGTAGTAAAACCAGAATTTCTTGGTATCACTTTCATCTTTTGTTGTCCCTTTTTCCCAAGTATTTGTAAGGTTTGAAAGTAAAAAAATAGGATCCATATTTACTGAGTATATGAATAACGGGTCACTTACGCATGTTCTTATAGAAAATAACCAGTGAGATATTAGAACCTGTAGAAACTAGAAGGGGGGGGGGGGGGGTTGAATAATTTCACCGTTATTAATCACGTTTTTATAAAATTAACTTTACAAATTGTGTTTGACAAAAAGGTTCGATTCAAAGCTTACGTGAAATCAACACAACAATAAATATAAGCAGTGATAAGTAAACAAGTAAAGATAAAGAAAGGAAAGATCAAACCGGCACACGAAGATTTATAGTGGTTCGGCCACGAAGCTCACTCCTTCGTCCCTACTCCACTCCTCGAGTCTCACACTCGAGAGTTTCACAAACACTATATCAACACACTCCCTTATAGCGGAACAAACCTTACACAAGCTTACACCAAGTTTAACGACACTAAGCGGAATGTCGAGTCCAAATCCAAGCTAGAACCAATCTACCAAATCCCACGTGGCTTCACACCCTGTACCAACACGATGGCATGATACAACATACACAATATAAGACTTGCACTCAAGTCCTATTACATACACGAAACAATGAATGAAAGTAATGATAGATCCGCAACAATAAGATGAGATGAGCAAAACTCTTCTTCAACACTTCGTTTCTTGATTACAACGAATGTTCTTCTCTTGCACTTAGAGGAAAGATGAGTGTGATCACTTGTAAACAACTAGAACTTGATAATGTGATCAAAGAGTATGTTTTAGAATGAATTTCAGAATACATAAGGTTTTGGTGCATAAGAGGTGAAGATTTCTAAAGGAAAACAGTTCTGAATTTATAGACGTCAGGAAAGAGGCGACGGTCCTTTAAATGCTGGAAGGTCCCTTATCGATAAGGGACCTCCGTACTATTTAAGGGACCGTCCAGACAAACATTCCTCGTTTTGTCCTGACATGGTGAAAAACTATCTGGTTAAGTTTTGTTGTCAGTTTTAAGCGGGAAATATGGCTGTTATGGTTTTGAATGTTGAAAACATTTTCTTAATAAAATATTTCTTTGAATTTTACAAAAATACATTTGTAAAAATGTTTTGTGACATGATAATGTAAAGTTTTAAAACCTTTGATCACATACACAAGTTGGTAGAAGTTTGTACATACCTTAAGTGATGTTGATGACGAAAACGAGTTTTCCCGATTAAAACTTATTAGTCGTAGTTTTATATAACGTGTGTTTGTATTTTCTGATTTTCAAAACTAGTAGAGACCGATTAATGCAAATGACGTTTTTGACATTATTTGTATTAACAATCTCCCCCTTTTTGATGATTACAAAATATAAACTCAGTTTAGATAAAACTAGGCATTAATGAGTTTTAAAACGAGTCTCATTTAGTTCTCCCCCTTTTTGTAGAATCAAAAAGGCTTCATAGAAGAGATGAAGTCTACGACATTAAGATGACTCCCCCTTGCTTAATGCTCCCCCTTGATGAGGACACTCGGGAGTCGATCGATGGAATTGAGCTGCAATAAGTTAGAAGAAACATGCAAGCAAACATAGAAAACCTGCAGAAGAGATTAAAGAAGGCAGGATAGGCATATACTGAGGATGGTCCCCTAAATGGGTCGACGGTCCTTTAAAGATTGGGACCGCCACCTTGATAAGGGACCGCCGGCAGAAAGGTTTTCTGGAACAAGATTTCAATAATTCATGCATAATATAGATCATTCATTAAAAGACAAGAATAATGTCATTCATATGACATTTACAACATGAGTTTACAAGCATAATCCTAGTCTAGTCTCCTAGGATATCTCAAGTTAAGTCCGGTTTTATTTGTGATCATGCATGCTTGCCAAGAACTTGCGACCGCAAGGTGGATATGAGTTTTTGGGTAAGGGTTGGAGAAACCCGGATGACAAGAGGATGGAAATGATGTAGTCAAGATCATTCTTCATCTTTTGAAAGTGGTTGTGATTGTAGATGCAACAAGCACAATAACCTCCATGG
Organism: Artemisia argyi; assembly: GCA_030686995.1. Classification (NCBI taxonomy): domain Eukaryota; kingdom Viridiplantae; phylum Streptophyta; class Magnoliopsida; order Asterales; family Asteraceae; genus Artemisia; species Artemisia argyi. The sequence continues at coordinate 42,750,157 of CM060703.1, forward strand.
GCATCCACTTGGGCAAGAGTGAGATGAGACATAGTTAGAGGATGAAGTTTTTGGGATAGGATGATATTGAGGAGGCTCAAATCAACAAGATTTGAGAATTCTTAAGCTTTGATAGAGTGTGTCACAACTCGTAATTTCAGGTCCTTTTTCAAACGTCGAAACTTCATTATTCATCTCGGGAAGTTACTATTCATCCATTACTATTCATCATTTTACTATTCATTGTTTTCGGAGTTAGTTTGAGATTCTGAGAAGCGTTCGAAAATTTTACTATTCATATGACACTATTCATTCCAGAAGGAAATCACTATTCATGATTGTCGTTCATCATTTCGTAAATCTAGTTTACGGGTATTCAAATTCGCGTAACCAGTTAGGTTTAGCTGCGAATTTATGCATCATTAGTAGGGACACGTCATATAGACTGGAGTAGTCTACATATCATTAGTAACATCATCAGCACTTTAGGCCCTACACAGATATACATTATTTTAATTTACGTATGCTTAATTTGTAATTAACGTTACCACTCAGTTTTTACTATGAACGTATACCCAATACTCCTGATTACGATCCTAATATATTTTCATACTCATTATAATAATATAAAAATTATATTATTAATTTACCCGGTGTTTTGAAACCGTTTACCATATTTTCCGGCAAACGACTACAATTACGTCGAATCACGATATTTCAACACGACAATTATTTTAACACCCGATTCTCATCAGGAATGTAATTTCAAGATTTTTACAACTTCGTCATATTTTATTTCAACTCGTTATGATTTATTTCTAGTTAACTCGGTACCCGGTAACACATAATACACACCAATACTTAACTAAACCTTACAACCATTGGACAACCTCATTAACTAGCACACCAACCCCATCTAACCCCCATGTTTCACGCCCCATGTTCTCCTCCTAGGTCCAAGTACACTTAATCATATTGACAAAACTACTACTTCAAGTATATTTCTTATTTTTACTTCCAAAAATATCAAGATTTCACAACTAGCAATTCTCTCTTTCTCTTCATCCATGGTGGTCGGCAAATCATAGAAGAAGGAGGAGTTCATCACCAACTTTCAAGCTTTATTATTTTCTTAGATCCATTAGTCTATTCTTTCAAGGTTTTGAAATAAAAATCTTTAGACTAATTAGGTATATTTTGCTACAAAACTCTTCAATCACTCAAGTAAGTTGTCAAAACTCATTTTCATAATCTTATCAAGTTCCTACAATGATCATGTGAATTTCATACAAGATATACATGCATATGTTAGTGTATACCACTCTATTTACACTTTTTATAACATATGAGCCATAGATACTTAATATGGGTAGATCCTTGATAGATTATTATGGTGGATGATGTTTAGGAACCCATGACACCCTAAGAAGGTGTATGGTAGATCAAGAGATGGTTGATTGTTGATTGATTGGTTTTGGGACAAGTTACAAACTAAAAAACTCATTTTTGGCACTAATAGAAAAGTGACTGTCCTTATTTTGAAAACATGGCCAACTCAGTAGGTTGTGGGTAATTTTTGACCAAAGATTTAGAAATTACTTTCCGAGACGAAACTATATCCGAAAACGGGGATAAAAACGAGTTAATAACAAAGGAGATATGGTTTTCCGAAGTTTAACGACGAAAAATATTTTCAAATATAGTTGCTGTCCATCTTTGCCAAACGTGGAAACTTCAGGGGTTTCTGGGTAATATTGGGTTAGATATTCAGAAAATACTTTCAAAAACGAAACCGTAGCCGTTGGAATCACTAAAAGAGACCTTACGACGTGAAAGTTATGCCAAAAATGAGTTAACGACGAAAACTATATTTTTCAGAAAATACCTTGCTGTTGAACAGATTTCATGGACTGTTTTGAGGCCTAAAACATGATCTAGCCGTCCCGACTTGTCAAAAATATATTAGTATGTTGTCCCACGATTCCGGGGATATAAATAACGTAGAAAATAAGCTTATAATGACCAAGATATACACGTTTGAAACCCGACGAAACTCTATTTATTTTGACAGCTTTTACTATAATAGAATTTTTCTAAGTATTGAACATTATATTTTCAAGTAACGACATTGAAAGCCATATTTCTTAACCGCCGAGACCCGTATGGTCAAAAGTTAAATGACATGACTTCTAGACATTGTTGCAAGGTTTTCAAAAACGCCGAGCTTGACCATTAACACTTAACGTACAATATTTTGCGACTAGTTTTGTGAGGCCAATTTGGGCATATTTTCAAGTAATGAAAATGTTATTTTACGACGAAAACACTATATTTGCTGATAGAACACCAAATAAGGATCGTGGAGTACCGTTTCAATATATGTACATGATAAGTGGTTATTAACTTAACGAGACGTCAAAAATGTATTTTCGACGATAAACGTTATTTTCAAAACTAACGAGTGGTATCGATAACATACGTATTTGCATGTGTAGCATCATTTCATTTCTTACATTAGATCATATCATTCATATTAGGTTGTGGTTAGAGATCGAACCTCATTTCGTGTATCCACTTTTGCCATCGTAGCCATCGCACCAGGTGAGTCATAGCCCCTACTCTTTTAATTGTTTTGCAAAATCTTTGGGGGAGAATACATGCTCGTTTTACTTAAACGCATTACTTGCTATACATGGTTGATTACTCAAATATTTTCAGCTTTATCTAAATACTTGTTTGAGTACCCGAGTATAATACTATTCATTTGTTACCTACTTGCTATTTTACTCATGGACATGAGTGCATAAATTTAAACTATTTACAGATTGCCTAAGATTGCCTAAGTTAAAAACCGGTAGCTACATTTCTTAGGTATGTTTGATTACCTACATTTCTTGGGTATGTTTGATTACCTACATTTCTTGGGCATGTTTGATTACCTACATTTCTAGGTATGTTTGATTACCTACATTTCATAGGTATGTGTGATTACCTACATTACTTGGGAGCGTAACCTCCTACATATAGCTAGAAAACCTTTTCGGTGTCTTGAACTTAGTGCAATCAATATTCTTTTCTAAATTGGTGCTATGAAACTTTGTTCGATAAACTATTTATGCGCTTTGCTTATGGTCAGATTCATTTATATGGTGACATCGCCATGGCTACATTATCACTCTTACCTTTATATAGCGACATTGCTACACTTATCTTTGAATCTTAGTCCACATATTTCATTTGTTTACACAAACGAAATCATATTTGGCAGTGGGTCGTAAACACACAGGTTACAAATCTCTTATGGCGGGACTTGGAACTGAGTGGATTTACGATGCCTTTGCTGGGAAATCTTCATTCATATGCATTACATTCTTTTTCACAAGATTCTATGAACTCACCAATCTCGTGTTGACACTTTAGCATGTATTTTCAGGTATTAAGCAATGGCACGCTACTGGAGGTTTTGGCAGGGCATGGCATGGTCATAGAAGACTCTGATATTCATTTGGGGACCGTTTTTAATTATTTTAAGGGCCTACTTCCGCACTACTTTTAACAATGTAAATTCAACACTTTTGGTTAAATGATTTTATTCTAAATGATTGAAGTGAAAACCATTTTCGAACTTGTGTTGTAATACTAATTTACACCCCAGCTACATGTAAGCTTCCGCTGGACCCGATTTTGGGGGTGTGACAGATTGGCATCAGAGCTTTGGCTATAGCGAATTAAGCGCGTTTTTAAAAACCTAGACTATAGCTACTTTCACGAAAACTTAAACCTATGACCGCCAGGTGCCTGCTTGCCAAGCTGATGCCTCATTGGTAGTTGTTGCTGACTTATGTGATGAGATTTGTATCTCATTATTAGGTATATCATACTCATTTATTCTAGTTGATTACCATAATTGTCTTCCCTATTAGTATGCTTACATAACATATGCATCTCATTGTTACGCCTTCTCCTTGCATAGTTTCATCATTCGACCTCGAGTTTGGTCACTTGCCTTAGTCTTTCAGAATGTCTTTGTATTTGTGAAGGACATAGTTTTAGTATGACTGAGCTGAGTATTTCAAAATTCATGGAACCTCGGTGGAATATAGACTGGTCATCTATATTCGACCCGGGATAGTGAGATATAGGCTGACCACCTATGTCCGACTCAGAGATGAATTTTGCAACACTGAGAATAGTTATAATAAAATTTTGTCTGGATTGAATTCTCTACTCAATTTCCAAATGTTTCATTTATGTGTGTGTATACCCTCGTTGTCAGAACATTCATACTTTTCATCACTTCTTGAATCACCGATTGGAAGCACGTCAAATGGTCATTTCATCTCATGAATCTTCACATCTATGCATGATACACTTACATCACAATATTTTCTTTTATCACAATCTCATTATGTCGCAGCTGTTACAGTCATTTTCCCTTCTCACCATTACTATCATTTCCCTTCCCCATCCCTATATATGTATAAGGAATTAGGTGACACTCTACAGATTCCTATGTCACTCATCGCTCACTACTCCCAATATTGATAAGTGGATATTATTAATGACCTCTCTAAGAAAGACTTTCTATACCATCTATAAGGAGGATCCCTCGGTACATTAAGACCATTCAAAACTTAGCAGAAATCCTAAGATATCACAGAACCATTCGAACCACTATCACTGGCCTGATCGCCAAAATTCTACCACCTAGAAAGTATTGGCTTGACTGAATTACAAGATTAGTTTCGATGCGAATGCTCGCTAAGCAACACTATAGAGATACATCCAACCTCTTAACCAAGACTATAGAACCTTAAATTGAACATGTCCTCACCAATAGACTTTATTCAAACATGTTAGACACCTATGCATTTGTGTAGACATACATATCTGGCTAATTTATCCTCTTAATACTTTCACTTGTAAATGGATTTTTCTCCAAACTACTGTTATACAAAATATATATCTTGTAAGAAATACTTTTCTGAGGCACTTATTTTGATAAGCAAATTCCTTTTGGTTAATCTTTTACAAAACTATTGAATTGTTAGGAAATTTTAAACATCGATCTTTGGTAAACCATATTATCCACCTTATATATTGAAAACTGTCCTATCTTGCATAACTATTAAATTTTGAAACGTCAAGAAAAATGTTACTTGGAAAGCCGTTTGCTTAAACTTGTAGATTCATTTATTCAGGGAAGGTTTATGAACAAAACACACAATCTCAAAACAAACTTTGAAAAATCAATCACTATATTACACCACTTATACATTTAGGATTTTGTGATTTGATGACATAGAGCTTGGGGAAAATCGTAGTAACGGAGACTAAGCATCGTAGGTGGAGAGAGACCCAATTCATGACATTCCTGCGGAGGAATCACAACCTTATCCTAATCTATTCTTTTCAATAACACCCTTTGACGGACTTAACATTGTAAGATTTTTTCCACAAGATTCATGATACCCATTCTAATTATTCCTAATAGAGGAATTTGATTCACCTCAAACTTCTAGCGATTTCATTAAGATTCATTTGGAACCACACCACCTATTATCTTCAGACCAATGGTCAGAATTAGAGAATGATTCAAACATAGAGAGATATGCCCAAATAGAGTGTGATTGATTCTGGAAATGGTTGGGCTGACCAATTGCTATTAATTGGATTCACTTACAACAATAGATATCACACGATCCCAAGGACAACATCATTGAGACACAATCCACAAACATGGAGAGATAAACCCGAGATACATTGGTCCATTCAATATTTCAGACAGAATGAGCCTAGTGGCCTACAAACTTGAGCTACTATTAAGAGCTCAGTAGCTTACACGATAAATATCATCATCTTTTCACCAATACCACTCTAGAGACCAACACAAACTGAACTTCGGGACGAAGTTCATGTTAGAGGGGAAAACTGTCACAACTCGTAATTTCATGTCCTTTTTCAAACGTCGAAACTTCATTATTCATCTCGGAAAGTTACTATTCATCCATTTCTATTCATCATTTACTATTCACCGATAACTATTCATCATTTTACTATTCATCGTTTTCGGAGTTAGTTTGAGATTCGGAGAAGCGTTCGAAAATTTTACTATTCATATGACACTATTCATTCCCGGAAGGAAATCACTATTCATGATTGTCGTTTATCATTTCGTAAATCTAGTTTAAGGGTATTCAAATTCGCGTAACCAGTTAGGTTTAGCTGCGAATTTATGCATCATTAGTAGGGACACGTCATATAGACTGGAGTAGTCTACATATCATTAGTAACATCATCATTACTTTAGGCCCTACACGGATATGCATTATTTTAATTTACGTATGCTTAATTTGTAATTAACGTTACCACTCAGTTTTTACTATGAACGTATACCCAATACTCCCGATTACGATCCTAATATATTTTCATACTCATTATAATAATATAAAAATTATATTATTAATTTACCCGGTGTTTTGAAACCGTTTACCATATTTTCCGGCAAACGACTATAATTACGTCGAATCACGATATTTCAACACGACAATTATATTAACACCCGATTCTCATCAGGAATGTAATTTCAAGATTTTTACAACTTCGTCATATTTTATTTCAACTCGTCATGATTTATTTCTAGTTAACTCGGTACCCGGTAACACATAATACACACCAATACTTAACTAAACCTTACAACCATTGGACAACCTCATTAACTAGCACACCAACCCCATCTAACCCCCATGTTTCACGCCCCATGTTCTCCTCCTAGGTCCAAGTAGGGGTGTCAAATGGGTTGACCCGACCCGACCCGAACCCGACCCGATAAGGCCTTATAGGGTCGGGTTGATTCGGGTCCAACCTAGCTTATCGGGTTAATCGGGTCAACCCGATAGACCCGATAGTCTAATAGGGTCGGGTTAGGGTCTTAGGTAGTTTCTTATCGGGTTATCGGGTCAACCCGATAAACCTGATAAAATATAGTGACATATTAATAAATCTTTAATTTTTGAACAGAAGTTCATTATACAACACCTCTTTTGCTACCATACAACATTTCTAAATTCCAATTAATTGTTGCACTTTGATAGTAATAATGATGTGGTTACTAATGGCACTGTGACTAGTGATGAACAACAGCATATAGAGTCTAAATTACAAGAACAAGTGACTACTAGTAGTAATAGTAGTAGTGCGGTTGGGGGACTGAGGCTTGCTCCGAATTGTATTGTTCTGAATGCTATAGCTACGCTAGAGAAGAAGGAAGATGGTCCTTAGTTGAAATCATATCTTGGATTGAGTTTAAGTTCGTTCGTTTATGCTATTATTAACTAAATGGGAGACGCTAACTATTCATTGAATGCATTAGTCTGCTACTATCCATAATGAGAGCCAAGTGTTGTGTTTAACTTCCATGCCAAAATGAAAATGTATGACAGCAAGAATGCAAGATCATATATATACGTACAAATAAATTTGGTTTAATTATGCCATATTTTCATCCATTAATTAACAGATAGTTATCATATATATATATATATATATATATATATATATATATATATATATACGTACAAATAAATTTAGTTATTGCGGCATTATATAACATTTGCTCCAAAGTCCAACATTCTGATTCGATAGCATTAGGAATTTTTTATTATTGGCCAAATTTTTATTTCTTAACAAGTAACCCGATAACCCGATAACCCAACCCGATAGACCCGCAACCCGATAGACCCGAACCCGATAGACCCGATTCCTTATAGGGTCGGGTTGCGGGTTAGTTTTTATTTTTCAAAAACCCGATAGACCCGACCCGAGAAGCCCCAAACCCGACCCGATAACCCGAATGACACCCCTAGGTCCAAGTACACTTAATCATATTGACTAAACCTACTACTTCAAGTATATTTCTTATTTTTACTTCCAAAAATATCAAGATTTCACAACTAGAAATTCTCTCTTTCTCTTCATCCATAGAAGAAGGAGGAGTTCATCACCAAATTTCAAGCTTTATTATTTTCTTAGATCCATTAGTCTATTCTTTCAAGGTTTTGAAATAAAAATCTTTAGACTAATTAGGTATATTTTGCTACAAAACTCTTCAATCACTCAAGTAAGTTGTCAAAACTCATTTTCATAATCTTATCAAGTTCCTACAATGATCATGTGAATTTCATACAAAATATACATGCATATGTTAGTGTATACCACTCTATTTATACTTTTTATAACATATGAGCCATAGATACTTAATATGGGTAGATCCTTGATAGATTATTATGGTGGATGATGTTTAGGAACCCATGACACCCTAAGAAGGTGTATGGTAGATCAAGAAATGGTTGATTGTTGATTGATTGGTTTTGGGACAAGTTACAAACTAGAAAACTCATTTTTGGCACTAATAGAAAAGTGACTGTCCTTATTTTGAGAACGTGGCCAACTCAGTAGGTTGTGGGTAATTTTTGACCAAAGATTTAGAAATTACTTTCCGAGACGAAACTATAGCCGAAAACGGGGATAAAAACGAGTTAATAACAAAGGAGATATGGTTTTCCGAAGTTTAACGACGAAAAATATTTTCAAATATAGTTGCTGTCCATCTTTGCCAAACGTGGAAACTTCAGGGGTTTCTGGGTAATATTGGGTTAGATATTCAGAAAATACTTTCAAAAACGAAACCGTAGCCGTTGGAATCACTAAAAGAGCCCTTACGACGTGAAAGTTATGCCAAAAACGAGTTAACGAGAAAACTATATTTTTCAGAAAATACCTTGCTGTTGAACAGATTTCATGGACTGTTTTGAGGCCTAAAACATGATCTAGCCGTCCCGACTTATCAAAAATATATTAGTATGTTGTCCCACGATTCCGAAGATATAAATAACGTAGAAAATAAGCTTATAACGACCAAGATATACACGTTTGAAACCCAACGAAACTCTATTTATTTTGACAGCTTTTACTATAATAGAATTTTTCTAAGTATTGAACATTATATTTTCAAGTAACGACATTGAAAGCCATATTTCTTAACCGTCGAGACCCGTATGGTCAAAAGTTAAATGACATGACTTCTAGACATTGTTGCAAGGTTTTCAAAAACGCCGAGCTTGACCATTAACACTTAACGTACAATATTTTGAGACTAGTTTTGTGAGGCCAATTTGGGCATATTTTCAAGTAATGAAAATGTTATTTTACGACGAAAACACTATATTTGCTGATAGAACACCAAATAAGGATCGTGGAGTACCGTTTCAATATATTTACATGATAAGTGGTTATTAACTTAACGAGACGTCAAAAATGTATTTTCGACGATAAACGTTATTTTCAAAACTAACGAGTGGTATCGATAACATACGTATTTGCATGTGTAGCATCATTTCATTTCCTACATTAGATCATATCATTCATATTAGATTGCGGTTAGAGATCGAACCTCATTTCGTGTATCCACTTTTGCCATCGTAGCCATCGCACCAGGTGAGTCATAGCCCCTACTCTTTTAATTGTTTTGCAAACTCTTTGGGGGAGAATACATGCTCGTTTTACTTAAACGCATTACTTGCTATACATGGTTGATTACTCAAATATTTTCAGCTTTATCTAAATACTTGTTTGAGTACCCGAGTATAATACTATTCATTTGTTACCTACTTGCTATTTTACTCATGGACATGAGTGCATAAATTTAAACTATTTATAGATTGCCTAAGATTGCCTAAGTTAAAAACCGGTAGCTACATTTCTTAGGTATGTTTGATTACCTACATTTCTTGGGTATGTTTGATTACCTACATTTCTAGGTATGTTTGATTACCTACATTTCATATGTATGTGTGATTACCTACATTACTTAGGAGCGTAACCTCCTACATATAGCTAGAAAACCTTTTCGGTGTCTTGAACTTAGTGCAATCAATATTCTTTTCTAAATTGGTGCTATGAAACTTTGTTCGATAAACTATTTATGCGCTTTGCTTATGGTCAGATTCATTTATATGGTGACATCGCCATGGCTACATTATCACTCTTACCTTTATATAGCGACATTGCTACACTTATCTTTGAATCTTGGTCCACATATTTCATTTGTTTACACAAACGAAATCATATTTGGCAGTGGGTCGTAAACACACAGGTTACAAATCTCTTATGGCGGGACTTGGAACTGAGTGGATTTACGATGCCTTTGCTGGGAAATCTTCATTCATATGCATTGCATTCTTTTTCACAAGACTCTATGAACTCACCAACCTCATGTTGACACTTTAGCATGTATTTTCAGGTATTAAGCAATGGCACGCTACTGGAGGTTTTGGCAGGGCATGGCATGGTCATAGAAGACTCTGATATTCATTTGGGGGACCGTTTTTAATTATTTTAAGGGCCTACTTCAGCACTACTTTTAACAATGTAAATTCAACACTTTTGGTTAAATGATTTTATTCTAAATGATTGAAGTGAAAACCATTTTCGAACTTGTGTTGTAATACCAATTGAGTTACACCCCAGCTACATGTAAGCTTCAGCTGGACCCGATTTTTGGGGTGTGAGAGAGTGTAGGGAGTTGACATTTGTCATTTGAGGTGGAAACAAAGGTGGTAATGAATGATCTTGAGGAATCGGGTTTGTTTACTCATTGTGAATAGATGGTGGCACATTTTGTGGTTGAGAGGCAAAGAAGGAGAAAGAAGAAGATGATGCCTCATTATGTGATGTGGGATTGGAATTGACATGGTTATTGTGTGAATTGCCAAGGTTTTGTTTCTTCCTCCATATGAGTTTGACCAATATTCTTGGTTTTCTAGGGGATGACATTGTGAGGAAGTAAGGTAATGCCATGGTAATGGATGGAGGAAGTGGTGGTTTAAGTAGAGGACTTTGTTAGATTAGTTCAAATGATGCTTAAGCAAATTAGGAATGTTCACAAGACCCAATGATAGGCAAGTCAAACATGCAGGAACATAAAGCAATTAACGATTCACACATAGATACACGGTCCTTCAAATAAGTGCACAGTCCTTTATCACGTAAGGGACCGTGGGTCGATAAAGGACCGCCACCAGGAGGATTACCAGATTTCAGAAAAATGTTTCTAGTGTGTGCCTCTATGAAACTGATGAGGCGAAAAATGATCCGTTTTTAGGGGGTCATTTAAGCCCGAATCCGACTTTATTTGATCAAATATTGCCCTAAATCGTTCCTTTGGTGATTTTAGGTGTTTGGAGAGTGAATTCTGGAAAAGAAGCTATTTTGGACGTTTTTGGAGCATAAAAGTGAAGAAAACGGCAAAGTCTCAAATTTCTATGCTGGAACAGTGCATGAAGGCGTCACCTATTACTCTTGACGGCGTCAAGACACAAAGAATAAAATACCGTGGTAGCTGACGGCGTCACATAGGCCGTCATAAGTAGATCAAGGCCGTCCGAGGAAGTGTTTGGCGGCGAGATGACGGCGTCACACCATTGCTCTTGACGCCGTCACCTCGGTTTTCCTATATATAGTTTTCTAGTTTTTTCATTAAAAAAGGAGAGAAGTTTTGGTGAAACCCTAAAGACGAATTTGGTGTATCTTTTACAGGTTTTTCAAGGGTTCCAAACCCTTGATACCTTGCATTGTAATTGAGATAAGTGTTCTTCTAATTCAATCAATATGTCTATGTGTTGGTTGTTTATATCTTGTTCTTGTCTCAATTCTATTATGCTAGGCTAGATCTCTTTTGTGTTTGCTTAGATCTAATGAAACCTAGATGTTGATTATGTGTTGATTACTTGTCTATTCTTGTCTTGGATGAATGATTTTATATGTTAGGCTTAAGAAAACTGGCAGATCTCCAAATGGTAACATGCTTGAACGTCTTAAGAAACATGAACCGAGGCGTACTAGGTCTTTATTGGTTGTATTTAATGCATGAGCCACTGTTTACAATCCCTATAGTTGTGCTGGGTCATGGTGTAGGAGGAGATAAGAGCTCATAGAGTTGGGGAGTTATGTACGCCACCCCACGAATGGTATTAAGGAATACAATCCGTCATCCATACAAGTATAACAAGTAATTAACGTGTAAAAGATATCTAGGGAGTAGTGAAGTCTAAGTAAACACAATTTCTCCAATCACTGCTCACAACCTTAGTATAATTTAGTTTAATTTTATTTTCAGTATTTTATTTTGATTATATATTAGTTTTGGGTTAGTTGAATAGCAACTAATTCCGCCCACTCTTCCAAAACCCGAGATTTTACTTGCTTTCATAAAAACATAAAAATACAAAAATAATCATCCCTCACCTTTAGAACTAGTAATTAGACTTTCTAATCCTAGCGACACTATTCCTAAGCTGAACGATCAATCCCCCGGTACTTGTCACTATACTATACTACAACGATCAGGTACATTGCCTGGTGGGGGTTGTAAGCTTCTCGAGATCCCTCGAGAGGTAAAGCCTGTTGCGATTCCCACGCATCAAGTTTTTGGCGACGCTGCCGGGGAATAGTTATTGTCTAGGTTAGGATTTCTTTTTATTAGGTCTACTTGCTAGATTCCTTTCTAGTAAGATTTTATTTTTATTTTTTTTAGGTCTTCTTTAGTCTATCTTATTTCTTCGTGCCTTTGTTCGTAACTCTTTACCATCCGACATCATGGAAGGTGGTAACATCTTTGAACCCATCATCCCACCACAACAAAACCCACCATTAGAACCCCTTAGGCCCCGAACCTTAGGAGAGTATTCCCGACCTAGCCACCAAGGCTACCGAAACACCATTGAGCTCACCGGAGACAATGTGACCCCCTTGCGATCCGACACCATCCGGTTGGTGCAAAGCGGATGTGCATTCCATGGACTTCATTCCGAAGATCCAAACCAACACCTTAAGGACTTCCTCAAAATCGTAGATTCCATAGACCTAGGTGTTGAAACTAGAGAGGCTACCCGTTTACGCCTATTCCAATTCTCTCTACGGGATCAAGCTAGTCAATGGCTTGAGCGTTTACCCGCGGGATCCATCACCACATGGGATGATCTCACCACTCGTTTCATTGCTCAATTTTTCCCACCGGGGAGAATTACTAAGCTTAGGAATGACATCTTGATGTTCCAACAACGTCAAAATGAATCTCTTTATGAAGCATGGACTCGTTTCAAGGACTTACTCCAAAAAGTCCCTCATCATGGCATAGATCTTTGGCTCCAAGTCCAAATCTTCTATGACCATATCAACATCTCCACGAGGCAAACCATTGACTAATCGGCCGGTGGTAAGCTACGTGATCTTAGTGCGGAACAATCATGGGAACTCATAGAAGATCTTGCTCTCTATGACAACGAAAGTTGGAATGATCCCCGTGATTTGAACAAAATGGTCAAGGCAATATCTTTGCCTTCGAACAATTCTAGCACTCCCGACCGTAGGATCATGGAACTTGAAGACCAAGTCAAGTTTCTCATGAAATCTTACGAAGCTCCGAAGCATTCAAGCCAAGTGAACAAAATCACTTCTTCATGCGAATTATGTAGTGGTCCCCATGACACTCGTGATTGTGTGGAACTCCCCGGAACAGCTTTTGCGAACTACGCATCCACGCGTACCGACGAAGCGGGAGATAAGTGGTACACTTTCAAGCCCGAGCCAAACACATACGGTGATTCATACAACCCCTCATGGAAAAATCACCCAAACCTTAGGTGGAAACAAAATCAACCCAATTCTTCCAATCCGCCTAATCGTTACCAACCAAACGGTCCACCATCCAACCGTACTTTCAACAACAATCCTTCTAACAACTATGGTAGTACCAACAATCTTGAAGGATTGATGTCAAAATTCATGGCATCTCAAGAAGCCCGCATAGCTAGGTTCGAAACCGAATTCAACCAACAACAAACGGAGATGACCAACAAGATTGACAACTTGTTGAAAGCCCTCAACAACCAAACGTTAATCACACCTAGGAAGGACACTAGGGACACCAATAGTGGAGTCCAAATTAAGGACCCCTCATCATCCAAACATGTCCACTTTGTCAATGTTGTCACCATTAAGCCGATAGATAAGGAGATAGAGGAGAGTGACAAGGATGAAGTTAGAATAGAAGCCGATAGTAAGGATGAGAGTAGGGAAGTTGAGGTTAATAAGGATAAGGAAATAGAAGAGGTAGAACCTATAGAGGAATACTTTGATAAGTTGCCAACCAAGGAAGAACGGGAATACTATAAGGATTTATTCGATAGCCCCGAGAAAACTTATATCTTTGGCGACCCCTTGATCAAAATGGGAGACCCCTCTAACATTAACATCCCATGTAATATCGGGCACATGCATATATGGAAAGCTTACATCGACCTTAGATCCCCCGTGAACATCATGACTAGAACCTATTACAATTGGGTGATGAAGAAGAAACTCAATTTTAGGATGATGCCCGGTAAAAATTGGATAAGTAATTTTGCAGGAAGAGTTAAGGGAGTACATGTGATTATAGGGAATCTCACCTATGAGATTGATTTTATGATAGTGGAAGACACTCGTCCGGTGATAGATGCTTGCCTAAGCCAAATAATATTCGGCAAACCATTTGTTGAGGCCACTAGGATGAGTTATGATTCGACTTTAGGGATAGTTAGGTTCAAGAAAGAGAATGATGAGGTTGCTTATCAAATGCCCTACAAGATCGAACAATACCGCCTTCTCTCTAATTTCGAAAAGGAACATAAGCAAGCGGCTTATTATAGGAGTGAGGAGGATAGACGTAGAGGAGTAGAGTATGTTAGAAATAGGATGCTTGGTTTCTACAAAGAGTGCTTGCAACTAGGTCCGGAATACAAAACTGGTTTAGAAGACGACCTAGAGAGTGGAACCAATGATAAAATCACGTAGTAACCCATGACTTTGAGTCTAGATACAAGACTCGTAAATAAAGAAAAGCGCTTCTTGGGAGGCAACCCATGTTTTGTGTGATTTTATTTGTTTGATAGTTATTTGCTTCCGTATGCATGTTTTATTTTTATTGTTGGTTGATCATGTTTCTCAATTAAAATGTGGAAATACTTTATTATGTTGTTTGGCCTAGTCTTAACTTCAACCTAAAGGTATTTTTGAAAAAGATAAGTGTAAGGGGAAACCCCAAATATGTTTTTAAGAAACAAACCGATCATGATTCTCCACAATATTAAATGAACATGCATATTCGTATTTGTTAGAGTCAAATGCTTGTATTGAGTCATAATGAAGTTTTGCAGGATTTTCCAGGAAGTAGGACAAAGTTTTTCCAGAAATTTTCCGGAAACTTAACATAAGAATTTCTGCAGGTCCATTCTGACGGCGTCAGAGTATTACTCTTGACGGCGTCAGGAGTTAAAAATCTGGAAATTTTACCGGTTTTGTTTTTCTAACGGAGTCTTATGGTTTTTGTGAATTATTAAGTTTTATAATCTCCAGGAAATCTGAAAACTTCATTCCACAAGCATTATATCTTACTTTGTTTTCTAGGATTTAGTAACTTATATAGGATGCCGCCGATTTTATGCGAGGTTGTCTTGTCTATTGTTGTCAGGATTTACAGGTTATTTATGACAAGAAGATGATTTATATTCTGGAAGGGAAGCTTTGATTGTTCATTTTCTTGGAGGAAGATTTAACCTGGCCAACCTATAATCCATACCGAGCGAATCAGGGGAGTATTTGATTTCATTCTCTTTACTTTTTCACTTTTACATTCTTTACTTGAACATTGGGGACAATGTTCATCTTAAGTGTAAGGGGAGGGTAAAAAGATGATACCTTACATATGCACTTTCGCTTGAGTTTGTTTTGTTTGATAGTAGATGTGTAATAAAACTATGAGAAATACTTGTTAGTGTAATTTTAGCGCCAAATTTAAAATTTTTTTACAACATTTAGGAGTGAAACTTTAGCCATAGCAAGCGTCTCATGGATAGGTGGTTGTATGACTAGCACATAACCGTATATTCAGAAAAATTTTCCACCCAAATATGTGAGGTTCGCCTTTAGATTTGATAGGAAAAGCATTCATTATTGGTGCTTACGAGTGTACCGGTAGCATTTAGATTCTAGAACTTGCGTTAGTGATGCATCCCGAGACCGCTAGTGAGACTACATTCGTGTGGTAGGATTTACTACATGATAAGAGGCATTAGGATCACTCTTGTGTTAAACCCGTATCATAATTACTTGACCATTTAAGTCATATTACTTGGCTAGTTAAGTCAACTAATTTTTCCCACACCCTTAGCGTTGTACTCATTTTTAGTACACGAAACCCCTAGTACACCCCTCCGAGCCTATCTTTTCGTTTCTAACTTTAAGCATCTTACTTAAAGGAAGAATTTGTTACACCCCACTTAAATGTACACCCAAATCGACTTAGCCTTCCGTGTATGCGCTCATTTTTAGTGCATTATTGTTATTTGTTAACTTTCTAATTGATTACATGGTTGCTAAGTCGAGTCATATCCTTGTACATATTGTTTTGGGACGATTGGGACTCTTGGGTAAGTACTTATTTTATGGAGTAATGGGGAAGAACATCATATTATTACCCTCATATGTACGTTAATCTTAAAAGTGCTCAAAGTGTTTTGATTTTCTTAATTCGAGTCATTAGATTAGTTTAAATGTAAAGTATGTAAAGATTCAAGTGTAAGGGGAACGTTCATACCCCTATGATGTATTATTTTGGATGGTAGGGTAAGAGTGTATGCAAAAAAAAAAAAAAAAAAAAAAAAAAAAAAAAAAAAAAAAAAAAATAGAAAAGAAAAAAGAGAAAAAAAAAACATACGGACTACCATCCCATTTTTATTCTATGTTCATTTTATGTTTTTGTTATTTTTCATTTATTAGTTTAAGTCGAGTCTAGTCTTGGCTTAGCAACGCCATCTTGTACATGTAATTAACCGAGATTGTTAACTCGCCACCAGTAAAACTTCCTTTATCCAACAAAACCGTGTAATTCATGTCCCTATACCTAACGTTACAACCCTTTAAAAGACCTCTTTGATAGTTTATCCTAGGTGCTTACGCCATGTGGTGGAGGTTTGATCCTTTCCCAAGCCTATGGTAATCTATTTTGCTATGACAGGTAGTGAGAGATATCTTCCATTTCCATAATGTTATATTACTTTATTACACCCGAGAGATGTGAGTATCTAAACACTATTTGTGAGGTGCTTGTGTATGACCTCCGTGCTTGTCTATTGGTCTTTAGTGGAA
Organism: Artemisia argyi; assembly: GCA_030686995.1. Lineage (NCBI taxonomy): Eukaryota > Viridiplantae > Streptophyta > Magnoliopsida > Asterales > Asteraceae > Artemisia > Artemisia argyi. Next base: position 42,767,380 of record CM060703.1, read on the forward strand.
CGATTATTTGTTGTAATTACTTTTATATTAGTGTTAAATGACCCCTAACTTGTCTTTTGAGTAGAATAAAAGCTCATTTGCTTGAGGACAAGCAAATCTCAAGTGTAAGGGTATATGATGAGGCGAAAAATGATCCATTTTTAGGGGGTCATTTAAGCCCGAATCCGACTTTATTTGATCAAATATTGCCCTAAATCGTTCCTTTTGTGATTTTAGGTGTTTGGAGAGTGAATTCTGGAAAAGAAGCTATTTTGGACGTTTTTGGAGCATAAAAGTGAATAAAACGGCAAAGTCTCAAATTTCTATGCTGGAACAGTGCATGAAGGCGTCACCTATTACTCTTGACGGCGTCAAGACACAAAGAATAAAATACCGTGGTAGCTAACGGCGTCACATAGGCCGTCATAAGTAGATCAAGGCCGTCCGAGGAAGTGTTTGGCGGCGAGATGACGGCATCACACCATTGCTCTTGACGCCGTCACCTCGGTTTTCCTATATATAGTTTTCTAGTTTTTTCATTAAAAAAGGAGAGAAGTTTTGGTGAAACCCTAAAGACGAATTTGGTGTATCTTTTACAGGTTTTTCAAGGGTTCCAAACCCTTGATACCTTGCATTGTAATTGAGATAAGTGTTCTTCTAATTCAATCAATATGTCTATGTGTTGGTTGTTTATATCTTGTTCTTGTCTCAATTCTATTATGCTAGGCTAGATCTCTTTTGTGTTTGCTTAGATCTAATGAAACCTAGATGTTGATTATGTGTTGATTACTTGTCTATTTTTGTCTTGGATGAATGATTTTATATGTTAGGCTTAAGAAAACTGGCAGATCTCCAAATGGTAACATGCTTGAACGTCTTAAGAAACATGAACCGAGGCGTACTAGGTCTTTATTGGTTGTATTTAATGCATGAGCCACTGTTTACAATCCCTATAGTTGTGCTGGGTCATGGTGTAGGAGGAGATAAGAGCTCATAGAGTTGGGGAGTTATGTATGCCACCCCACGAATGGTATTAAGGAATACAATCCGTCATCCATACAAGTTTAACAAGTAATTAACGTGTAAAAGATATCTAGGGAGTAGTGAAGTCTAAGTAAACACAATTTCTCCAATCACTGCTCACAACCTTAGTATAATTTAGTTTAATTTCATTTTCAGTATTTTATTTTGATTATATATTAGTTTTGGGTTAGTTGAGTAGCAACTAATTCCGCCCACTCTTCCAAAACCCGAGATTTTACTTGCTTTCATAAAAACATAAAAATACAAAAATAATCATCCCTCACCTTTAGAACTAGTAATTAGGCTTTCTAATCCTAGCGATACTATTCCTAAGCTGAACGATCAATCCCCTGGTACTTGTCACTATACTATACTACAACGATCAGGTACACTGCCTGGTGGGGGTTGTAAGCTTCTCGAGATCCCTCGAGAGGTAAAGCCTGTTGCGATTCCCACGCATCAGAAACATATGTGGAGATGTGATTATCTTGACTCTAAAAGAGAAGAAAATTCCTAAGAGATAATCCAAAGTCTCCTAATTGTACTTTGCTCATCTTTCCATGTCGGATAACATATTTGTTACATGATCCGATAGAGGAATTGAGCGCATCGTGCATGCATAGAAAAACGTTTTTGAATTGTATTAATAATGCAAGAAAGATTGATTTTTCGTATTCGTGAGAAAATTTTGAACACATGAATTGGGGTTTTTATGCACAAAATCAAGTTTTCTTATTATCATGCAACAATGATTGTTAATAAAAATAGTTACTTCCCCAATTATAATTTTTGTGCGCAAGAGAATCCTAGAATCAGACCAGAGGGCATTCTTTAACTATGAAGTCTAAGAAGATATGTGTTCCATCATTCCTAATGCTAATCGAAGATAAAAGAATGGTTCACGCTTAAGTGGTTTAGTAAGAATATCAGCTATGTTTTCCTCCGTTGGCAGTTTTTCAATAGATATGTTACCCTTTTGCACATTATCCCTAAGAAAGTGGTGACGAATCTCAATGTGTTTGGTACGAGAGTGTTGCACGGTGCTTTTACTTAAATCGATTGCTCCTTTATTATCACACATGATTGGAATGTCATCAAGTGTAATACGAGAGCCTGTTTCATCCATAGTGCTTGTTGGCATGCCTTTCCGGTGCTTACATATTCGGCTTCGGTTGTGGAGATAGCTAGTGCCGTTTGTTTCTTGGAGAACCAAGAAGTTAAGCAACAACCCATGAAGGTACAAATGCCACTAGTACTTTTTCGATCCATATAATCTCCCACATGATCAGAGTTGGCGTAAACTATAGTTTCTATGCCGGTCCCCTTAGGATACCATAATCCTAAGTGCATAGTGCCTTTAATGTATCGGAAGATACGTTTAACCGCTTCTAAGTGGGAAGATTTGGGATCTTCTTGAAAGCTAGCACAAAGGCAGACACTAAACATGATATCAGACCTACTTGCCGTTAGGTACAATAAACTTCCTATCATACCTCTATACTTAGTACTATCTACGGATTCACCACCTTCATCCTTGGTGAGCTTTGTGTCCGTAGCCATTGGGGTTTTCATAGGTTTAGTATCTTCTAGTCCGAATTTCTTAAGCATTTCCTTAATATATTTGGATTGATTAAAGAATATTCCATCATCTAATTGTTTTATTTGTAGTCCAAGGAAGAAGTTAAGCTATCCCATCATACTCATTTCAAACTCGTCATGCATGATTCTTGAGAATTCATCACACATGTCTTGACAAGTTGAACCAAATATAATGTCATCAACATATATTTGGACGATTATGATGCTTGAATCTTTCTTCTGAGTGAAAAGAGTGTTATCTACCATTCCCATCGAGTATTCATACTTAAGAATAAAAGCTTTCAACCTATCATACCAAGCCTTAGGGGCTTGCTTTAAACCATATAAAGCTTTCTTTAGTTTATAAACATGCACGGGGTACTCGAAGTCAATGAATTCTGGAGGTTGTGCAACATATACCTCCTCATTGATGAGACCGTTTAGGAATGCACTTTTCACATCCATTTGGAACAGTTTAAAATCTAATGCACATGAATATGCGAGTAATATCCTAATGGACTCAAGTCTAGCTACGGGTACATAGGTTTCGTCATAATCAATTCCTTCTTGTTGATTATAGCCTTGTGCGACTAACCTAGCTTTGTTCCTAGATACAATACCAATTTCATCTAGTTTGTTTCTAAATACCCACTTATTCCCTATTATTGTGATATTCTTAGGTCTTGGTACTAACATCCAAACATCATTAGATTTAAATTGGTTTAATTCTTCTTGCATTGCGATGATCCACCTTTCATCTTTCAATGCTTCATTGATATTTTTAGGTTCAATGATTGAAACAAAACAAAAGAAGTTGCTATTGTTTTGAACTTGTGATCTAAGGGTTCTTTTGGTTTAGGCTTCCTATGACGTTATCTAAAGGGTGGCTTTTAGATTCTTTAACATTTGAAGTTTCACCTATTTCGATGGTTTCTTGAGATATGTCTAGGTTTATCATGTTTTCAACTATGGCATTTTCTTCATCCAAATCATCATCTACCAAAGGTGAAGTTTTCGATGGATGGGGACTGTCATCGAAAGTCACATTGAGTGATTCTTCGACAACCACTGTTTCCTTGTTTAAGACAATATAGGCTTTACTAGTTTGAGAGTAACCTAGAAATACACCTTTGTAAGACTTTGGGTCGAACTTGGTGAGATAGTCTTTGGTGTTTAGAATGTAGCATTTGCTACCAAACACTCTAAAGTAATCTAGGGAAGGTTTCCTATCTTTCAAAATTTCATAAGGGGTTTTTCCTATGATTTGTCTAATTAAAATTCTATTAAGAATATAAGTGGGTGTATCTACGGCATTACACCAAAACTTTTGGGAAATCGATTGCTCATTAAGCATGGTTCTACTCATTTCTTGTAAGGTTCTATTTTTCCTTTCGACTACCCCATTTGATTGTGGAGTTCGTGGAGCCGAGAAATTGTGAGTAATACCATTAGCGTCACAATAAGCTCCGAATTGAATTTCATTGTCAAATTCTCTACCATTGTCCGTTCTAATGGAGACTATGTTGCATCCTAATTGATTTTGAATTTTCTTACTAAATATTTTGAATTGATCAAAAGTTTCAGTCTTGTTTTTAAGGAACCTAGTCCAAGTGTACCTAGAGTAATCGTCTACGATCACTAGGGTGTAGAGATTTCCTTCATAACTTCTTATGGCGGAAGGACCGAAGAGTCCATGTGAAGAAGCTCTAGATATCTAGATGTTGAGATCATGTTCTTAGGTTTATGACTGGAGTGAGCTTGTTTTCCAACCTTGCAAGCATCACAAAAGTGTTGATCAAACCTAAGTTTGGGAAGGCTTCTGACTAAATCCTTAAAAGACAATGATTGTAATAAACGCATGTTGGCGTGTCCTAATCTTCTATCCCATAAAGTAGAGTTATCATTAACCGTAGCTAAGCATATGTTCTCACTAGGTTTGTTACTAATTTTCATAACGTATAGGTTACTTTTTCTAATTCCTTTTACAATAACTTTTTCGTTCTTAATTATCTCACTATCGTCTTTGGAAAAGATTACCTTGCAACCATTCTCAAAGATTTGACTAATACTAAGCAAATTAAAACCTAGGTTATCCACATGTTCTACATTAGTAATAGTAAGAGAGTTATGAGTGATCGTACCTTTGCCAATGATATTGCCCTTGAGCTTACAACCAAATGTAAAATTACCTCTAGTACTTGCACTGTATGATGAGAATAGCTTGCGATTACCCGTCATGTGATTTGTGCATCCACTATCTTTGACCCATTCGTCGGGCTCCAGGCCAATTCCCAAGCATATCTAATGATAACACAGACAAACTCAAACATATGGTCCCCAATATCTTATGGTTCCAAAGTTGTTAGCACCAAACATCCTATACATTTCTTGCATTTGTCTAGGGTGTGGAAATGGTTAGTAGAATCCCATAGGAGGGAAATCATTTTTCCAATTCATGGAGTAGTTCTTATGATGATTTTTATTTTTAGTTGTTTTTGACCCAGTTTGTCTATTTGGTATATTTGTTCTCCTAGGGGATGGAGGTGTAGATCTTATAGTTGGTTTGTTGTAACCTAATCCGGGTTTTAGTATTGGTCTATAGAATTGTTTTACTTCTTCTATACTAGCAACGGGTGTTTCTAGTTTTCCTAGTATTGACTATTTTGAACCAAAATCTGTAATAACTTCGGGTAAGGTCACAGTCTTCCTTACTGGGGATGGTCCTTTATCGATGGGATGGTCCCTTAAAGGTGAGGGACTGATGAGGCGAAAAATGATCCATTTTTAGGGGGTCATTTAAGCCCGAATCCGAATTTATTTGATCAAATATTGCCCTAAATCGTTCCTTTTGTGATTTTAGGTGTTTAGAGAGTGAATTCTGGAAAAGAAGCCATTTTGGACGTTTTTGGAGCATAAAAGTGAAGAAAACGGCAAAGTACCAATTTTTCATGCTGAAGACACAAGGTGACGGCGTCAAGAGTTACATCTTGACGGCGTCAGACATGAAGAATAAAATACCGAAGGTGGTGACGGCGTCAAAAGTCATCCTGACGGCGTCAAAGTGGCAAGAATAAAATACCGTGGTTGGTGACGGCGTCACATAGTCCGTCATAAGTAGAACAAGGCCGTCCGAGGAAGTATTTGGCGGCGACGTGACGGCGTCACATGGTAGTCTTGACGCCGTCAGCCTAGTTTTCCTATATATAGTTTTCTAGTTTTTTCATTAAAGGAGAGAGAAGTTTTGGTGAAACCCTAAAGACGAATTTGGTGTATCTTTTACAGGTTTTTCAAGGGTTCCAAACCCTTGAGACCTTGCATTGTAATTGAGATAAGTGTTCTTCCAATTCAATCAATATGTCTATGTGTTGGTTGTTTATATCTTGTTCTTGTCTCAATTCCATTATGCTAGGCTAGATCTCTTTTGTGTTTGCTTAGATCTAATGAAACCTAGATGTTGATTATGTGTTGATTACTTGTCTATTCTTGTCTTGGATGAATGATTTTATATGTTAGGCTTAAGAAAACTGGCAGATCTCCAAATGGTAACATGCTTGAACGTCTTAAGAAACATGAACCGAGGTGTACTAGGTCTTTATTGGTTGTATTTAATGCATGAGCCACTGTTTACAATCCCTATAGTTGTGCTGGGTCATGGTGTAGGAGGAGATAAGAGCTCATAGAGTTGGGGAGTTATGTATGCCACCCCACGAATGGTATTAAGGAATACAATCCGTCATCCATACAAGTATAACAAGTAATTAACGTGTAAAAGATATCTAGGGAGTAGTGAAGTCTAAGTAAACACAATTTCTCCAATTACTGCTCACAACCTTAGTATAATTTAGTTTAATTTCATTTTCAGTATTTTATTTTAATTATATATTAGTTTTGGGTTAGTTGAATAGCAACTAATTCCGCCCACTCTTCCAAAACCCGAGATTTTACTTGCTTTCATAAAAATATAAAAATACAAAAATAATCATCCCTCACCTTTAGAACTATTAATTAGGTTTTCTAATCCTAGCGACACTATTCCTAAGCTGAACGATCAATCCCCCGGTACTTGTCACTATACTATACTACAACGATCAGGTACACTGCCTGGTGGGGGTTGTAAGCTTCTCGAGATCCCTCGAGAGGTAAAGCCTATTGCGATTCCCACGCATCAAGTTTTTGGCGCCGCAGCCCGGGGAATAGTTATTGTCTAGGTTAGGATTTCTTTTTATTAGGTCTACTTGCTAGATTCCTTTCTAGTGAGATTTTTATTTTTATTTTTAGGTCTTCTTTAGTCTATCTTAGTTCTTCATGCCTTTGTTCGTAACTCTTTACCATCCGACATCATGGAAGGTGGTAACATCTTTGAACCCATCATCCCACCGCAACAAAACCCACCATTAGAATCCCTTAGGCCCCGAACCTTAGGAGAGTATTCCCGACCTAGCCACCAAGGCTACCGAAACACCATTGAGCTCACCGGAGACAATGTAACCCCATTGCGATCCGACACCATCCGGTTGGTGCAAAGCGGATGTGAATTCCATGGACTTCGTTCCGAAGATCCAAACCAACACCTTAAGGACTTCCTCAAAATCGTAGATTCCATAGACCTAGGTGTTGAAACTAGAGAGACTACCCGTTTACGCCTATTCCAATTCTCTCTACGAGATCAAGCTAGTCAATTGCTTGAGCGTTTACCCGCGGGATCCATCACCACATGGGATGATCTCACCACTCGTTTCCTTGCTCAATTTTTCCCACCGGGGAGAACTACTAAGCTTAGGAATGGCATCTTGATGTTCCAACAACGTCAAAATGAATCTCTTTATGAAGCATGGACTCGTTTCAAGGACTTACTCCAAAAAGTCCCTCATCATGGCATAGATCTTTGGCTCCAAGTCCAAATCTTCTATGACCATATCGACATCTCCACGAGGCGAACCATCGACCAATCGGCCGGTGGTAAGCTACGTGATCTTAGTGCGGAACAATCATGGGAACTCATAGAAGATCTTGCTCTCTATGACAATGAAAGTTGGAATGATCCCCGTGATTTGAACAAAACGGTCAAGGAAATATCTTTGCCTTCGAACAATTCAAGCACTCCCGACCGTAGGATTATGGAACTTGAGGACCAAGTCAAGTTTCTCATGAAATCTTACGAAGCTCCAAAGCATTCAAGCCAAGTGAACAAAATCACTTCTTCATGCGAATTATGTAGTGGTCCCCATGACACTCGTGATTGTGTGGAACTCCCCGGAACATCTTTTGCGGACTACGCATCCACGCGTACCGACGAAGTGGGAGATAAGTGGTACACTTTCAAGCCCGAGCCAAACACATACGGTGATTCATACAACCCCTCATGGAAAAATCACCCAAACCTTAGGTGGAAACAAAATCAACCCAATTCTTCCAATCCGCCTAATCGTTACCAATCAAACGGTCCACCATCCAACCGTACCTTCAACAACAATCCTTCTAACAACTATGGTAGTACCAACAATCTTGAAGGATTGATGTCAAAATTCATGGCATCTCAGGAAGCCTGCATAGCTAGGTTCGAACCCGAATTCAACCAACAACAAACGGAGATGACCAAAAAGATCGACAACTTGTTGAAAGCCCTCAACAACCAAACATTAATCACACCTAGGAAGGACACTAGGGACACCAATAGTGGAATCCAAATTAAGGAACCCTCATCATCCAAACATGTCCACTTTGTCAATGTTGTCACCATTAAGCCGATAGATAGGGAGATAGAGGAGAGTGACAAGGATGAAGTTAGAGTAGAAGCCAATAGTGAAGATGAGAGTAGGGAAGTTGAGGTTAATAAGGATGAGGAATTGGAGGAGATAGAACCTATAGAGAAATACTTTGATAAGTTGCCAACCGAGGAAGAACGGGAATACCATAAGGATTTATTCGATAGTCCCGAGAAAACATATATCTTTGGCGACCCCCTGATCAAAATGGGAGACCCCTCAAACATTAACATCCCATGTAATATAGGGCACATGCATATATGGAAAGCTTACATCGACCTTAGATCCCCCGTGAACATTATGACTAGGACCTATTACAATTGGGTGATGAAGAAGAAACTCAATTTTAGGATGATGCCCGGTAAAAATTGGATAAGTAATTTTGCAGGAAGGGTTAAGGGAGTACATGTGATTATAGGGAATCTCACCTATGAGATTGATTTTATGATAGTGGAAGACACTCGTCCGGTGATAGATGCTTGCCTAAGCCAAATTATATTCGGGAAGCCATTTGTTGAGGCCACTAGGATGAGTTATGATCCGACTTTAGGGATAGTTAGGTTCAAGAAAGATAATGATGGGGTTGCTTATCAAATGCCCTACAAGATCGAACAATACCGCCTTCTCTCTAATTTTGAAAAGGAACATAAGCAAGCGGCTTATTATAGGAATGAGGAGGATAGACGTAGAGGAGTAGAGTATGTTAGAAATAGGATGCTTGGTTTCTATAAAGAATGCTTGCAACTAGGTCCGGAATACAAAACTGGTTTAGAAGACGACCTAGAGAGTGGAACCAATGATGAGATCACGTAGTAACCCATGACTTTGAGTCTAGATACAAGACTCGTAAATAAAGAAAAGCGCTTCTTGGGAGGCAACCCATGTTTAGTGTGATTTTATTTGTTTGATTGTTATTTGCTTCCGTATGCATGTTTTATTTTTATTGTTGGTTGATCATGTTTCTCAATTAAAATGTGGAAATACTTTATTATGTTGTTTGGCCTAGTCTTAACTTCAACCTAAAGGTATTTTTGCAAAAGATAAGTGTAAGGGGAAACCCCAAATATGTTTTAAAGAAACAAACCGATCATGATTCTCCACAATATTAAATGAACATGTATATTCGTATTTGTTAGAGTCAAATGCTTGTATTGAGTCATAATGAAGTTTTGCAGGATTTTCCAGGAAGTAGGACAAAGTTTTTCCAGAAATTTTCCGGAAACTTAACATAAGAATTTCTGCAGGTCCATTCTGACGGCATCAGAGTATTACTCTTGACGGCGTCAGGAGTTAAAAATCTGGAAATTTTACCGGTTTTGTTTTTCTAACGGAGTCTTATGGTTTTTGTGAATTATTAAGTTTTATAATCTCCAGGAAATCTGCAAACTTCATTCCACAAGCATTATATCTTACTTTGTTTTCTAGGATTTAGTAACTTATATAGGATGCCGCCGATTTTACGCGAGGTTGCCTTGTCTATTGTTGTCAGGATTTACAGGTTATTTATGACAAGAAGATGATTTATATTCTGGAAGGGAAGCTTTGATTGTTCGTTTTCTTGGAGGAAGATTTAACCTGGCCAACCTATAATCCATACCGAGCGAATCAGGGGAGTATTTGATTTCATTCTCTTTACTTCTTAACTTTTACATTCTTTACTTGAACATTGGGGACAATGTTCATCCTAAGTGTAAGGGGAGGGTAAAAAGATGATACCTTACATATGCACTTTCGCTTGAGTTTGTTTTGTTTGATAGTAGATGTGTAATAAAACTATGAGAAATACTTGTTAGTGTAATTTTAGCGCCAAATTTAAATTTTTTTACAACATTTAGGAGTGAAACTTTAGCCATAGCAAGCGTCTCATGGATAGGAGGTTGTATTACTAGCACATAACCGTATATTCAGAAAAATTTTCCACCCAAAAATGTGTGGTTCGCCTTTAGATTTGATAGGAAAAGCATTTATTATTGGTGCTTATGAGTGTACCGGTAGCATTTAGATTCTAGAACTTGCGTTAGTGATGCATCCCGAGACCGCTAGTGAGACTACATTCGTGTGGTAGGATTTACTACATGATAAGAGGCATTAGGATCACCCTTGTGTTAAACCCGTATCATAATTACTTGACCATTTAAGTCATATTACTTGGCTAGTTAAGTCAACTAATTTTTCCCACACCCTTAGCGTTGTACTCATTTTTAGTACACGATACCCCTAGTACACCCCTCCGAGCCTATCTTTTCGTTTCTAACTTTAAGCATTTTACTTAAAGGAAGAATTTGTTACACCCCCCTTAAATGTACACCCAAATCGCCTTAGCCTTCCGTGTATGCGCTCAATTTTTAGTGCATTATTGTTATTTGTTAAACCCTAAGTTAACTTTCTAATTGATTATATGGTTGCTAAGTCGAGTCATATCCTTGTACATATTGTTTTGGGACGATTGGGACTCATGGGTAAGTACTTATTTTATGGAGTAATGGGGAAGAACATAATATTATTACCCCCATATGTACGTTAATCTTAAAAGTGCTCCAAGTGTTTTGATTTTCTTAATTCGAGTCATTAGATTAGTTAATGTAAAGTATGTAAAGATTCAAGTGTAAGGGGAATGCTCAAACCCCTATGTTGTATTATTTTGGATGGTAGGGTAAGAGTGTATGCAAAAAAAAAATAAAAAAAAGAGAAAAAACATACGGACTACCATCCCGTTTTCATTCTATGTTCATTTTATGTTTTTGTTATTTTTCATTTATTAGCTTAAGTCGAGTCTAGTCTTGGCTTAGCAACGCCATATTGTACATGTAATTAACCAAGATTGTTAACTCGCCACCAGTAAAACTTCCTTTATCCAACAAAACCGTGTATTTCATATCCCTACACCTAACGTTACAACCCTTTAAAAGACCTCTTTGATAGTTTATCCTAGGTGCTTACGCCATGTGGTGGAGGTTTGATCCTTTCCCAAGCCTATGGTAATCTATTTTGCTATGACAGGTAGTGAGAGATATCTTCCATTTCCATAATGTTATATTACTTTATTACACCCGAGAGATGTGAGTATCTAAACACTATTTGTGAGGTGCTTGTGTATGACCTCCGTGCTTGTCTATTGGTCTTTAGTGGAACGATTATGTTGGGATCATACTTTAGTATTTAGTCAAGTCTCGGTCATTACATTTTGTAATAGGTTGCTTAAGTATTGTTTATGATTATTGTTTAGTTAATGGGCAACATGTAAAAGCCCATAAGGCCTTAAAAGCCCACGTATGAAGAGATAAGGGAGGAAGGGAGTGTTGCCCTAACTCCTCCCTTATAAATAGAAACCTTATGTTACATTTTATTTTGTTGGTTATTTGATTATCTTAAGGAAACTCTTGCACTTTCACTTTTCATATTGTCTCATAATCAACCACCTCTCATTCTCATCTTACTTCTTTCATAATCATACTTGTGTTTACTAAATGGTGACCTAACAAGTGGTATCATTCGCCTAATAGAGATTGAAGTGTTGTTCTTATGGTTAACGTGGGGTTCTCATCACTTTTCTTCATCTTTTTGCATTTTTCTTTGTTTCTTTCACTCAAATATTGAAGCTTGGACAAGTTTCAAGGTTGATATAGTGATTTGAAGCTTAGTTGTTGCATAAAGTTGTGATTTTTAAGGTTTTTTTTAAGGTTTTATAGCTTCTTTGATATTGGAAAACTGGTTTTTGGTAGCTAAATCTTATTAAGTTAGTGTTTTCTAAGTATTGGTGAAGTTATTTGATCAAAAGTACCTTATTTCTAAGCATTTTTTCTTCAAAAATTTGAGATTTTTCAAGTTTCTGACCAGTTTACGCGTAACTTAGGTGAATAGTATGATTCTATAGCTGTCAACAGTACTTTCTATCCTTTTTACGCATAACTTTTGGCCTAAAACCCTTTTCTTACGCGTAACTAAGGTCAAAACCCTTTTCTTACGCGTAACTGAGGTCAAAACCCTTTTCTTACGCGTAACTTTGGATAAAACCCTGTTTTTACGCGTAAAACCTACGAGTAAAGTCCTTTTCTACGAGTAAGTGTGAATTCCTACGCACAAGTCAGATCCTACGCCTAAAGTTTACGCATAAGTTGATCTTACGCGTAAGTTTCAGATTCTACGCTTAACCATCAACAAAGATCTTCTCCTTGTGTTCCGGTGACTCAGTGCTTCCCTAGCTTGGATAAGTTAGTGGAATACTTCGACTTCGGATATCTTTCAAGCTTGGATAAGTTTGGAAGATTTGTTTGGTTGTATAACCTTACGCATAAGTCTAAACTTACGCATAAGCCAAAGCTTACGCGTAAAGAGTAAACTTACGCCTAAACTTATTGTTTACGCATAACTACACTCTTTATGCATAACCTATTAGTTTACGCGTAAGATTTTAGTTCCGCGTAAGAATTTTACTTACCCCAAGGATTTTTGAACTTAATCAAAGGAACGTGCATTTCAATCTTCTACAAAGATCCATTTCTACACAAGTGTTCTAAGATGTCTCAACCACCTAATCACTACTTCCCTCATGTTCAGCAACATCCACCTCAGCAACATCAACATCAGCAGCAGTATCAGCAACAACAATACCTTCTGTCACACCCCCAAAATCGGGTCCAGCGGAAGCATACATGCAGCTGGGGTGTAACTCAATTGATATCACAATACAAGTACAAAAATGGTTTTCACTTTAGTCATTTAGAATAAAATCGTTAAATCAAAAATGTTGAATTTACATCGTTAAAAGTTGTGCGGAAGTAGGCCCTTAAATAGTTTAAAACGGTCCCCATATAAATAATCAGAGTCTTCTATGACCATGCCATGCCCTGCCAAAACCTCCTGTAGCGTGCCATATGCTTAAAACCTGAAAATACATGCTAAAGTGTCAACACGAGGTTGGTGAGTTCATAGAGTTTGTTTAACAAACAATGCCTATAGAGAAAAGATCGCCCAGCAAAGGCATCGTAAATCCACTCAGTTACAAGTCCCGCCATAAGAGACTTGTAACCTGTGTGTTTACAACCCACTGCCAAATGTGTTAAAGTCTACGTGAACAAAAGAAATACTGGTATCCAAATTCCCAGATAAACATAGCAAAAACGGCTATATAAATAATTCAGTCAATGAGGCCATATGATAAATCAGTCAAGCGGGAAAACCCGTAGTAAGGTTGATGCAAAGGCATCGCAATTCAGTCAAGAAATGAAACAGTAATATTACGTTTGACATCACAGCCAAGTGGGGAATACCACAATACGTTTGACATCACAGCTAAGTGGGGAATACCACAATATTACAATGGACATATAGGTCAATCAAGTAGGGAAACAGCAATACTACGTTTGACATCACAGCCAAGTGGGGAATACCACAATACTACGTTTGACATCACAGCCAAGTGGGGAATACCACAATACGTTTGACATCACAGCCAAGTGGGGAATACCACAGTATTACGTTTGACATCACAGCCAAGTGGGGAATACCACAGTATTACAATGAGCATATAGGTCAATAGGTGACAACGCGGTCATATAAACAAGGATAATCAATCCCAGGAAATACAGGAAATCAAACATACCAATGAATGCAGGTGATCAAACATACAAATGAATGCAGGTGATCAAACATATGTTTAGGTAACATAGGAAATATTTGAGAAATCAACCAGGTAAAACAAGTAGTGCGTTTAAGTAAAACGAGCATGTATTCTCCCCCAAAGAGTTTACCAAAACAATTGAAAAAGTAGGGGCTATGACTCACCTGGAGCGATAGCTATGATGACAAGAATGGATACACTGAAATGAGGCACGATCTCTAACCGCAACCTAATATGAATAATAACGATCTACCTTAGATCATGACATAATGAAATGAATGCACGTGCACATGATGCCTATACCACTCGTAACTTGGAAATACTAGTTATCGTCATGGTAAAATAGTTTCCATACTTAGGAAAAATATGTTCATTTAGAGAAGTATATAACTTGTCATATTAACTCGTACGAAAAAGTTAGCGTTATAATCCTCGTACCAAAACCTTAGAATGACGTCGTCATGTCGTATAAATATTCCCTCGGGTCGTACGTATTCATTGGTTAAGAAAATAGTCATTAGTAACTTTGTTAGAAAATATACCATTTAGTACGTACGTTATTATTTTTATTTGTGACTATATATATATATATATATATATATATATATATATATATATATATATATATATATATATATATATATAGTTTTGACGATATTAAAACGGGTATAACTCGGTCGTTTTAGGCTCGTTTTCCTTGTTCTTTATGTCCACGGATTCGTCTTTGTGTATACTAGTATATTTTAGATAACTCGGTTCCTCTAGGTTACGTTTAATGCCTCTTTTTACCCATTGAAAACTGCCATACAGCAAGCAGTTTCTACCAAAAATAGTTTTCGTCTTTAAATTTGCAAAAATCATAACTCCTTCGTTATAAACTCGTTTTAATCCGTTCTTTCGCCCAAAGTTTCGTTTTTGAATGTATTTTCTAAATCTTTGGTCAAAAGTTAACCATCACCCACTGATTTTCCCACGAAATTAAAATAGGGACAGTAGGTATATCAAAAGTTTCAAAAACCATTTCCAAGTCTCCAAACTAGTTCCATCATCTATCAAACCACTTTCAAACACCACAAAACTAATCTAATCCTACCATACACCTTCTTAGGGTGTCATGGGTTCCTAATCACCAAAACCAAGTAGATCTAACAAGGATCTAACCAAAAATCACTTCTAGGGCTTGTATGATCAAAAGTTTACAAAAATAAAGTGGTATAAGTTAATGCATGTATGAGATCTTGCAAGAAACATGTATAATCATAGTAATAACTTTGTAAAAATTATGAAATGAGTTTAGTAAACTTACTTGTAAGATTAGAGAAGTTAAGATGATTAAAACCTAATAATCCTTGAGTTTTTATTTCAAAACTCTAACAAGGACACTATAAACACAAGATTTATGCTAAGATCTTTAAGAAAATTTTCTTCTTTCTCCTTGTTTCTTCCTTGGCCGTGGGTTAGAGAGA
Source organism: Artemisia argyi (assembly GCA_030686995.1). Lineage (NCBI taxonomy): Eukaryota > Viridiplantae > Streptophyta > Magnoliopsida > Asterales > Asteraceae > Artemisia > Artemisia argyi. Next base: position 42,782,811 of record CM060703.1, read on the forward strand.
GCAAAAGAGAGAATGAGAACTTTTTGTTAGATGAAAAAATGAGATAAGAAAACCTTGTAAAGTTTATATATATTATTGTTATTATTATTATTATTATAACAAAGTTAGTAGTAGCATTAATGAACAAGGAGTGTATAAGTAAAATTGTAAGAAAAGTGGCAAGGGGGGGGGGGGGGGGCGGCAAAGTCAAGGGGGGGGGGGGGGGGGGGAATGTGGAAGACTTTTGTTGTAAGAAAATGCATTATTAGTTGTTTTGTGTAGTTTTAAATTGTACCGGGTACCGGGTTAACTAAAAATAAATTTTAACGGAGTTAACCGGGTCATAATAAAGTTATAAAAATTATAAAAATAGGTTGGATAAAATTATTGGGTGTTTAGATAATTATAGTTTAATTTCCACGAAAACCGTCAAAGTTTTAGTAAACTTAAGTTAATAATAAAAATAAATATCCAAAATACCGGGTAAATTAATATTATAATTTTTATAATATAAAAATGAATATAAAAATATATTGGGATCATCGTCGGGAGTGTTGGACGTGTAGTCACATTTATAGTTCGCGTATTAGTGTTTATTTAAAATAAACATACGTAATTCGTTAATTATATTAAAATTATAATTTGAATACCCTACGAGTGGAATAGTATGCAAGTGACATAATGATGATACGTAGACTATTTCTAGTCCGTATGAGATGTCCCAAATGATAATGCATGAATTCGCTCCTGAACCAATACGGTTACGCGAATTTGAATACTCGTAAACTAAATTTACGACGACATGAGTAATGCACGTGAATAGTGGTTTTCTCTCGGAAATGAATAGTATCAAGTGAATAGTAAAATTTCCGAATGTTTCTCGAAATGTCAAATTGACCTCAAAAACGATGAATAGTGATCGATGAATAGTAAATGATGAATAGTAACTTGTGAATAGTAAATTGTCGAGGTTTGGAAAATGACCGAAAATTACGAGTTGTGACACCTTCCGCACCAAATGAATCAACAACCTTCTCAAAAACAAACATACAATCCACTACATCATTACCTAATGATGCAACAACATCAGATCATTCCTCAACAACAACCATATCAAGTGCCACAACAAAACACTCAGTTTTCCTCCAAACAACCTCACTGGTTTGACAGAATGTGTGAAGTTATTACAACTCAACAATCCCGACATGAGGCAGGATCACTTGAAACACCTCCTATGCTTACACCTGGAAACTATGTTCAATGGTCAAGTCGATTCCTACGATTTCTTGAACTAAAGAAACCTCATGGGCAATTCTTGAAGCAAGTGATACTTGAAGGACCATTTGAGTGGCCAACAAGATTTGAAGCTGGTGATCCACATGCTGATCCCTCACGTCCTCCTGGTGATAGACCTCTTCCAGAATCTGCACTCACTGAAGAACAGAAACTACATCGTGAAGCTGATCAGTATGCAATGGCTTATATACTTCAAGGTATACCAAATCCAATCTATCGAAGTGTCGATGCTCATAAAACAGCCAAAGCTATGTGGGAACACGTTCATCTCCTTATGGAAGGTACTCAACTGAACAAAGATGACATGGAATCCAAACTCTACATAGAATACACTGACATCACAATTGAACCAAGAGAGACGCTTAAATCCTACTATCATCGTTTCACTAATGTGGTCAATGATCTGGAACGTCACAAAATCACAGTACCAAGGATCGCTGTGAACTCCAAATTTGTTGGTAGTCTTGGCCCTGATTGGCATAAATATGTGACATTTGTTCGTCAAACGAAGAATCTTCATGATGCTCCATATGGTTTGTTGTATGATTTTCTGAAACACCATGAACCTGAAGTGGAAAAAGATCGAGCTCTACGAGGAGGATACACACCCACACCAACACCAAATTCTTTGGCTCTCGTAGCTCAATCTCCATATGCTCCACCACCAATGTCAAATCATGCATATGTTCAAGAGCAAAACTACTTCGGGTATCCACAATCTTCCACCTCGAACCAAATGGTCCCTTATGATACATCTCCACAGAATTCTTCTACTCAACTTGTTCCGTCAAACAACAATGATGCTGTGTACTACTCCAACTCCAATGATGATGACGATGATGACTTTAATACGTTGAATCAGGGACTTGCTCTTATTGCTCGTGCTTTCAGCAAATTCTCCAACAAAACAAACAACCATCAACGTTCATCTTCTAACACAAGGAATCAAGCTGTTGTTAATGATGGAAGAGTGGAAATTCAGAATCGCAACTATGGTCGATCTGGTTCAGGAAGTTCTTCAGGAAATTATGGGAATGGTCAGAGGTTTAGTAACAATGAAGGGTTCAGGAACAACTCAGGATCTTCTCAGCAAAGGTCTGCACCAGTTGTAACAAGGAACTCCAACTCAGGGAATGCAATGTGATGTTATAACTGTAATGAACAAGGTCATATTGCGACTGCATGTCCTAAACCGCGAACTCGGGGAAGTAAGTTTCACAAGCAGGCATTACTCATGGCTCTTCAAGATGAAAAAGATGGACATTTCCCTGAACAGGATAACAACTTCATGGCAAATGTACACAATGACGATGACATGGAAGATCTGGAAGCTAATGCAGCTGTGATGCTTATGGCCAACATGCAGGAACTTAAACTCAATGATTCAGGTCCAGTGTATGACACTGACGGCTTGTCTCAGGTACATGACTTCAATGCATGCTTTATAAATGATATAATCTCACCCTCTGCTTCTGAATCAGATATGGTGCAAGTTGTTCCATCTAAATCATCTTCATCCTCTCAAACAGATGAACAAATAAGCACAGTTGTCATATTTGATGATGACACGGTTGTCTCATTTGATGATCCTATTGAGCATGATAAATATGATCAGTTAGAACAACATGAACCATCATTTGATCCAGACCCTGACCTCATAATGTTATCTAAACAACTGAATGCTCAACAATTGCTAATTGCAAAATGCAACGAGAAAAACAAAGTTTTAAAAGAAACTAATGCAGCACTTGCAAGAGATATTGAGTGTTATAAAATTCAGCTTTCAAATCAGGAGGAAAAGATTAAACATACTAAAAGTTTTGAAAAAGCTTTTCAAGATTCTTACAACAAAGAACAAGATCTTCAACGCAAAATGCAAGATTTAATTGAGTCAACGGAAAGTTGATTTCAAAACTTGAAAGTAAGAAGTGTGAATTGAAAAAACAAGTTGAATGTCTTCAAACAGAACTATCAAAAACAGAAACAGAATTGTCAAGTTGTAAAAAGGATTTTTGTGAACATAAAATACGAAAAAGGAAGTACATAGATAACTTACTCGGTGATATTGTTGATCTTGAAAAACAACTCAAAGAATTTCGTCACATTGTTTACAAACACGGGAACTCTGTCACAACAATTCAGAAATTTACTTTAAAACCGAGACCCGATAAAGGATTTGCACTTGGTGATTACAATTCAATGTTTCTTCACACGGCATTCAAAGAAATTCCAAAAATTTACAGTATGGATTATTTTCATGATAATACGATTGTGCGTGCTGTTGTTTTTGATACTGAGGAAGAAGAAGAACTTGAAGAAGAGAGTCGATCTAAAATGAGTCATGTTCAATATTGGACACCATATGACTATTCAAAAGCTCCTCCCACTTCAAAATCTTTTGTTACTCAAAAGGACTTACCTGAGAAATCATGGTTTATCGAAGAGTCATATGTTTCATCTCACAATGCGGCTCCTGTCCAAACTGTAGTACAAATAAATGGTCCTTTACCATCATCTGGTGAACTTACACCTTTACCAAAAAATTGTCGTGTCTTAAATTATTTCAAAAACTTTATGGAAGACATCGAAATTTTGTAGGAAACAATTGAACGTAATTCTGAAATAAAAATTGAAACTTTTCAATCCGCTTACGAGCGAGAAAAGAGAGATATTTTTCAAAAACAAATGAAGCCAATTGTTCAACACCTCCGTCTATGTGCTACACGTTGGGATCAGGAACTTCAAAAGGAGGTCAAACATATGATAAACGTTTTCAACGCTACCGAAAATGAGATTTTGGTCCAAAAGCAACAAACTAGAGTTTTCAAAAATGATGCTGATCGACTCTTGGAACAAGTTCTCTGTGCTGATATTTTGTCTATTATTATGAATGATCTCTATAAATCTGGTACTTCTATGCTTGTGGATGATCTCTGTGTTGATAATAATTTGTTGAACGTGGAATTAGAGACACTTAAACATGAGAATGACAATCTGAGAAAAAAGAATGATGATGTGACAAAACAGTTTTCAAAAGAAATTTGTCAACTCAATCAAAGGCTTGAATGGTGTCAAGCTCAGAGTCTTAAATTGGAATTGAAACTTCAAAGTCAAAATATTTCTAACTCTTGTCAGCTTTGCAAAACCAATGAGTCTTTCAAAAGTTTGTGTCTCAAATACGAGAATGAAATTGCGGAGTTAAAAATTGAAAACGTCGAATGGCAACAAAACCACGATGACATCAAATATTGCAATGGTTTACTTGAGTCTGAAATACAGGATAAAAATCACATCATCATTGATTTAAAAGAGAAAGTTAAGCTACTTCAAAAAGGAAAAATGGTTGACACCACAGTGATAGCACCAGGATTGTATCAATTAGACAAAACAACTAAAGGAAATGTTGTTCAAACCACTAATGTTGATAACTCCACTTCTACAGGACTAGTCTCCACTAATAGCGTTAGCAGACCCAAGCGTAAAAGTAAAAGGAAGAATAGGCTCTGGCAACGTAAAAGAGGATCACTAGAAGCTCAAGAAGTAGAAGACCAACTTAGGAATTTGAATAAAACTCATGTTGCATCAGATTTAGATTCTAGTCTGGCAAATTGTAATCAAAATCTAAATGTAACGAATGATGAACCTTTGAATGTTTTGAATATTAATGCATCTTGTGTGTTTTGTCGTAAAAGTGTATCATGTGGTGATCATACTAAATGTATTGCTAACTCTCTACTTAATCGTCATAAGAAACATAGGACAAGCATTCCTCTTAGGCCCACTACTGCCTCTAAGTCTATCTTAGGAAAGCCGCCTTCTATGGTTTCTAAGGATGATGATGTCACCATAAGTGCAGAGAACAAGTCTAGGAATCAGCCAAACACTAGTGAATTCACAATTAAGAAAGCACGTACTAGTTGGAATTGGCAACGTTGGTTACAACACAAACCCGATTTTAAATTGATTCCTAAATTATTGAATACTTGTGCTTCTAACCAACTGGAACCCGCAGTTTCTTTGGGTTCCACCCTTACTTCTGTTCCATCCGTGTCCTCTTCTTGTGATGCAGGTGGTACAAATTGTTCTCTGGATTGTTGATAGCGGATGCACCCGACATATGACAGGCAATCTCAAACTGTTGAAAAACTTTGTCTCAAAGTTCATTGGCACTGTCAGATTCGGGAATGATCATTACGCGTTAATAATGGGATATGGTGACTATATAAGTGGAAACATCGAAATCAGCCGTGTTTACTATGTGGAAGGCCTTGGACACAACCTTTTCTCCGTTGGTCAATTCTGTGATGGGGATCTAGAAGTTGCATTTCGTGAGAAAACTTGCTTTGTTCGTGACTTACAAGGAAACGATCTTATGTCTGGCTCCCGTGGCTCCAATCTTTACAAAATATCAATGTCAGATATGATTGCAACATCTCCGATATGTCTTCTCTCCAAAGCAGAATCGACTAAATCTTGGTTATGGCACAAACGTCTTTCCCACTTGAATTTCAAAACCATGACTGACCTTGCTCGTTACAAACTTGTTGAGGGATTTCCAAGATTCCGCTTTACCAAAGATCACTTATGTCCAGCCTGTGAACAAGGAAAAAGTACTCGTGCTCATTTTCCTAATAAACCTGAGCACAGTACGAATCATGTTCTGCAATTGCTTCATATGGATTTGTGTGGACCGATGCGTGTTCAAAGTATCAACGGTAAACGCTACATTCTTGTAATTGTGGATGACTATTCCAGATGGACTTGGGTTTATTTTCTACGAAGTAAAGATCAAGCTCCGACAATGATCATCACCTTTCTCACTAAAATTCAAGTTCAGCTACGCAACACAGTACGAATCGTCAGAACTGACAATGGAACTGAATTTAAGAATCAGACACTTCGGTCTTATTATGAGAAAGTGGGAATTGAACATCAAACATCTATTCCTAGAAGCCCAGAACAGAATGGAGTTGTTGAAAGACGCAACAGGACGTTAGTGGAAGCTGCTAGAACTAGGTTGATTAATGCTCAGTTACCAGATTACTTGTGGGCAGAAGCTGTTTCAACTGCATGTTATACCCAAAACCATTGTATGATCACAAAACGTCATCGCAAAACACCATATCAAATTGTTTACAAAAGGAAACCGAACATCGATTACTTTCATGTTTTTGGAGCACTCTGTTATCCGAAAAATGATCGTGGTGATTTAGGTAAACTTAAAGCAAAGGCTGACATCGGAGTGTTCGTTGGATATTGTGAAAATTCTAAAGGTTTTCGGATATGGAATCGTCGTACAAGAGAAATTCAAGAAACCATTCACGCTAATTTTGATGAACTCACCCAAATGGCTTCTGAGCAACACAGCTTAGGACCCGAATTTAACCGTCTTAACTCTCCGGCATCTTCAGCTGAACCATTGCCACTCAACCGCAAAGAATTGGAAACCTTGTTTGCTCCACTATTTGATGACACAATTGAATACCGTCCTACTGAGGTCTCACCTAATTCCGCTGCTCAACCTGATAACATTCAAGTACCAGACTCACCTCAACAAACCACTACAAGTGTTGAGAGAGACGGTCCTCCAATTATATCACCATCTACAGCAGAACAAACTGGTTCTAACTCCCGCCATCCAGCTGAAGATCCAACAACACTATCAGTTCCACAACCCGCAGAGCATGATCCTGATGCGTTCTTTAATCCGTTTGCACCAGCTACTACAGTTCCTGATATAGCTGAGTCGTCAACATGCAATATGGATCCTGCTAACATGCGAGATACTTATCAACTACACCCTTCAACACACAAATGGACCCGAGACCATCCACTAGTTCATATTATTGGCCATCCAGATCACCTGTTATGACAAGACAACGACTTCACACGGATGGAGAAACTTGTATCTACGCACTCACAGTTTGTCATGAAGAACCCAAGAACATTAAAGATGCAATGACTTATGACAACTGGATTGAATCTATGCAAGAGGAATTTCAGCAATTCATAAGATTAGAAGTTTGGGAATTAGTTGAAAGACTTGACAGAGTCTTTGTCATTGGGTTAAAATGGATCTGGAAGAATAAGCTTGATGCTGAAGGAACTGTCATACGAAACAAATCACGTCTGGTAGCGAAAGGATACTCTCAACTGGAAGGTCTAGATTTTGCTGAATCCTTTGCTCCAGTGGCTAGACATGAAGCTGTTTGGATCTTTTTGGCCTATGCTGCACACAGGAACATGGTAGTTTACCAAATGGATGTCAAAACAGCATTTCTTAATGGAGAACTCCGTGAAGAAGTTTATGTTAGCCAACCTGAAGGCTTCGTTGATCCTGAGCGTCCTAATCACGTTTACCGACTCAAAAAGGCACTCTACGGACTCAAGCAAGCCCCACGGGCGTGGTATGACAAACTGTCCACTTTCTTACTGGCCAATAAATTTTCTAAAGGATCGGTGGATCTAACATTATTTACAAAAACCTACGGGGAGGACTTACTTGTTGTTCAAATATATGTCGATGACATTATTTTTGCCTCAACACAAAGAAGTTACTCTAATGATTTTGCAAAATTAATGAAAGATAATTTTGAAATGTCCATGATGGGTGAACTTTCGTTCTTTCTAGGACTACAAGTTCATCAATCACCCCGTGGAATTTTCGTAAATCAATCCAAATATGCTCTTGAAATTTTAAAGAAACATGGAATGATGTCTTGTGATACTTATAATACACCAATGGGCTATACCACAAAACTAGATGCTGATTTACATGGGACTCCAGTTGACCCTACCAAATACCGAAGTATGATTGGGTCCCTCATGTATCTCACAGCTAGTAGACCTGATATAGTATTTGCTGTCTACATGTGCTCTCGCTATCAGTCCAGACCAACTGAAAAACACCTCAGTGAGGTCAAGAGAATCCTTCAATACATAAAGGGAACCATTAACTTGGGGATCTGGTATCCGAAGGATTCTGGCTTTGAACTAATTACTTTTTCAGATGCTGACCATGCAGGATGTTTAGACACACTCAAAAGTACATCTGGTGGATTACAATTTCTCGGAGACAAACTTGTGTCATGGCAATCTAAAAAGCAGGACTGCACATCACTGTCGTCTACAGAATCTGAATACATAGCCATGTCTGCTTGTTGTGCTCAAGTCATCTGGATGAGATCACAACTTAAGGATTATGGCTACCTATTCAACAGGATTCCTATCTACTGTGACTCAAAGAGTGCAATTGCTATCTCCTGCAACACAGTACATCATTGCAAATCCAAACACATCGATCTCCGATATCACTTCATCAAAGAGCATGTGGAAAAGGGTACAGTTGAACTTTATTTTGTTGGAACTGAGTACCAGTTGGCGGACTTACTTACCAAATCCTTAGCACCATCAAGGTTTGCTAGTCTAGTTCACCAAATTGGTATGCGATGTTTGACTCCAGAGGATCTGGAAAAGTTTTTAAAACACAATTGATCGTCAAACATCATAACTATCCTTGTAAATATTTTTTCAAAAACAAAAATACAAAAATATAAAACCAATCAAAAACTCAAAAAGATTTTTTATCAAAAAAAAAAAAAAATGCAAGTATAAACCACCACTTTCAACACTATTTTAGAAAATGTCTTCAACTATTTAAAACAAGTGTTGAGGGGGAGGAAAAGTAACGTTTTTTAATTTCTCAAAAATATTTTGTCTTTTATACTTGCATTTTACCAAAAAATAAATACATTTTTTATATAAAAGTGTTGAATCAAAAGTATTTCGGGTTACTCTCCTTGACCAAAACCAATTAATTTTACTATGATCTAAGGTCGAGGGGGAGTACGACAAGTTGTTCTTATTATGTCTTGGTGTTAAATAAACGAAAGCTATATGTGTTAATGTGATTAGGCCTTTGGTGTAAATGTTTTGTTAGGTTAAGGGACTAATAATGTCAATTTGCATAACTTGAATTAACCCTAGTCAAAACCAACTTTGACCACACAGTTACCACATCTGCAAACACATTTAATTTTTCACCTACTCAATCTAACGATCCACAATCATTCTCTTGATCTAATCATCCATCTTCGAATCTGTAAGTGATAACATGTTTTGATCATTATTGCTAACAAGGGTTTTAAATTTCATTACAATCCAATGGCTCAATCAATCACAATTGTTTAATTTGTCTTTTGAGTTGTGCGTAAAATCAGAACCCAGAGATTAGTTGTGTTATGATTGATTTTGTTAGTGGGAAATGGTCCTTGGATGATTATCAACATGAATCCTAACTCCAATCGTACCCAGATACACTTATAGATCGAGTTTGATATTAGGGTTCATACGTGTGATTTAGGTGTTCTTGTGTTTGATCATTAGGATTGAAATTGGTGATGGGGATAGTGTTCGTGTATGCCTAGGATCACTTGTATATGGTTTAATTGCATCTTAATCGTGTTTTGTTCTTGAATTAAAGGTTTAGGGTTCGAATGACACTAGCAGTGATGATTGTTCGATTGTGTGGTTAATACTTGTTATAGATTGGTCCAGAAACATTTGCCCCATGCTTAAACATACCCAGATTCATGATTAATTGTGATTGTGATTGAATGTTCATACGTGTTTACGCGTATCTTAGTAATATGCATGTTTACGCGTAAAATTGGGTATTTAAGTGTGTTATAATGAGTATTGATCAGTGGTTGTGTGTTAATCTTTCAGGAAACAAACTACTCTTATTACGAAAGGTGAATTTTTCTGGAAAAGGCAACTTTACGCATTAAAAGTTCATCCTACGCGTTAATAATTCATCTACGCGTAAGATTGAATCTTACGCGTAAGATTCGACACGTGGACAAACTGTGTCTTGGATTAGACATGGTTTACGCATAAATGTAACTCTTACGCATAAGTTCTGACCTTACGCATAAGTCTAGAACTTACGCATAAGTCATTACCTACGCACAAGTTACATATTTACGCTTAAGGGTAATCCTACGCGTAAGTTTCAATTCCTACGCCTAAGATTTATCTTACGCATAGAATTGATCTTACGCATAAGATTCTCCTTACGCGTAACATTCTAACTTACGCGTAGCTTTTGCACTTACGCATTATTTCTAATCTTACACTTAAGTCAGGTTACGCGTAAAGACACCCACTTACGCGTAAACTTGTCAAAATCCAAAATTTTCTAAGTGTTGGGAAATTTTCCAAAGTGTAACTTCTTGTAAATGATAAACTTATGTTGTAACTGAATTGTTTTATGTTTATACCAAGTAATATAACTCAAGTTTGTCATATATCAAAAGTTTTCACACACACAAAACCCCACTGATCAATGTAAAACATGCAAATCTATATGTACACATCTTAAATGAATGTCTATGCTAACATCATCAACAATTGCCATGTTTGTGTTTGTTTATGATCTATTCAGATGGCAGAACACAACGACATTCCATACGGACCAGAGCCCGAACCTAAGCTTTCATGGGAAGATGCTTTCCCTGATAACTACACCAGGAAGATTGGAAAGAACAATCTTCGTATCAACTTCAACAAGATGACCTGCAACGAGTCTTCTTGCATTGTGGCTATAGATGCTCTTCTTTACCACCCGAATAAGCTGTTGTTTACCAAGTCTGCCTCGGTTTCCTGCTTCTACATCCACCAGTTCTGGCACACACTACAGCTAGATCTGGGGGAGGCATCTTTCACCTGTACATTACATAACCGTCAGGTCTCTGTGGACATCGATATGCTCAGAAATGTACTTGGGTTACCTGAACTCGGCCCAAATGAGGAATATGTTCCAGTCCCCACTGAAGATGAATTGATTATGTGGTTAAGGGATATTGGGTATGACGAATCAGAAGAGGCTATTACCAGACATTCTAGGGTCAACATTAGGTATCTTCCACAACCATGGAGAACCCTATATATACTGATTGCCAAGTCCCTATCTGGCAGAGATTCTGGGCATGAACACCCAAAGCTCCAACACCTCAAACTCTTCTGGGCAGTCGCTAATGTGAAGAAAGTTGATTACGCCAGCATCATTTGGGAAGACTTGGTGTGGCACATTCAACACAAGACTACCAACATCCCGTTTGTCCGCTTCACAACACTACTCATCGAAGGCTTTCTTCGTGAGTACGATGACATCCCTCAGAGACTCGATGACCAAGAGAAGAACACATTCAGAAATGAACATACTCTCAGAGTCGTCAAGAGAATGGACACCAGCACTCGCAAGCAGGGAAAGAAACTTCCCGATTGCCTCTTGACCGACAAAGTGAAGACTTGCACTAATTACAAGTATTACGAACAAGCCCGCATCTATTCCCGAGCCTGGGTGGTTTCCCTCACCACAATCTTCTCCAAAACCATCTGACTCCGAACGAACCGAATCTGATGAAGGTCCTCAGTATAGGGAAGCATTTGCTAATATTGAGAAAGATGAGAATCTAGAAGACATCGATTGGGATAAAGAGATTGATGAATTTGCTGATAATGCCGTTTATCCAACATACCTCAATCAAAGACCATTCACCGAAGCTCAGACAATGCTGGAAGAAGAAAGGATTAGAAGGGAAAAGATGAAGGAACCAGTTACAGCTGTACAAGAGCCTGAAGGCCTTTCAGTAGAAGAAGAAAATGAAAGGGCTCTCAACCTAGGTCTCCTCCTCAGCCGAATCGATTCCTTCAATGCTGATCTACCACCACCTCCAGTGTTCTCTCAGACCACCGAAGCTGGCGGTTCAAGCAGCATTCCTGAGCCTACCACTGGGATCAATACTGATTTAGTAGCTTATGATAATCCCTCAGTATCTCCCACTGACTTTGAGATGACTACAGCAATGGGAGAGGAAGGAGAAGAAGATCCCATGGACACTGATGCTCCAAGACTTATGTCCATGGAAGAAATGGAGCTTAGAGAACGGGCTCAGGAAGAAGAATTGAAGAAGAAGCAAGAGGCAGAAGAGGCCAGGCTTGAAGAGATTGCTCAAGCTAAACTGGAAGAAACAATCAGAATGGAAGAGAGCAGGAAAGCTGAAGAAGCAGCCAAGCTGGCTGAAGAGAAATTAAAGAAAGAAGAAGAAGCCAGGGTTGCTGAAGAGCTAAGACTGAAAGCCAAAGCTGATAAACTGGCAGAAGAACTAAGGGTGAAAGAAGATGCAGCCAATAAAAAGAAAGCTGAACAACCCGAACCAAAGAAAGGAGATGACAAAGACTCTACCACCATCATTGAATCCACACAGTCATCACCTCCTGCATCTGAATCAACACGTGACAAATCTATCAAGAAACCGAGCTCCAAAGCCTCTGCTGCATCAAAACTACTCAAGTCAGCTTTCAAGAGGGTACATGAGAAGAAGAGAAGCAAATTAGAAGATCAGGTTGCTACACTTGCAACCCAGGTTGCTGAACTAACTAAGCTGAACTCGAACGTCAAAGAGCTACAAGATAAGGTTGATGTTTTCTTAGCTAAAGACGTTACAGAGAACTTGGAAGCCGCATTAGCAGCTCAAGCACAGGAATACATGGCACAACACTTAGTTGCTGAGTTGAAAGATCTGCTGGCACCAATGAGAGAAGAACTCACCAAGTTCGCTGAGCAAGCAGTCAAGAAAGTTATCCGATCAACAACCTTCACTCTTCGTGCCGACAAGTCTACTACTCCTCTACCGGGACTATCTCTGGATGATTTGGAAGCTCAACTCTTAGAAAAGCTGGCAAAACAAGTTCACCTTGACTCCTGAAGAAGCAAAAGTCCTGAAAGCATTGAAAGACAAGATGTACAAAGAGACATGCAGCACAGAGGCAGATAAGCTGAAGCGTCAAAGAGATGACGAAGACAGGGACCCCAATTCTCAGGCTAAGAAACAAAAACAAGCCGAAGGACCCTCATCTCGAACACCGGTCATTCCCCCTACCACTACAACCTCCACACACCAACCGAAGGCATCAGGTTCTGCTCCCAAAGAACACGATCACTTCGAATACACCGGTGGTGACGAGATTCCTCAAACCGATGAAGTTCCAGAACCGTCAACCAAGAAGAAGAAGAAAGTAAGGAAAGGAAAGCATCATCAACCAGATACCTCATCTAAAGGAAAGGAACCCAAGAAACTCAAAACCGTCCTTCAATGGCTCGATAAAGATGAGACTGCCGTGTATTCCTGGTTTGAGAAGATGATTAATTCCCAACCACCACTGGACGACAATCAGGAACCTCAAGATGGTCGAACAGTGGAATATGCTCAATTACTTCAGCACAAGTTCAAGATGAAAAAGATGAACAAGAAAGAGCTGCGCAGAATTAAGAATGAAGCATTTAATCTTCTCAGAGATCGGTCTGCAAACTCCATCGAGCTTGAGTATCATCTGGAAAATATTGCTCGAGCCATGTCAAGCGATATTGACTGGATTAATCCAGAATCTTTTGTCGACCCAGTCACAAAGAAATCAGCACCTTACATCACCGACTGGTCAAAACCACTACCTATGATTGGGAGGCCCAAGGAACCAAAGATCCCATACATGTTCTTCTTCAACACCGACTTGGAATTTCTGAAACTTGGCAGTGCTAATAAGAAGAAGTCCGTTACCTCACTCGCCTTTCTCCCTGCAGCTCGATATCTCAACAATGCCATCGAAGAAGAAGCTTCAGCATTATTCGTTGACAAACTTGTTGAGTATGACCGGAATGCCCTTTACGGTATTCATCACTAGCCAGAAAACCGGGCACAATACTATCGAAGCAGCAGACTTAACCAGACAATGGGCGAAGTGACAAGTGATCTGAAGATAGTCTCAATTCAGTTCATCTCAACTGTCACTCACTTCGGGTACCCCTTCCTCAGCAAAATTACACTGAAAAGGCTTGATGAAAAGGAGTACGATATTTCCGAGTCAGACTTTCCACGCCTACTTCTCAATGATATCGAAGACCTGTACCTGCTCAAAGTGCAAGGCAAACTCTGTGGTTTACCTAAAGACATACAACTTGCCTTCATCCAAGCACTCCTCATCTATATCAGGCAAATCGTAATCAGAGAGCGAGTCGAAGATCTTCAATTAGGAGTGGAAAGTTACCAGAAGAAGCTCAATCTCACCAAACCAAACATGTTCGACATCCCCGACCTTCAACATCTGCCTCAGTACACCCTGATCAAACATCCTTTCGGGTTCACCTACCGCAGCATTAATGGTTGCAACTGCTTCATGGCTTACACCGAAATTCAGAAGTTCTGTGATGAAACGTTAAAGTTCGTCAAAGACGGCATCAAAAGCAGAGTAGATGACATTGCTTTGGGTAAATCGAAATGGTGGAATACGACAGAGGTTAGGGATGCCCGCAGATTCATCTCAAGGATCGAGAACCGCTTAAGGTGCAGGGATCAGTTTCGAAGGTTGGAGAGCTATGTGGGAGGCAGACAGAAATTTCCGGTGTTGACATTTCAGAGGCCTGAATGGTAGAATATTGTAAGAATTTGATTTGATTTGTCATAATTATACTTCATAATGGCTTGTGCACGCATTACAGTGCACAACCCGAACTTGTAAAGAAAGGACCCTGAGGTACGCTTCAGTGCCTCAATCCTAATATAAGGAGCGAAGGCTTCTTACTTTTGAGTAGAATTAATCAAACATTTCTGATTTTTCATAATTCTGCTCAAAAGGACAAGTATTTCACCTCAATAAGACCTAATCACTTGTTGAGGGGGAGCACTTGTCAAAAAACAAAATACTTTGCTCAATATCAAATGTTCGTGGTGAATCTCCCCGTAAGACTCAAAAGGCATATTTTAATCTAAAAAGTTTGTCAAAAACATCATTTTATATGCTATTTTTGAGGGGGAGAAAATGTAAAAGTGATTAAAATACACGAAGTCAAAGCTTAGAAGTTGTATCATAAGCGAGCTAGACTCAGTATTGACCCATGAATTGACGAGATAATACAAGTTAGTCATATCGAAAGGACATATCCTCGACGGGTAATAACATCAAGTTAGTTACTAGAGCTAGTTGTCACCTAAAAGCTGACAATGCATCTCTTTAACTAACCATGTAAGCGTGTCTCGAAAAGGATATGTCTTAGTAGAAACGTACCATCTCGAGAAACCTTCTGTGGACTTGACCAGGCCGGGTAATAACTTCAAGCTAGTCTAACTAGTGATGTAAGCGTGTCTCGAATCGGTCTTGTTCACGGAAAGTGGATCAATTCAAAAGTACTTGCTCCTCCCGCATGTGCAAATTTATTAAATACTTACGAGCACATGTGCAGGGGGAGCCCTTCAAAAGTGTACTCAAAACTCTCAAAGTGTTAACCAAATTATTTGATTATCACAAACACTTTGAGAGATTTTCAATCAAAGGTTTCCTGGCTACTGTCGGAGTTATAAGGTGATTAAGATAGGAATATCCGTCCTATGATCCGCCAGAGTCGGAGGGATCTACCCAAGGACATCTCCCATAGTTAGAATTAGAAGTCCTTAGGTATGATACGAAAAAAGGAGAAATGAATGAAAGGGAAAGAAGGAGTTGAAGAATTAAAAAGAAAAGCAAAGAAAAGGGTGAAAAGCAATAGCCCTCCATATGTTCAACCTTAGGGCAGACACCGGGTTCAATACATATGCTACTGGCTGTTGCAAAAGACAACACCGGTATTGAAGATTAAGTCGTCATGGACCCAGTGACGCGATGCACTAAACCTTCTTAACCACTCAAGTTCTCTTAAAAGGACTTGTTTCATTCTCACGGGGAACCCGCGTAACCTATCGACCTATCTCTTAGAGACGGTTGATATTGAAGCAGGAGACACCTCCCCGGTCTCTGCATAGGAAACATAGGAGTGCACTTATAGAGTCTAGAGCCTTGAGATACAGCAAAGATCTCTTAGGAACACTTAGTATTTCTACAACTGGGGTTCTACATCAATGGGCATCAGTTGTAAACTATCGAGTCCTTCGCAGATCTTAGCAATCTGCCGAGAACGTTTATGAGAGGATTACTTAGGTATTTCTCAATGATTGAACGGAAATCCTGCCAGGGTCAACATCAAACAGCCCTGACAGCAGGTCACTTCGGTAACCCCACAAGGGTTACGCTTAGTGTTTGCGGTGGTTCCATTACGGTCTACAGTCGTGGAGTGATCCCCAGCGACTCACCCAGTAATTGAGCTACTTAGTAGGTCTAGTAAGCTCCTTCGGGAGTATCTGATATGGGAACGGCCTGGATAAGGATTAGAAGGAGTCTTCACAATATGCTGTTGATGAGCTCTAATTCCTTATCCGTAAGTACCGGTTGTTTTATTGCTAACTGTTTACTCGCAGGTACCTCACTTCCATGATGGTAGATTCCAACATGCTCATACACATATCTTGAAGTCAAAGAAAGCTCCCCTAAAGATCTTAGCAACACAAAGTTCAAAGAAAGATTCTACGGCAATAAGAAGAATCTACAAAGTATAAAGACAAAGATCTCAATGCATGAAAAGGAACTTCTTGTACGTGAAAGTCTAAAGTCTAAAGATGTATGAGTATGTTGGAATGGCGGACAACCACCACAGACGCAGGAGTGACGAACGGCAGACAACTTCATAACCTAATCACTGCATCATCACCAAAGAACAAAGACAAAGGGCAAAGTACTTTCACTATCATTCACTCATTTTGAAGACGTCTAGAGTTTCACATGTCACAAGTCAACGACAAAGATGAAGACGTCAAGCAACCGTGATGACCGACCCTTAGGGGGAGATTGTTGGGATCATACTTTAGTATTTAGTCAAGTCTCGGTCATTACATTTTGTAATAGGTTGCTTAAGTATTGTTTATGATTATTGTTTAGTTAATGGGCAACATGTAAAAGCCCATAAGGCCTTAAAAGCCCACGTATGAAGAGATAAGGGAGGAAGGGAGTGTTGCCCTAACTCCTCCCTTATAAATAGAAACCTTATGTTACATTTTATTTTGTTGGTTATTTGATTATCTTAAAGAAACTCTTGCACTTTCACTTTTCATATTGTCTCATAATCAACCACCTCTCATTCTCATCTTACTTCTTTCATAATCATACTAGTTATACCTGATGTAAGGAGTTACGTTGTTGTGCTCACAGAGTATAGCTATCACTTTAAAGGAGTTACGTTGTAGTGCTCAAGTGTCACCAAAAGATGTGGATAATTCAAGAGACGTTCATATACATTTAAGGAAGGTTGGATGGGTATATGATTTCCTACCATTATTGAAATTCTCAGTATTGGTTCTTAGTCAGACAATAGTGCAAGTTTAAGTCACAAGTTCGGGTTATTTTACTTCAGTCTCAAGTTCATCATATTGGGTTTTCTCCATCAGTAGTCACTACAAAGAGCCGACAGAATGATAATGGGGTCGGTAAAGTGTTAGTTGAGAGGAGTATAAAAGAGTAGAGTTGTTTATCAGCAGTTGATTCTCACGGGCTATTTATGATACTTCACACATAATCGGTTAGTTAGACATATGGGGTTACGCTGCCTCCGTTTCCATCGTAAACATAGTATGTATGCTTCCAATTCCGCGAAGACATCGTGGGGGAAGAGAGAGTGGGTGTTCTTTTGCTTCTTTGACTTTTCTTGACTTCTTTGCGAAAACACTCATTTTCCACGAGGATCTGCAATTAGGGGGAAGAAATGTGCACATCAGGGACGCATAATAGACTCAAGTGATCGAGCTTACAATTTTATTACTACCGGAGAGACGTCCGCAGAGATGATCAGTGGTTCAATTTTGTGATTTTGGTGTAATCGTTTCAACTCTCGCGGGTTGTGAAGTGTGAAGTAGCCTGCATATGTGAGAAGATCTTGCTGATTTCTTGCATGTTACCCCCGAACGGAGCTTCCGCATTGAGCATAACCGTGATTAAGTAACTAGTCAGATTTGCTTGGTGTGGTTTACGGTGTCATCTACAAATTCCGCTGCGTACTCAAAACTTCCAAAGTTAGAAGACATGTGGACTACATCAAAGTTTCGAATCTGCTGAAGACGGTTGTCAGTTTGGGGGGAAGCTGATTCAGAAACTTCGCCAAAAATAAGTGTACGAAGAAGCCGCTAAAGACATGCAGCATGAATTGGGGGGAAGTTAATCCATTTCATGCATATTACATCATTTGCCTACAAGTGAAGATAAAGTGTTTCAAGTCGAGGTACAAGATGAAGACAAAGAGCGTCAACTGTCACCATCCTCAGCAATTTGAAGAGCTTATGAAGACCTTTCTTTATTCTTATTTGTCCTTGTAGGAAATGTTGTAAGTAATCTCTTATGTCGCCCCATTGGGGGAAGATTGTTGGGATCAAAGTTTATAATCCCAACACGTAAATGGAACGACATTTACGGGATTACATTAGTTATCTCATTTAGCCAAAACACAAGGACTAGAATAGTAATATTGTAATAGTTTGTTTGTGTTAGGCTTTATATACCCCTCCATACTTCCATGGAGGGGTGAGACTTTGTTTTGTAACTTTCATTTTCCATTATCAATAAAACACATAGTTTCCCTTCTCTCTCTACTCTCTCTCTAACCATGGAGCTTTTATTCTTTCATAATCCAAGACCTCCCGAATCACAATAATCAACCAAAACTACGATCCTATAGATTATTTGTTGTAATTACTTTTATATTAGTGTTAAATGACCCCTAACTTGTCTTTTGAGTAGAATAAAAGCTCATTTGCTTGAGGACAAGCAAATCTCAAGTGTAAGGGTATATGATGAGGCGAAAAATGATCCGTTTTTAGGGGGTCATTTAAGCCCGAATCCGAATTTATTTGATCAAATATTGCCCTAAATCGTTCCTTTTGTGATTTTAGGTGTTTGGAGAGTGAATTCTGGAAAAGAAGCCATTTTGGACGTTTTTGGAGCATAAAAGTGAAGAAAACGGCAAAGTACCAATTTTCCATGCTGAAGACACAAGGTGACGGCGTCAAGAGTTACATCTTGACGGCGTCAGACATGAAGAATAAAATACCGAAGGTGGTGACGGCGTCAAAAGTCATCCTGACGGCGTCAAAGTGGCAAGAATAAAATACCGTGGTTGGTGACGGCGTCACATAGGCCGTCATAAGTAGATCAAGGCCGTTCGAGGAAGTATTTGGCGGCGAGGTGACGGCGTCACATGGTAGTCTTGACGCCGTCAGCCTAGTTTTCCTATATATAGTTTTCTAGTTTTTTCATTAAAGGAGAGAGAAGTTTTGGTGAAACCCTAAAGACGAATTTGGTGTATCTTTTACAGGTTTTTCAAGGGTTCCAAACCCTTGAGACCTTGCATTGTAATTGAGATAAGTGTTCTTCCAATTCAATCAATATGTCTATGTGTTGGTTGTTTATATCTTGTTCTTGTCTCAATTCCATTATGCTAGGCTAGATCTCTTTTGTGTTTGCTTAGATCTAATGAAACCTAGATGTTGATTATGTGTTGATTACTTGTCTATTCTTGTCTTGGATGAATGATTTTATATGTTAGGCTTAAGAAAACTGGCAGACCTCCAAATGGTAACATGCTTGAACGTCTTAAGAAACATGAACCGAGGCGTACTAGGTCTTTATTGGTTGTATTTAATGCATGAGCCACTGTTTACAATCCCTATAGTTGTGCTGGGTCATGGTGTAGGAGGAGATAAGAGCTCATAGAGTTGGGGAGTTATGTATGCCACCCCACGAATGGTATTAAGGAATACAATCCGTCATCCATACAAGTATAACAAGTAATTAACGTGTAAAAGATATCTAGGGAGTAGTGAAGTCTAAGTAAACACAATTTCTCCAATTACTGCTCACAACCTTAGTATAATTTAGTTTAATTTCATTTTCAGTATTTTATTTTAATTATATATTAGTTTTGGGTTAGTTGAATAGCAACTAATTCCGCCCACTCTTCCAAAACCCGAGATTTTACTTGCTTTCATAAAAATATAAAAATACAAAAATAATCATCCCTCACCTTTAGAACTATTAATTAGGTTTTCTAATCCTAGTGACACTATTCCTAAGCTGAACGATCAATCCCCCGGTACTTGTCACTATACTATACTACAACGATCAGGTACACTGCCTGGTGGGGGTTGTAAGCTTCTCGAGATCCCTCGAGAGGTAAAGCCTGTTGTGATTCCCACGCATCAGGGACCGTCAGGTGGATTTGAGGGACCGTCTCCAGTAGCTAGGTCCGACTGAGACTTCACAAATTTTATTTGTTTTGATATGTTTGGTGTTGCTTCAAAAAAATTATAACCTATACCGGTTTTATCGTCGGAAGCCTTTTGAACTCCTATTAGTTGTCTAAGAGACTGAGTGCTCTTTTCAAACTTAATTAATTTTGAGGCTTCCTCTTTGAGTTCCTCATTTTTTACTTTAAGAAGTTTGCACGTTTTACATTCCGAAGCGATGTATTTTCCTTTCTCAAGTCTAGATAACATCTCTTTTAGTTCCAATATTTCTTTTTCTAATTTAGATTTGGCGGATTTTAGAGATTTGTTTTTCACAATTATCTTTTGACTCACTTCACAAATTTTATCAAATTCTTTGTCTAAGTCAAGTGAATCTAGTGAGCAAATATCAAAATTGTGAAAATCGGTTTCGGTACGTACCTCTTTTGAAGATCCGGCCATGAGACAAGTCTCAGTCTTATCATTTTCTTCGCCATCACTCCAAGCACCACTAACATATGCCCTTTGGTTTTTGTCCCTTGTTTGGTGTGGACAATCTCCAACTAAGTGTCTTGTATCACCACATCCAAAACATCTCTTCTCACCTTTGATGTATCTATCTTCACGAACTTTTTGAGGAGTTTTCTTTTCCTCTCGTGGTTGTCTTGCAAATCTTCCTCTTCGTTTGAAGAATTTCTTAAAATCTCTAACCGCCAATGCATACTCTTCGTCATCACTTTCCGAGCTTGAGTCTTCATCATCACTTAATTACTTTTTAGCTTTTAATGCAATTGATTTTCTTTCCACCTTACTATTTACAATATCGGAATCATTTTTGATGATTAACTCATTGACCTTCAAGTTATCAATGAGCTCATCTAATGATAGAGATTCCAAGTCTTTGGATTCTTCAATTGCCGTGACCTTTGCTCTCCACTTCAGATAGAAAAGCCCTGAGATATTTCCTAATACAACTTTTGACAGAAATTTCCTCATCGAGTGCTTTTAAACTCGTGATTATGGTGTTAAATCTAGCAAATGAACTATCTATAGATTCATCTTTAGGTATGATAAATTGTTCATATTGTTGAACCAAAAGATCGATCTTATTGTCTTTGATTTGATTATTACCTTGATGAGTGACTGACAAAGTTTTCCAAATATCTTTAGCCGTATTGCACATAAAAATTCTTTGAAATTCCTTTTTAGGCAAGGCATTGTAAATAACCATTTTTGCTTCATCATTTTTAGCTAATTTCTTTTTAAAAGTATCACTTTGTTTGCCATAAGGAACAACTTCATTTTGTTTAGTTTCAAGATTAAATTCAATAGGTTTAAAGTCACCCATTGTAATAACATGCCAAATATCAAGATCTTTTGATTGCACATACGTTTTGAATCGAGTTTTCCAATAAATAAAACTATCAGCCTCAAAGAGTGGTGGTCTTTGCATAGACTGCCCTTCTTAAAATTTTTCAAATTCCATTGATCGTTTCAAGTTTTAAAATACAATATATTTTAAAAATCCTTGAGCAACCTGGCTTTGATACCAACTGTAGAAACTAGAAGGGGGGTTGAATAGTTTCACCGTTATTAATCACGTTTTTATAAAATTGACTTTACAAATTGTGTTTGACAAAAAGGTTCGATTCGAAGCTTACGTGAAATCAACACAACAATAAATATAAGCAATGATAAGTAAACAAGTAAAGATAAATAAAGGAAAGATCAAACCGGCACACGAAGATTTATAGTGGTTCGGCACGAAGCTCACTCCTTCGTCCCTACTCCACTCCTCGAGTCTCACACTCGAGAGTTTCACAAACACTATATCAACACGCTCCCTTATGGCGGAACAAACCTTACACAAGCTTACATCAAGTTTAACGACACTAAGTGGAATGTCAAGTCCTAATCCTAGCTAGAACAAATTTACCAAAGCCCACGTGGCTTCACACCTCGTACCAACACGATGGCACGATACAACACAATACACAATATAAGACTTGCACTCAAGTCCTATTAAATATACGAAACAATGAATGAAAGTAATGATAGATCCGCAACAATAAGATGATATGAGCAAAACTCTTCTTCAACACTTCGTTTCTTGATTACAACGAATGTTCTTCTCTTGCACTTAGAGGAAAGATGAGTGTAATCACTTGTAAACAACTAGAACTTGATAATGTGATCAAAGAGTATGTTTTAGAATGAACTTTGGAATACAGAAGGTTTTGGTGCATAAGAGGTGAAGATTTCTGGAGGAAAACAGTTATGTATTTATAGACGTCAGGAAAGAGGCGACGGTCCTTTAAATGCTGGATGGTCCCTTATTGATAAGGGACCGCCGTCCTATTTAAGGGACCATCCAGACAAACGCTCCTCTTTTTGTCATGACGTGGTGAAAAACTATCTGATGAAGTTTTGTTGTCGGTTTTGAGCGGGAAATATGGTTGTTATGGTTTTGAAATGTTGATGACGAAAACGAGTTTTTCCGATTAAAACTTATTAGTTGTAGTTTTATGTAACGTGTGTTTGTATTTTGTGATTATCAAAACTAGTAGAGACCGATTAATGCAATCAAAACTAGTAGAGACCGATTAATGCAAATGACGTTTTTGACATTATTTGTATTAACAGAACCTATAGGATTATCTAGTTCAAACACCTCCCGAGTGGTTATTTGAAAGAAAAGAGGCTGCTTGATTTAAGTCATGCATTTGAGATGGAGCAGCATGGTGAGCCAAACCCAAGTGTCAAGCTGGAATAAAATATGCTACATGAATCAAGTGAGATGACCAAGACTGAGCAAGATGGTGAGCCAAATCTAAGTGTAAAGCTAGAAGAAATATAATTCCTGAATCAAATGAGATGATCAATGTGGAGCAAGATTTAAGCCAAACCAGAGAGTAAAACTGGAGGAAAAGAAATTGCCTAAATTAAGTGAGATGATTGAGGCGGAACAAGCTTGTGAGCAACTTCGGAGTGGAGAATCGGAAGAAAAGAAACAGCTTGAATAGAGTGAGATAATCGATGTGTAGCAAGATGGTAAGCCAAGCCCAAGTATAGAACTGCTTGAAAAGATATTGGCTAGATCAAGTGACATAATCGAGGTAGAGCAAGATGGCGAGCGAATTCCAAGTGGAGAGTGTTGGTTGTTATGTGCAAAACAGTTCACAGATTAGGGTTAAGATAATCAATAAGGTACCGGATATTCACTTGAAATCATGGTATCACTTTCCAATAGAAACTATTCGACCCTATGCCTGGGTTACACGAATATCTCTATGGGATAAGACCAAGTGAAGTTCTTGTTTTAGGCACAAATCAAGAACCAGATGCGTATTACAGTGTTTAGGGTTTCGTAGTATATCTTCATGCAGAATGATGTGACCTCTATTTATAATAGAGAATACTCAAACCCTAGCCCATGGTATTATGTATAATTAACGGCCCATTAATTATAACATAATAATTTCCATAATAATAGGGATCAGTGGTTAAAACCTAGCAGCAGAATTGCTGATGCTATCAGCAGATTCTTACTAGCAGCAGAATGCTATCAGCAGCAGAATCTGCTAGCAGCAGAATCAGCTGTCAGCAGAATCCTATCAGCAGGATCAGCTAGCAGCAGAGTCTTAGCAGCAGATTCACAAAACTAGCAGCAGAGTCTGCTAGCAGTACATAGATCAATACATAACCACTATTGAGTCAGGGAATTCAGTGACCAAATGGGTGTATACTCCATACCTCCAAACCCATTACCAAGTGTAAATTAATCCCTCAAGTGCACTAAATTTTCCAACAATCCTCCCCAAATTTAGTTCATTTCCTTTGCATGAAAATCAAACACAAACCAAAACAAGTGCATAAATGAAAATATCCTGAGGATTGAATTTCCACATTAGTACATATACTTTCAAATATTCGAGAATCAGGGTGTTCTAAGAATTGAACCCTTCAACCCATTTGAATACCTGATGATAAATACACACAAGTTTTCAAACACTAAAATACTCCTGACACTATACAAGCCATGTGTCCATATCCAATTCATAAATGTTGTAAAAGCTAAAAGTCCAAAGCTTCCTGAAGCGGCAAAACTTCAACATTTACATAGGTGGTTCATCTTTAATTCATGCTCCTACTTAGCACTTTTTCAAAGAAAATTAACCATTAAGAAGTGAAGACTTCATCCTCCTTTCAGCAGGTAACAAGCACAACCTTGGGATGTTTGTAATACATGTGCTTCAGTCCACCAAATGATCAGCTTTCCACATTGAACTCAGCTTCCAAGTTTCCTTAGAAGGGAGTTGGGTATCCTTGCATTCAGTGACTAAGTTGGACTTAAACCCATCCCTGTAGCAGACTTCAAAACCAAGTCTCTAGCCAAACCCTTCGTCAAGTGATCAGCTAAGTTTTGTTGAGATTTAACAAACACTATAGATACCACCCCATTCATGATAAGCTCACGAATCATGCTATGCCTAACACCTAAGTGTCTAGACTTCCCATTATACATCTGGCTATAAGCCTTTGCCAATGTAGCAGCACTATCACAACGGATAGAAATAGGTGCTATAGGTTTAGACCACAATGGAATCTCAAGAAGCAAGTTTTTCAACCATTCAGCTTCTTTGCCAGCAGCAGCTAAAGCCACAAATTCAGATTCCATGGTTGAACTGGTAATGCAAGTTTGTTTCTTGGATGCCCAAGAAATTGCACCTCCACCAAGTAGGAATACCCAGCCACTAGTAGACGAATTGTCTTCAGTGTTACTGATCCAACTTGCATCAGTGTATCCTTCTAATACTGAAGGATAACCAGTATATGAGAGACTATAATCCATAGTTCTCTTCAAATACTTAAAGACCCTCTGAATTGCTTGCCAATGATGAGCACTAGGATTACTAGTATACCTGCTCAGTTTACCCACAGCAAAAGCAATATCAGGTCTTGTACAAGTCATGGCATACATCAAGCAGCCAATCACCCTAGAATACTCAAGTTGAGATACAGCTTTGCCAGTATTAGGCATTAGCTTCTCACTTGTATCCATAGGAGTACTCACTGGAGTACAATCAAAGTAATTAAATTTCTTTAACACCTTCTCAATGTAATGAGACTGAGAGATAGAAATTTTGTTACTTTCATGTTTAATCCTTATGCCAAGGATAACATCTGCCTCCCCCATATCCTTCATGGAGAACTTTGATGACAAAAATTCTTTTGTAAGATCAACTTGATTTTGATCAGTGCCAAAGATCAACATGTCATCAACATATAGACAAATGATGACTCCTTTACCAGATTCATCAAATTTGCTATATACACATTTGTCAGCTTGATTAAGTAAATAACCACTAGACAAAACCACTTCATCAAACTTTTGATGCCATTGCTTAGGTGCCTGTTTTAGTCCATAAAGAGACTTAATCAGTTTACACACCTTGTTTTCATTGCCAGGCATGATGAAGCCCTGAGGTTGGTTCATGTAAACCTCCTCATCTGAATCACCATTCAAGAAAGCTGTCTTCACATCCATCTGATGAATAATCAGATTGTGAATTGATGCCAAAGCAATTAGCAATCTTATGGTACTGATACGTGCCACTAAATTTTCCAACAGAGAGTTGGAAGTAAAGCGACTGGCTGCTAACTGGGGAGAGATGGTTAATGACTTGCATATAACGTTTTCTTATCTTAATCATTAATTGGTTAAACGTGTATGAGTAATAAAATTAGAGTAAAAGGTTAAATATCACCTTGGTCTTTAATGGGTTAAACGGGTTAGTGACTAGCAATATGACTGAAAACTGATAAAATGTCATTGTTTTATTCAATGATAAATTAATTTGTGATGTTTTTTGAAAATGGGCAGAACATGGCTAAACTGAAGCATGCTATAATTATTCACGCTATTGGTTTTTTGAATGGGCAGAACATGGCTAAACTGAACAATGATAAAAACATAATGTACATTTTTTAAAAGGCTTTATCAAATTATGTTTTTAATTTGATAACTAGAGTGATTGTGGCTTTATGACTTAATGTTTTGTAAGTATGGTTTCATGTTTTTGGTTTACAAAGAGAGACGATTTATGATTTGTATCACTATTTGTTGATTTATTTTGATTTTGGGGGTTATCAGGTTTTGTTTGAGTGTAGGATTTATGATTTGTTTATTAATATTTATCTTCATCCTTCTCTTTCAGGTTTGGATGAGATAGTAGAATCTGGCATTGAATCTAAAGGTGAAACCTGTGGAGCATGATAATGATGATCTGCAATAGGTATGTCTTTACTTATGGCATTCAGCTGTCATCGCACCGGTCCACCTACAATCCCACCACCTCCTTATTTACTCACTAAAACAGTAAACACAATCATGTTTCGATGAGTTTTGTGAGAAACTTTGTGTTTCGTGTGCCTTTCTTGTGATTGCCATTAGTTTTAAAAAAATACATTTAAAAGTTTAATTTTAAGTTCTTGCCTTTTGAAGTTTTATTTGGTGCATTGTCTGCAACAACAGTAGTAGTGTTTCATAAGATTTATTAATCTAATTCTTTTTCATAACAAAAGCTTAGCATATCTCAAAAATTAGTGCAACTTTACAATACAGATAATTCTAGATTTAGAACGCTACAACAAAATGACTTATTGGATAAACTATAAAAACTTACATTGATATAATATACATTCCTAACATAAGATGTTATTTGGATAAAACAATATGCATAGTACGTAGTAATACATTAGGAAACTAAAATGTGGGACAATTAGATACTATGATTGCTATATAAAGAAGGTGATATGGGTATGCTCGAGGATTATTTGTTGGTTTATTTAATGATTTGCAATTTTGCATTGGTTCTGTGTAGGCTTTGAAGAATTTTGTGTTAGTTTATCCGATGCTGCAAATGTATGTTATCTACGTGATTTAGTTGATGAAACAAGGCTTTTGGATGTTTTCGAAACCTCTACAATTGGAAATGCAGTGGCTATTGGTGGGTGGTTACATTTGAATGGAGTATCGTGCTTCTTTGGTGATACATAAAATCAATGTTTCTATGGTTGTCCTTATGCCACAATGAAGTAAGCACTTTCAGTATCCAAAACTAACTATATACTTTCTACCCTTATCCTATCTTATATAATTATAAATATTTTCCCATCATATAGTGAGCGGTTTATTCACCCAAAAAATTTCAAATTATTATGAATAGTTCTATCAATCTAAAGGGGTTAATTTCGTCAAAGGCACACAGTTTTGTCATCATATGGTTTCGACCGAAAGGGAAAGGTAAATTTCAACCTTATTATGTTTACTTTTATCGAGCATGTGTGTTTTCGATTATTTTTAAATTGATTATAAATAGGTTTTCGGAGTTGATCTCAAGGATAGAACCTGCATTCATGCTGATTTGGTAGTTGTAGCTATTGGATTCTTTCTAAACACGAGTCTATTCGAAGGTCAACTCACTATAGAGAAACACAGAATCATAGTCAACAATAGGGGTGAGCAATCCCGACCGACACCCGACTCCCGTCCTGATCTCGACACCCGACTCCCTTCCCGATACCGATCCGACTGTAATCAGGTCGGGAGTCGGTTTGCGTTTTCCTGGTAATCGGGATTCGGGATGGGTCGGGAGTCGGGATGGTCCCGAGAAAACACAGCCAAAATCAAGATTCGGGACCATTATTGGGATTCGGGACGAGTCGAGACCATTATCGGGTCGGGAAGTCGGTTTAGGTTTTTCCTCGTTGTCGGTATCGGGATTAGTCGGGACGGGTCAGGATTTGTCCCGATGCTCACCCCTAGTCAACAACCAGTTACAAACAAGCAATAGGTGAGTGTACGCAGTTAGAGATGTTGCATCATTCCCAGTCAAGATCTTTGGTGAAACTTGAATCAGCTCGACATGTCGTTGCTGCAATAATAGTCCATTAATTTTTTCTAATGACAAATTATCACAAAAAATGTTACATACATTAATTAAAAAAAGGAGACAAACGGCTATACAAATGAAACTACTAATGTTGTATACAAGGAACTATATCGTAGTCTTTAAACATTTAAATTTTTTCCGGTATCAATACAAGGTTTTTCTTATTTATTAAACATACTTCGTATGCATATGTAAGGGTGAGCAATCGGACCGTTTAGACCGGACCGATCGACAAAACTGACCGGACCGACCGAAGAACCAACGGTCCGGTCTCGGTCCAGAGTTTTTCCTTATTTCGGTCTCGGTCCGGATCGGTCTGGTCTGGTCCGGCTTACAAACCGGATATTTAGCCTATTTGGACCGAAGGACCGACCG
The DNA here is from genome assembly GCA_030686995.1 of Artemisia argyi. Taxonomy (NCBI): domain Eukaryota; kingdom Viridiplantae; phylum Streptophyta; class Magnoliopsida; order Asterales; family Asteraceae; genus Artemisia; species Artemisia argyi. The sequence goes on from CM060703.1 coordinate 42,811,612, forward strand.
GACCGAGACCGGACCGACCACATTCGGTCCGGTCTCGGTCTATGGTTTTTCCCAAACTCGGTCTTCGGTCCGGTCTTGGCTGGTCCGGTCCGGTTTTTGGACCTTGATCACCCTTATGCTTATGTATTTGTGTAATTTATTACATATATGTTATGGTCTTTTAAGATAATCAAACTTAAATATAAATTGTCTAATATTAATCAAATGAAATTATAGAGCTAGCCCGCCCATCAAGCGGATCTTGAAGCTAGTATTTGTATAATACATGTACCTTGCTAGGGGTGGAAATTCGGGTCGCGTTCAGGTTGGCGGGTTGGGTGGTCAGAAAACCCAACCCAAACCTGACTCATTTAAATTATCGGGTCAACCATGTCAACCCTAACCTGTTTACACATAACTCGAACCTAACCCATTTAACCCGTATATGTATATACTTGGGCTGGCGAGTTAAACAGATGACACGGGTTGAATTGGTTAAACGGGTTTCGGGGTTGACCCATTTAACCCTTTTTTATATATAAAAGTTGCTACATTACATGAATTAAACATGTTAAACGGGTTTGCGGGTCGACCCGTTTAACCCATTTAAGCTGTATAATAAAACATAAATATTTTTTAATTTAATAAAAAAATCTTAAACGGGTTGGCGGGTCAACCCTCTTAATTTATTCTCAACCCGAACCTAACCTTTTTAATAAACGCATTAGATGGGTCGACCCAAACCCGACCCAAAATCTATTTAACTCAACCCAAATCTGTTAATTTTCGTGTCGGTTTCAAGTCAAGTTTCGTATCGGGTCAGAAATTGCCACCCCTATACCTTACTGTATAGAATGAGTGTAACAAAAACAAAAGTGAAGCCAAAAGAATTTTTCAAATATACACTATAACGAGATTAAGGCCGCTTTAACTTTTACTAGCAGGGTACCCGCGCGTTGCAGCGGTGGGTACCCTGAAATTAAATTTTCTTGTGAATCATGTATTTTAGTTTATTATGTTCTTTTTGACAATTAATTTACAGATATCAAGAATTTCGTTTAGCCGTGCCCGTTCGGGCTCGAGCCTGTTTGGCCCGCCCGTTCGGGCTCAAGCCCATTTAGCCCGTTGCCCGTTCGGGCCTGAATATTTGTATAATGTGCTTTATTATTTGTATTAGTGACATTTAGTGTAGGAATTGTGTTTAATTTGGTTGTACAATATGCTTGATAATTTGTATTTGTGAAGTAAGGGTGTTTTAATAATTGCATTAATCGTATTTATTGACTAATTAATTAATTGACTACATTCAATATCATTAATGTGGTGTTTTTTTTAAAATATGTGCATTAAAGTGGTGTGTACATGCATCTTTCCTATTAAAGAAATGTTTTTGGTCTTAAACATTTTAAGACTTCTAAATATATATGTCCTAAATACATTATAAGGTAGTATAGATAAGTACAAATTTTATCCCCCGCATCATGCACGTACACTAAAAGACCTTGTTAACACTCATTTTGAAATACTAGAACGGTAACTGCGCAATGCGGCGGCGGGTACCGTGTGATTATATTTTGCGTTATTTGGTTATACGTTTAGTTGTCTACATGCTTTATAAGTAGAAATATTAGAGATGTTAGTTCAAATAATTTTAGATTGAACAACCAACCGTTTCTTAACAAACATCCTAACCAACTTGTTTTCTAACAAATTATTTTTGAAATATTTCTATAATAAGCAAGAAAAAAGTTTGAATTTTAAGCATTTATAATTATAGAATAGTCTCAAATGTAGTATAATAGAATTCTTATTGGAATAAATAATTGTACAATTTTGTGAAGTTAAATCTTGTTTCTGAAAAAGAAAAAACGTTAACATCATGGCATCTGCATTAGTTACACAACTGTCCGCCGGCCGACGAACTCCACTAAGTCCCGGTGGACGGCAACATGATCCACCACCTTTTATGTCTCAAATATATGTATATACACACACATCAAAATCAGTAATATTTATTTAAACACACTGAAAACATTAAGAATTTTGACTTTGATTATATCGGAAACAAACAAAACCTTTAATGAAAAACGATTAATCCTATGTTATCAATGCAAGTTCTCATATTTGTTAGGATTACTATATCTTTGTAACTTTTACAATGTACGCACCTTTCTATATATCTGTCACACACACACATACATACAAGGTGTAAGTTTGCTGTGTGAGTGAAAAAATATGGGAGAGATTGATACGGATTCGATCAAGTCTGTTCGAGCATCTGTTTCTCGTTTTGGTGAAAAATGCAGTCAGATTAAGAGTCGGTTAAGTAGCGAAGATGTAAGTTTCTAACTCCAGTTTTGTAGTTATGGTAAACATTGTTCATCATATACTGTTGTTAAATAAAGTGGATATTATCATGGAACGTTTTTCACGTGTCATCCTAAACTGCGTAACACGATATATTTTGTGCTTAGTTGATTAGTTTGTATTGAAATATAAATCAGAAGAACAACTGAAGGTACTTCATGAAAAAGTGCTTATTACGGCCCAAAATAAGTACATAAAATCAAAGAATATCCAAACAATTTTAAGAGAAGCAATAAGCCAATAAAGTGAAAAAATAGGCTATTAAATTTGTCACGTCTTTGTATTAAGACACAGTTTGGTTCTCGTATAAGTAGTCGAGTACTGAACAAGTGCGTGAGGAGAAATATACTCGTAATACCATTTGACTCCTATGAACCTGTTTCTCCACATCCTAAAATCACGTATTATTCTATTGCGTTATAGAAATGAAACACAAAAATATATGAGATGGGCCAAATAAACAAATGACTCATTTTCAACTGATGCTCACAAAGTTTATGCAAAATTAACATGTTAAGAGCAACATAAACAACACTAACCAAAATACAAATAACCATTTCTGAATCTTACTAACTGTAGTGTTCTTACTTCTTACACATTAATAGATATAAAAATATTTTGCTTAAAGTGAAAAATGGGTCTTTGAAACTTTGGCAGGAATCCGAGAAGGAAAAAGGTCTTGAAGTTGTCCTACAAGACTTGGCAAACTGCAAGGTTCAACTAGAAGCAATGGATGCTGCCCACAAACAATCCCTCCTTAACCAAAATCATCAGGAAAGAACGCTCGAAGAATTATCAACCCTCTTGAAAACCTCAGAATTCGAAAAGGATATTTATATCAACGAATGCAAAGAAGCAAAGATTCGTGTATCAGAACTCGGATCCAAAATCCAAGAAATGGGTCATGAGTTGACCGAGTTAAAGTCAACAGAAGCTGATGCTAAACTTGAAGCCATGAAACAAGTGGAGGAGATGGAGACTGAGTTGACTCGGTTGAAGCTTGAACTCAAATTCAAGGACGAGAGCTTATTGACTCAGCTGGAAACAATGAGGAACGAGTTGGAAGAAATTAATGATAAGGAAAATGAAGCACAAGTAGAAATAGCGTTATTAAAGGCCGAGCTTCATAAAGGGAGATCAAAAGCCGCAGCAGCAGAAGCAGCTGAATTGAAAGCAAAAGGAGAAAAAAATGCTGCTTATTTTGCTCTTCAACAAATGGCAGTTGAAACTCAAGAACTTAAAAATGAAAACCAAAGATTACAATCCGAATGCGAAGACATCACAATTACTTTGCATGAGTACGAAATCTTAGTGAAGCAAGCCGAAGAAGATAAAGTAGAAACACAAACCAAATTGAAAGATCTTGAAGAAATGGAGAGTCTGAAAAAGGATTTGGAAAATGCAATGGCAAGAGTGAGCGAGTTTAGGACAAGAGCTGAACAGGCGGTGACTCGTGCGGAAGTTGCTGAGCTGGCAAAGGCTGATCTTGAAGAGCAAATAAAGGGATGGAAAGAACAAAAGCAAAGGCGGAGGGCAGCAATAGCTGCTCTACGGGCAGAGTCGATGTCGAAATCCAGTCGTGGTTTTGAGTTTGTCGATGATGATTCTAAAACATATATGCCATTAGGTAAGTTTCTCAAAATGAGAATCTAAACGGATTAATAGTGGTAACCTAAACGTTTTAAGTTCGAAATTGTTTTTGGATGCTGTCCAATGAATTGTCAATGTATCTAAAATAAATATATGACAAAAAAATATTTAACATTTGGATATGATTCTGTTCAAGTGTGAATATTGTATGTTGTTAATCTATGAAGTTTGTTCTACTTCTATCTAGTTGCTATTTGCTAATATGCCTTTATCTAGACAAATATATAACTTTTGAGCTTAGATATGTAATGCTTTAATTTATATGGTCCTTAACTGGGAACGGGTTAATTCAGGTTTTATTTTATCTGTAGCGGGTCAAAAGTTTTTTTTTTTTTTTTTTTTTTTTTTTTTTTTTTTTTTTTTTTTCTTTTTTTAAGGCTAAAACATAAAGAGATTAAACAGGCCAAATGAGTCGACAGCCGCCCAAAAAAATTCAAAATTTGTATTACGGATGGAATAAGAAAGTTTCTGTAATCAAAATTGACGGACTCTCATGCCTAAAAAATTGAAATAACGTAAACAGTTATGCAGGTCAACCAACCCATCTGTCATGTTTAATTTGACCAAAATACCCGTTTTGTTATGTTACTGAACTTGCCCATTTTTCCCACCTCTATTACCTGCTCATTTCTCACAGTTACTTTCCGCTAAAAGACAGGGGACCAACTATACGATGAAGAGATATGGATGCATGAAGTGATATAAAGTTACCAAAAAAGCACAGAGATTTAAAGATCACTAAAAAAAAAGGATAATCTAAAAGGAATTTAGACAACCTAGTAATCAGTACATTTTTTATTTACCAACATGTCGGTCCTATGTCACTTTAAAATGCTTAACCAATAAAATCGTGTGAATACTTCTTCTATAGCCATAATTAGCCTTTAGTAGTCCTGATCAGACTTGCAATATTTAGGATTCGCAAGATCCTGGATATGTGATGCAGATCCTGGTCACCATCCATGAAATTCGTGTGTCGAGCAACAGGATTTGTGACAACCAAATATGCCTTATGTTTTCGGGTGCTCAAGCTCAACAAGTACTTACCCGTGTCTTATAATAGTCTCTAATATGTCTATATGATTTTACTATTAGCAATATCTTATAATCTGTCCAAGTATTATGCTTTATTCGAAAAGGGAGATAGACAATGAGCTAAGGACATGTGTTTTGGGATAGAGGTGAATATAGATGTATGGATATAAAGAAAGCTTAGAGTTTTTTGTAAAGCAAAAGTGTAGTTATTTTAGACAACAGTTATGTGACATACACACATGAAAAGAACTCTTTATGTTAGCACGTTAAATCAGAATGTGTATGTTAACTTTGCACACCCGTGATGGGGCAGATAAAGTGTAGAATTGGAGCCACATACTTTATATCCTCTCGACAACATGTGTTACACACTTACACATGCTTTAGAAAGATTACTTAATAATGTTTTTGACTTGTCTGCCCTTTATACATGACTTGTCTTTTGCATAATATAGGGGCGTGCCAAGGATTGAACCCTTGATCTTGTGCTTGTTAGGTGCAAAGATGCATGTCACACCCATTACCAACTGAGGTGCATATATGACCAAAAACTCAAATAGAACCAAACTTACTTCCTACGATAGAATGTGATGTGTAGACATTCATGCTTTTACGTGATTTGTAATTATAACGGAAAATATTAAAGACCCAAAATTTTTGAAATTCTTTAAAATTGAGAAGTTAGAGCCTTATATGAAGGATTTTGGGCTCGACGATGGGACCATGTTCCCACTACTCAATGTCTGAATTTTGTAATTTGTCCCTCATCACCTTGGTATTAAGTATGTTTAAAAGGAGTTAGTGACATCTTTTAACTCAGCTCCAAAAAACACCTCCCTCCTATCATGTGGGGCCGTTCACACATGCTAATAGTTGTCGAAATGCGTTATAAATAGAAGTGCAGAAGTTACCTTAAACACATAGTATGGTGTATTGTTGGCGTATGTGTCCGAATGGTGTATGCCCTCCGGACCTTACTACTACCTTCGGTAACCAACCCTCCGGATCCTCATCCAGAAGCCGGAGGGTAAAACACGTCTATCGCATTATTTGAGAACTCTTCTTTTACACAAAGGACAATAGCATTAATTGCGGTCACGACGCCATCCCAGATTCTTAGGGATTGTGTTACCCACGTGATCTGACAACCTACCTACTATGAACAGTGTAACACTGTTTGCTCCTTCCCGAGGTAAAGCAGGTAAAGAGGTGGGATAGTATAAATACCCCCACCTCATTTATGTCACACAACTAACACACACATATTGCATTTATTCCTAATCACTCCTCTACCCTTCGTATCATTCATACTTACTCTCACACCGGAGGTGGGTCCTGGGAACACTCCCGGGGCGAGCCTAACGTGTGCTTCTTGTGTGCAGGTCTTTATACTTGTCCGAAGGTCTTATACAAGAAGTACATCCTCACAAGATTTTACTTTAACAAATTGGCGCCATCCGTGGGACACGTTATTCATTCTACCGAAGAACGATGACTGAACCTCCTCCTCCTCCACCCTTCCATACCCCGATTACATCGGCCGGAGGGAGTGGAGTAAACACCAACTCGAACACCAACACAAATAATCCCTTGAATAATTCCCCGAACCTTCAAGAGTTAATTCTCGGACAAATGGCATCCTTGACCGACCTGATTAAGATGCATAATGCTCTGGGGGAAAATGTGCTCAGGCCGATACGTTTGGATTTTGGGGATGATGGAAATGAGGTCCGAAGAGAAAGGGTGGTCGAAGTGAATGAAGATTTAAGCAAACCATTCAAAGAAGCATTACGGTCACCATTTACTAGCCGGATTGTCGAGTTTGCTGGGGAAAAGTATACAATGCCTCTAAACATGAAGTTTTATGACGGATCCACTGATCCGAATGATCATCTTACCCGGTTCACTGGAGCAGCCAACCAAGGGCAATGGTCGATGCCTACTTGGTGTTTAATGTTTCAACAGACCCTGGACGGAGCGGCCGGAGGGTGGTTTGAGCGTTTAGAACCTGGCAGCATTAACAGCTGGAATGAATTAAGAGAACAATTTTCCGCACGATTTGCCCTTCGAAGAAAATGTACAAAAGACCCCACAGAAATCACCAAGATTGTCAGAAGAGCCCACGAGTCATTGGCGGACTTTAAAGAAAGATGGACCGACGAAGCCAGCTACATCAGTGGTGTGCCGGAAATCATGCGCATTTCGGCTTTCATGAATGCTCATAGGTGTCCAACTTTGGCTAAGAAGTTTTCGGACAGGGTACCTCGTACGGTAACAGAAATGTTTGCAAGGGTGGATGATTTTATCAGGGCAGAGGACGCATACCGGAACACAGAGTTACCCCGGGGGGAAGGATTTGAGTCAAACAGAAGGAGAAGCTTCAAAGATGATAAATACCGGAATGAAAGGAGGAATGAGCCTCGTCACAAAGAGGCGTATCACCCGTATGTGGCCCCTAGAAAAGACCTGAACCGAACTGATTATTATCGTACGGATCGAAGACCAATGGGAGCTTTCAGGGAAGGACAACAGCATCCTGGACTGGACGCACTCACAAAACCCCCGAGGGAGATATTGGCCACAGAACGTCATTTGAACTTACCGGCTCCTCGGCCCACGGGCGGTAAACCCTCACGTGAAAACATGGGTAAGTTCTGTGAATATCATAAAGAAGCTGGCCACTTGACCAACCATTGTCGAGAGTTGAAGAAGCAACTAGAAGTGGCATTGGAGTCCGGTAGACTCGATCATTTGTTGAAAGAATGGAAACAGAGAGATACCGGAAGAGACAGGGAACCGATGAGAAATTATGACAAGGGAAAAGATAAAGTGATTAACATGATAAGATGTTCCGGAGGAACAAAACGACGAAGTTATGACCGTGAGGAAGTATGGATGAAAGCTCCAATTATTTTCCCTCCTATCATGACGGAGGATTTATCCGATGAACCCCTCATCATTGAGGGAGACATAAGTGGATATCTTGTTCGGCGAATATATGTAGACGAAGGGTCTGCGGTGAATGTTATGTATGAACATTGTTTCAACAATCTTAGCAGCGACATCCAAAACAGGCTCAAAGAGACCACCACTTCCCTAGTGGGTTTCTCCGGTGAGACAAGCAAACCGTTGGGGAAGATTGAGTTAGAGGTATGCTTCGGTGACCATGGCATGTACCGAAGGGCCATAATGAGCTTCTGCATCATTAACTCCCCCTCACCGTATAATGTGATCTTGGGAAGAACAGGGTTGAAGGAAATAAGGGTTGTACCATCCACCATACATTCAATGATCAAATTTCCCACTCCCAAGGGAATAGCGACTTTGAGAACTCGCCCGTCAATAATATCCGAGTGCCGAAGGTTAGAAGAAAAGCAAATGATCGAGAGGCCTCGATCCGAAGAACCTCGTGAAGTAAAGGATGGAGGGGACATCACAGTAACAACCGAAGAAATATTGGTTAACCCCGCCTATCCGGAACAGCTGGTAACCATCGGAAAGAACTTTTCCAAAGAGAGTCGCAGAAACCTTATTGAACTGTTAAGGAAAAACAAAGACGTGTTTGCCTGGCAGCCGTCAGATATGACGGGAGTGCCTAGATGGTTGATAAAGCATAGGCTAAACGTCAATATGGCAGATACACCGGTGGCACAAAAGAAGCGAAGTCTTTCGGCAGAGAAGAATCAAGTGGTGACGAAAGAAGTGGAAGAATGGTTGAGGGCAGGAATAGTCAGACCCGTCAAATACCCGACGTGGATTTCAAATCCGGTTTTAGTGAAAAAGTGTGACGGAAGTTGGAGGATGTGTATCGACTTTAAAAACCTCAATTCCTCATGTCCGAAGGATTACTACCCATTACCGGAGATTGATTGGAAGATAGAGTCAGTGGTAGGCTACAGATACAAATGCTTCCTAGATGCCTACAAAGGGTATCACCAAGTTCAGATGGCCAAAGAAGACGAAGAGAAAACAGCGTTTTACACGGAGCAAGGCACATACTGTTATACCAAGATGCCCTTTGGTCTCAAGAATGCCGGAGCAACTTATCAACGATTAGTAGACTCTGCTTTCCAAAGTCAAATAGGAAGAAATCTAGAGGCTTATGTAGATGACATGGTGGTTAAAAGCAAGACCGAGAAAGAAATGCTAGCAGACATCTCGGAAACCTTTTATAACCTCCGGCAGATAAACATGAAGTTAAATCCGAAAAAATGTTCCTTTGGGATGGAAGAAGGGAAATTTCTGGGCTACATTGTAACTTCCGAAGGGATCAGGGCCAACCCAAGGAAAGCCACAGCGATTGCCGAGATGAAGTCTCCATCCACTTTGAAGGAAATGCAAAGCCTAAGTGGAAAGTTAGCAGCTTTGAACCGTTTTTTAGCCAGATCCGCGGAAAAATCTCTCCCGTTCTTTGAAACTTTGAAAAACATCACGAAGGAAAATAAGGATGAATACAAATGGACGGAGGCTGCGGAAGAAGCATTTCAACTACTGAAGCAATTAATCCTAAAGCTCCCATTATTAACCACCCCTAAGCCGAAGGAAATCCTATATGTTTACCTAGCAGCTTCTGGTCAAGCGATCAGTGCAGTCCTCCTAACTGAGAGGGACGGAAGGCAACTACCGATTCACTATGTCAGCCGAACACTGCAAGAGGCCGAAAGGAATTACTTGCCTATCGAAAAGTTGGCTTTGGCGCTCTTGCACGCATCTAGGCGACTGAGAAGATATTTCGAAGCGCACCCAATCAAAGTCATAACTGATCAGCCCGTCAAGCAGATTTTAAACAAAGCTGAAGCGTCAGGGAGACTGACTAAATATGCCGTGGAGTTGGGAGCATACGACATAACATACATTCCAAAGAGTTCCGTAAAGGGACAAGTGCTCGCTGACTTCATCTCAGAAATATCAGTTGACCTTAAGGGAAAGAATGATATGTCACTAACAAAAGAAGTATGTGATGTATCCAGTTCGGACGAATGGATTCTATATACAGACGGAGCGTCTAGCACGAAGGGTTCAGGAGCAGGGCTGGTCCTAATTGGTCCTGATCAGGTCGAACACACCTATGCTCTCCGTCTAAACTTCGTTAGCACCAATAACGAAGCAGAATACGAGGCACTTCTCGCCGGTCTCCGAATAGCAAGACGGATGAATGTTGAAGCCCTGGATGTCAGAGTGGACTCAAAGCTAGTGGCAAGTCAAATAAATGGAGAGTTTGTGGCATCCAAAGAAAGTATGATACGGTATCTAGCAAAAACAAGAGAGCACATCGGACTATTCAAAAAGTTCAGAATCCGTAACATCCCGAGATCGCAAAATCAAAAGGCCGATGTATTGAGCAAGCTAGCTTCTGTAGCCTTCAACCATCTCACTAAAGAAGTCTTAGTCGAAGTACTGGAGAGGCCTTCCACGTCGGAGGAAGAAGTTAAAGCTATAGTAGAGGAGGAAGGTGACAACTGGATGACTCCAATTATAAAATGTTTAAAAACCGGCATCTGGCCAGAAGATCTTAACGAGGCAAGAACTCTCCGGATGAAAATCCCCCACTATGTCATGGAGGGAGACATACTGCTTAAAAGGACTTACCTGGGTCCGATGGCCCGTTGTGTAGGCCCCCTACAAGCTAATTATATCATCCGAGAGGTCCATGAGGGTGCTTGTGGCATGCACTCCGGCCCAAGAGCAGTTGTGGCAAAGCTCATCCGTCAAGGATACTACTGGCCAACCATGCACAAAGATGCTCGGGAAGAAATAAACAAGTGTGACTCCTGTCAGATTCACTCTCCGGTTCCGAAATTGCCTAAAACTACGTTGACTTCCATTATGGCTCCATGGCCCTTCTATGAATGGGGAATGGATGTGCTCGGTCCGCTAACAGAAGCCCCTGGGAAAGTGAAGTTCGTAATTGTAGCAATAGATTACTTTACCAAGTGGATTGAAGCGAAGCCTCTTGCAAAGACGACAGGTAAGGAAGTTAAGAAGTTCGTCTGGGATAACATAGTTTGCCGGTTCGGATTGCCAGCTATCATAGTCACGGACAATGGCACAAACTTCGTGAATGATCCTTTTAAGAGTTGGTGTGCAAAGCTAAAGATCAAACAAATAAACACGGCCGTGGCGCATCCTCAAGCAAATGGTTTAGTCGAAAGGGCCAACGGAAGTCTCATGCACGGTATGAAAACAAGGCTAGGCAGGGCAAAGGCCGGATGGGTCGATGAGCTACCCAACGTCTTATGGGCATACAGAACTTCTTTGAAAACAAGCAACGGTGAAACGCCATACAGCCTAACGTACGGGAGTGAAGCCGTTATACCAGCCGAAATTGGAATGCCCACATACCGTACAATGACGTTCAACCCGGATGACAATGAAGAAGAGCAACGTCTGAACTTAGACTTGCTACAGGAAAGGAGGGAAATGGCTGCGATTCGGGAAGCCAAGTATAAGGCAAAAGTGGAGCAATACTACAACCGGAGGGTCCGCCCAGTCTCATTCAAGGTGGGTGATTTCGTCTATAGAAGGAATGAGGCTAGCAGAGTGGAAGACCAAGGAAAGTTAGGCCCAAGTTGGGAAGGTCCTTACCGAATAGTAGAAGCATATCACAATGGGTCATACAAACTAGAAACAACGGAAGGCCGAAGCATCCCCCGAACATGGCACGCTATTAACCTCCGGAATTGTTTCCGCTAAATATACAATGTAACAGCTTTGCTTTAATAGTAATCTATACTTCTCCAACATCCGGAGAAGAAATTTTCCATCTATTTAGTATGTTTATTTCCGTCCAAACGGGTCGTTACTTTACACCGTTGTGGTCAAAAGCTCATTATCAAACGGATCGTTATATTACACCGTTGTTATTAACTCATATCAAAATTCAAATGGTTCGTTATATTACACCGTTGTGATTAAATTATATTAAAATCCAACGGTTCGTTATCTTACACCGTTGCGGTTGAGACAAGTCAAATCAAGCGGATCGTTATATTACACCGTTGTGATTAACTCATATCAAAATTCAAACGGTTCGTTATATTACACCGTTGTGATTAAATTATATTAAAACCCAACGGTTCGTTATATTACACCGTTGCGGTTGAGACAAGTCAAATCAAGCGGATCGTTATATTACACCGTTGTGATTAAATCATATCAAAATTCAAACGGTTCGTTATATTACACCGTTGTGATTAAATCATATCAAAATTCAAACGGTTCGTTATATTACACCGTTGTGATTAAATTATATTAAAATCCAACGGTTCGTTATCTTACACCGTTGGTTACGACAAGTTGAATCAAGCGGGTCGTTATATTACACCGTTGTGATTAAATCATATCGAAATTCAAACGGTTCGTTATATTACACCGTTGTGATTAAATTATATTAAAATCCAACGGTTCGTTATCTTACACCGTTGGTTACGACAAGTTGAATCAAGCGGGTCGTTATATTACACCATTATGATTAAATCGTATAAAAAATCAAACGGTTCGTTACCTTACACCATTGTGGATAATTTACATTTGGTCGTTACATTACACCATCAATCCGCGGTATCACAACATAGTGATTGAATCATTTTAAGGCTTAGACGTTTAATTATTTTATACCATCGGGATTGCATGAAGTCAAAATCATACGGTCCGTTGTTTCACACCGTTCGTCCAGTGATTTGTTACTTTACTTGGTTAAAGATTGAAACAAAAATGGATTGTTATAATATACCGGTCGGCCAGAATATCTTAAAACATCATCTGTCAGAAGTGCAACCAATAAAATTACACATGTAAGAAGTTTCATCAACGGACACAGACGTCCGGTATATCAAAATACAAAAGTTGGGAAATAATCCGACTAGACATGATTACAAGAAGACACTTTCGGATATTTTCTTGTTCCCTTCATTCAATGTGGAGGGTTGAGCAGCAGCCACTGGTGGAGTTTCTTTAACCTGAGTGCTTGGTTCGGGAGGTACATACCCCTCCGGCTGTAAGTTCATTAAATCCCCCAACGGCAGGCGGTATGACCCAGCCACCTTCTGCACATATGGATACTCAGCATCAAAGATTTTGTTGAACTCAGCTTTCCAAGTCGCTGGTGCATCCCGGTTAAGGTTTTTCACTTGACTTAGAACCCTTTCAACATCCTCCTCCTTGCGGCTCACTTTGGCTCCACCATCAAACTCGGCCTTTACGCCATCAATGAAGCCGGCGGTGTAAGAGAGGCTGTACAGACGGCCCATGCTCTTCTTGTACTCACGAGACTGAAAAAGTCGGCGGCAGACAGCCGGAATGAGCTCCTTCACAGTATTATGGCGAATCATTTCGGACTGAGCAAGCTTGGCTGTCAAACTTTTATCTTGTGCTTTCAGCTCATTCACCTCTGCAGATTTGTCGGCCAACTGCTTCTCAAGCTCTTTGATTCTGGTAGCTTGGGACGAAGCCGTTGACCTCCACTCATTCTTCTCCCTCTCCATCTCCTCCAGCTGTTCCACCAAACCTTCTTGACGAGTGGAGGCAGCACTGACTTCGTCCTCCAGGGCGTGAAACTCTTCGAATAGTTTGTCAAACTTGGCAATCCCAGCATCACGTTCCTCTTCGACCTCCTTCAGCTTCTCAGCCAAATCACTACACCCCATATGGGCCTCCGTCAGCTCCCTATGATCCCGGTTCAGCTGACTGAAGCGCTGTAGGAGGGCAGCTTGAAGAACCACCCCGGAACCAGAATTGATATACACTTGGCGGGCCAGTTGATTATTATTAAGCCCTGAGATGGCCTCTTCTTCGGCTGGGGTGGCAAGATGATTTAACATCTCCCGGCAGGCCCGAAAAAAATTCATACGAACATCATCACGGAGTGTCCATCCGGGAATAAAGTACCCTCCGGTTTGATTCGAATTACCTAGAGTAGAAACATGTTAAATAAAGTGAACAAAAATAAAAAGAAGCCAGGATAATGTTCGGATAAACGCACCAGGTTCAACCGGAGGTGACTTGTTTGAATGCTCCGGTGGTGGAGAAGCATGATGTTCAGAATGGGCAGTGTGAACCGATACATCTGAGAACAAAAGGTAAGGGATGATCAACAAAAGAAACAAGACAGTTAGAAAAGCAAAAATCACATACCATGAGAGTGAGGCTTCGGAGAAGGCTCTGGGTTCTCTCCATCATGATGACCGGATCCCTTGGCCAAGTTGTTGTCTGGTTGTGTTTCCTCTTGGCCTTCAGGCTCTTGAGATTTCCTTTTCTTAGACCCAGCGTCGGTTTGCGGTTCGGCTTGATTGATTGGAGTGACGTCCAAAGTTTTGCTTTTACTCTTATCCTCTGAAGACACAATCTCCTCCACAACCACATGCTTCCTACGCTTCGGAGGATTCTTGCTGATCGCAACGATTTTCCTTTTCTCGGCAGGAGCTTTCTCTCTGGCTTTCCTCTCCTTCTCTTCCCGAGCAGCTACAACGTCATCGTCAGCAACCTCCACTACCTTCTGCAGATTACTTTTGGCAGGAGGTTTCTTTCCGGGGGATAGAGGTCTAGTGGTGTTGTCCGGACGGACATGCCCCTCGGGAAAGGGATCCCCCCTGCTCACCACGGTGCCTTCCAGGTCTGGGAGCTCCAAGTATTCAGACATCGAGATAACTACAAGACAAAACAAACAAGAACATATAAGAGAGATGAGAAAGATAAGTACAAAGTACAATTAAACAAAAAGTGAAGCATTACCACGCCCCTCGGCATCCTTTATAACCAAATTATGTCCGGTAATTTGGAAGACATTGCACAGTCCATATGCGTATAAAAGGCTGGAAGGTGTTTTCCGAAGGACAATCATCTTATTGGCAATCTTCTTTGCATCCTTCAACGAGTAATTCTCAGGAAACCTGTCCGAGATCTTGGAATCTTTATGCCTCCAGGGCATGGCATCCGGAATGGCTCTACGATCAATCAGAAAGAAGAAGTCTTTCCAGAACTTCAAACCTGACAACTGTTCCTCAAAGCACTTCATGGCTCTCTTCCCGGTACGGCTCTCAAATGAGAACCAATGGCCTTGTTTACACAGCCGATAGAAAACTCTGAAGAGCGGGACGGTCGGTACAACGTTCAGGCTATAACACCGAACCTCAAAAAGGGTAACCCTATTCAAGCCTATAGGGACAAGTTGGGAAATATGTACCCGAAAGTAGCCTATCACGGCTAAAAGAAAAGAAGAGAAAGGAACCCTAACACCCCCCAACTTAACCTGATGTACATAAAGCCCTATCTTACACTCCGGTAACTCATTCATGGTAAGCCCATCAGGAGGAACCATGGGATGCAAGTCGGTCGGAATGCCGTATTCTGTACAAAGGCGATCTAGAGTATGTTGGGATAATTTAGATGTATGTACATGCATATCGAACTTTCCTATCGGTTTAGATCTACTAGTTGTAGGCTCATTATCCGGATTATTCATCTCACCGGGTTCACTCGCGGCCATTCTTGAGAAAGGATACCGAGGGATATGTATACGAAAAGAAAACTACGAATATAAAATAACGCACCTCGGTAAAAAGCTGAAACGCAAAAGGTGAAAATGCTCCGGCAACTATGGTACTATGCAAGGAATAAACAGAGGGGCAGGTGTGAAATGAAAAAGCATGAGAGCGCTATTTATAGGGGCAGACCTAGAGAAACGTGAACGTCGCGTCGAACAGTACATCATGACGTGGCATCACGTGGACCGTTCGATACCTGCAAAAGAGGTTAGTGGCATCCAGCTGTAACCGAAAAATAATATTATTTTAATGGGCCCATGGGCCGCTCGGATTCTAGAGCCCGATATAAGCCCACCGCGCTAAAAATCAGTCGGACTATCAAGTATTGAACCATCGGTCTACAACCGATACTCCAATACTGGGGGGGACATGTTGGCGTATGTGTCCGAATGGTGTATGCCCTCCGGACCTTACTACTACCTTCGGTAACCAACCCTCCGGATCCTCATCCAGAAGCCGGAGGGTAAAACACATCTATCGCATTATTTGAGAACTCTTCTTTTACACAAAGGACAATAGCATTAATTGCGGTCACGCCGCCATCCCAGATTCTTAGGGATTGTGTTACCCACGTGATCTGACAACCTACCTACTATGAACAGTGTAACACTGTTTGCTCCTTCCCGAGGTAAAGCAGGTAAAGAGGTGGGATAGTATAAATACCCCCACCTCATTTATGTCACACAACTAACACACACATATTGCATTTATTCCTAATCACTCCTCTACCCTTCGTATCATTCATACTTACTCTCACACCGGAGGTGGGTCCTGGGAACACTCCCGGGGCGAGCCTAATGTGTGCTTCTTATGTGCAGGTCTTTATACATGTCCGAAGGTCTTATACAAGAAGTACATCCTCACAAGATTTTACTTTAACATGTATCAACCTCAAAGATGGAGAATCAACAGGAGTTTTCCACAAAGTATAAGGATGTTTCACTAGAAGAGCTCAGAAATAAGCTAGCAGAGTTTGCTAAAGTAAGAAATTGGGGCCAATACCACACCCCAAGAAATCTACTCTTAGCTTTGGTAAGTGACTATTTCCTATAAATCTTTGCGGAAAACTCATGTTTATATTTCATGTATATCTATCAGTATATAGTATCACCTTGTTGTTTTCATTAAATTATATTGGTCTTTTCTACCATTTCAACAACCATTTCAGGTGTAATACTTATGGTATTTTTTCAACTGGGTGAGGTGAAACTTCGTCACACTGCATCCTGATAATAATATTGTATCATCCGAACTCATGATTTCTATATATTATGTATACAAAGTTTACACACGCCACTAAAACTAGAGCAAACCGCAAGAAAATGTATGAACAATTCATTTTTTAGAGGGATATATGCAGCATGCTTGTTTATTATATTAAATGGCTATGCACGGAAATGTATCTAACTTGTTACTTTTTATAGTTCCGTGTAGCCAATTATTTTTTTTCTAGATCTATGTAGCATACTTTTAAATTTCATCTTTTTGGTGTTTTGTAAGACCAATTTTGTGTAGTATTTGACGGATTTACTCCTCTTCCGGTTAAATTTGAGTGTATAAATTAAGGCTAAAATCATCAAATAATACACACAATTGATCACACGATACATTAAAAAGACTGATCAAATTTAAAAGTACACTACATATGAAAAAATAATTTGCTACACAGAACTATAAAAAATGACAAGTTATATACATTTCCGTGCAATTAGCCCTGTATTAAATGCTTACCATTTTTTGCAACAAATTACATGATTTGGTAAGAAACGGGGTAAGTATGTTGCCTTAAATTGTTTAAAAAAGTTTGTTTTTTTGCAGTTTGACTCTAAACTAGTCCAAAAATGATATGATTGATGATTAGTTAATGTATGCATGGTAGGTAGGGGAAGTAGGAGAATTGTCAGAAATATTCCAATGGAAAGGAGAAGTGGAAAAAGGGTTGCCAAATTGGAGTAGTGAGGATAAAGAGCACTTAGAGGAAGAACTTTCTGATGTTTTATTGTATTTGGTTCAACTTGCTGATGTTTGTGGCCTTGATCTTGGCCAAGCTGCTCTCTCCAAGATTGTCAAGAATGCCGAAAAATACCCCCTTCCCGATTAGAACCTGTTGTTTAGCATTTTCATATTGTGGGTCTTATCTCGTTAGTGGGAGGATAAAAAAAATTCTAGTTTGCATCAGCATCATTTTGTTTTCTAGTTTTATGTATTTTATGATTGTACTCGGCTGTTTCATGATTTCTTGTTATGGATGAGATGAACTACTTTGAGTTCGTATTTGTTTCCTTGATTTTGGCCATGCCGCCGCTACTAGAGTGTGAAGACTCAAGAATGCCTAGAAACTATACTTAATGAAAGCTTCTTAGAGATGAGAAAGCGCCGAAAAAGGGGAAAACAGTAAAATCTAACATGTTTTGGTGCTATTTTGTGTCCTAGTTTGATGGATTAAATGACCATAGACAACTTTTTTAAGATGTGTTTTTTTTACATCATATAAATGTTAAAATGCTTCCCCTTAGCATAGCAACTGCACTAGGCGGAAGTAAGTACTTCTCTATGTTCATTTTCGGTCTTTAGTAATGACCCGGCGATTTTTCATTGTGTATTTATGTTTAATAACCATTGCAAAGAAAGTTTGAGGGTTGAACCGAAAAAATGACAATTTTGAGGATTAAAGACGGTATTACTGTGTATAATCAGGGGCATATAAGTAAATCATCATTACTCATTAATGTCAGAAATTTAAAAAAAAAAAAAAAGTTGTAAACTTTTTAGTGTTTATAGCAACGTACCCGCGCGTTGCAGCGGCGGGTACCTGAAATAAAAATTTTCGATAAATAATATATTTTAGTTTATTGTATGTTTTTTTTAACAATAAATTTACGGATATCAAGAATTTCATATAGCCCGTGCCCGTTGGCCCGTGCCTGTTTGGGCTCGAGCCCGTTTGGTCCGCGCCCATTCGGGCTCAAGCCCATTTGGCCCGTTGCCCGTTCGGGCTTGAATATTTGTATAATGTGTTTTATTATTTGTAGCAGTGAAATTTAATGCAGGAATTGTGTTTAATTTGGTTGTACAATATATTTGATAATTTGTATTTCTTATATATGCGGTGTTTTAATAACTGTATTAATTGTATTTATTGACCAGTTAAATAATTGACTACATTAAATAGCATTAATGTGGTGTTTTGTTGTACACTATGCTTCTGTCTTGTACGTCTGAAAATTATGTACATTAAAGTGTTGTATACTATGTTTCTTTTCTTGTAAGTAGTAGTCATTATAGTCATTAATAACATTAATCACTTTAATAACATTAATGTTATAAGTCTGAAAATTACATCATCCTTATTTTGTTGTACACTATGCTTATTTGTTGTAAATCTGAAAATTGGTTGCAGCTATTGTACATATTGTTTAAATGGTTGTAATTTTTGGTAAATGGCTGTTTTTAATGACCAATGATCAAATGAGAAGAAAACTTAAAATAAGAAAGATGAGAAATAATTATAACTACACATTTGAGATGCATCGACTTGAATTAGATGCATCCCTAGTCTTTTAGATGCACCATAATATATTTTCTAGCAAAAAATTATATGCATATACATATATTAGATGCATTTCATCAAGTTAGACGAATCCTATACATTTTTCGTCCTCTGCGGGTCAAATTTGGTTTTAGTACTACTTTGCATCGTTTTCACTTCAAAATCACTTTCGAAACTAATTGGGATGCATCTAAATGAATAGAGATACATCTAAATCAAGTCGATGCATCTCAAATGTGTGGTTATAATTATTTCTCATTCTTCTCATTTTAAGTTTTCTTCTCACTGGATCCTTACCCGTTTTTAATAGCATTAATGTTGTTTGATAGAATTTTGGTCTTAAAATGACATCACGCTTTATTTTGTTGTACAATATGCTTACTTTGTTGTAATTATGAAAATTGGGTGCATTAAAGTGTTGTAAACCATGCTTAATTTCTTGTAAGTCTTAAAATTTTGAAGAGAAAGTCATTCATGCTTTATATATAGTATAGATATAGATAAAGAAGATCATTGACCATGTTAATAACTTGATGTACGGATGTTGAGTACCAAATAATCAAGTAATGGATCTTTTACTTTGATTTAACATGACCAACAGAGGTAAACAACAAATCAACTGTTAAACTGGATTAACAAAACAGTTGGGTACATTTAATGGAGGTCCCTACAAAACATAATGTCCAAAATGGACCTAAACATGGTGTCAAAATCATGCCATACCAGAAATCAGATAATGTGTGCCTAAAGTTTATCCAAACCGAAAGGTTTGTACAGCACTGCAGTACACTGCCACCAAAATCCGCAAACTATGATCTGCCAATACACCTCCTAAATAGTCAAAAGGGTCATTGCACAAGCTTAAGGGAACTAGACTCAAACTTGGGGCTATCGATTCAGATTTTGTCTTACCAGAACTAAACTGAAAGCTGAGGCTATTGATTCAAGTATAATGTCTTGCCTTAACACCATAAGAACGGAATTGCATGGGGCTATTGTTCAAGTTTTATGTCTTGCCTTAACGCATTATTTAGGATTAGTGTTCACCTAGATGTTAATACTAGGAGGATGAAAACATAAAGTATCACAGTCACAAAGATCAAAACTTTTGACATAAACAATCGTCAAAAGAGTCATTCATCATATGTATAAGCCTACCAATATCCCACATCCATTGCGATATGATAAGAAAAATAATCATTCTGCAGACTGAAAAAGAAAGCCTTTTTATTCTCTTATAAACCAACAGCATACTATAACAAATTAACAAGTACTCAACAACACGAGTCAGTCTGCAACCATAAACAAATCCAAAAGATAACTCTCGTACCTTAAAGAACAAAATCGCATGTTACAAACAGCTAACATCTGAATCTGCATTATCATTAATTCATATAGAAAAAACACATAACAAAGTTTACTTGTTCGAATCTTTGCTCTCCAGGTACGTCTTCAAAACATCCATAACCGACCCAAAATCCGCCTTAACATTCACAGGCGGATTAGCCAAACTACAAGCCATATCCGGAATCACTTTACTATGATAATCAATCTTGGACTGAGTAAACTTCAACCCATGAGCAGTACTCACCACAACAGTCCTATCAGTAGGACTAATCACACCACTATTTCTAAGCTTGTGCAAAGCCGTCAACGCCACACCAGTATGAGGACAAATAAACATCCCAGTAGAATCAGCTTGCGCCATAGCATCCATCAACTCCTCCTCAGTAGCTTCCTCAACAATCCCATCACAGTTCTTCAAAGCATAAACCGCCCTATCAATAGAAACAGGATCACCAATCTGAATAGCCGACGCAAAAGTAGTCTTGGCCTTCACTGAACTAAAATCCTTCCACCCGGATTTATAATACAAATAAAGCGGATTCGCATTAGCAGCCTGAGCACACACTAGTCTCGGAATCCTATCCACTAAACCCAACTCCTTACACATATGAAACCCTTTATAAAACGCGTAAATATTCCCCAAGTTCCCACCGGGCACAATCACCCAATCAGGCACCTCCCAATCAAACTGCTGCAAGATCTCAATCGCAGCCGTTTTCTGCCCTTCCAACCTCAAACTATTCAAACTATTCGCCAAATAAATCGGCAACTCAGCAGTCACCTCCCTAACCAACTGCATACACCCATCGAAATCCGTATCCAAACTCAAAACAAACGCCCCATTCGCAATAGGCTGAACCAACTGCGCCATGGAAATCTTATTCGCAGGGAGAAACACAATACTCGGAATCCCCGCACTCGCGCAATAAGCCGACAAAGCAGCCGAAGTGTCCCCAGTACTCGCACAGCCAACTCCGTAAACAGGCTTCCCCATTTTACGCAGCCTGTTAACCTGACTAACCAAAACAGTCATACCCAAATCCTTAAAACTCCCAGTATGACTAATCCCACAATGCTTAACCCATAAATCATTCATACCCAGAAACTGTTTGCCAAAACGCTCAGCCCAAAACATATTACTATTCCCTTCAAAAGCACTCACAATATCATCAGAATCAATCTCGGGCAAAACCCATTCCTTTTTGGACCAAACACCCGACCCGTAAGGCCAAGTAGTTTTCCCTATCCTAGAATCAAATAAGCTCTTCCAATAAGCCCCATCAAAAGCTTTCAAAGCTTCTATATCGTGCTGCACGTCTAGCAGCCCACCTGATCTTGACCTGTAGACAACTTCGTCCAGGGAGTAGGACTCTTCGGAATTTGGGTCGGAGTTGAATGGGACGTATTTGGCGCTGAAGGTGTTTTTGGAAGTGTCGTGGCGGCGGTGGGCTTCTTGGCGGATGGATTCGTCGGCGGGGCGGCGGTGTTTGGATATGGGAGTGGGGGTGTTTGGTTGGGATGAGATTGTGCATTTGATGGTTGATCTGGGTTTCAAAGTGTTGTGGTGGGTGTTTGGGTTTGGGTTTTGGAGCAATGGGGATGAACGGAGGAGATGGGTGGCGGCCATTATTGAAATGAAATGAAAAGGGTTTACTACTGTTTAGGTTTATATGGGTGGTAGGTGAGTAAAAATGGGAAGTCAATAATTGGTTCTATAAAAAAACTATGTGGGATATTTTGGGTTGGGAATGGAATATAAAAGTTTATCTTATGCGACTTTTGATACTTTGAGTTTAAACATATTTGTCCCACATAGGTTAAAGAAATAAAGCTTTGTTAGTTAATATACCATAATGTGTATGGGTAGTTTGTGTCAAGATTAGTATTGTGTTTTCGTGCTTGTCAACTCTTTCCGCTAAATGAAAATAATTAGTGGATTTGAGCTTCCCATATGTACTCTTGACTTTTTATTTCATTGAAATAATATGTATTTTAAAGTTTTGATTGTGCATGTATTTGAAAGTTATAATAATGTGTGTTCTTAAGTTTTGATGTAATATAGTAAAAGTTTATTTTATGCATGAGTGTTGATATTTTGAGTTCATGTTTGTCCCACATAGGCTAAAGGAACAAAGCTTTGCTAGTTAATATACCTTAGTGTGTATGAGTGCTTTGTGTCAAGATTAGTATTATGTTTTCATGCTTGGCAAAGCTTCCCGCTAAATGAATAAAAGAATTAGTGGGTTGTTCTTGTCTCCACGAGAAAATAGTATATACTTTTGACTTATTGAAACACTATGTGTTTTTAAGTTTTGATTGTGGATGCATTTTCAAAGTTATAGAAATTGCATTTGCGATTTGTCCAAACAACATAGATGGTTTTTGCAACTTACTCTTTTTCCAAAAGTCAACATGGTATTTCCGAAATTATGTTTCATCGGATAGATTTTCATAGGTTTTTCTTTAAAGGACTTTGACAAGTTTCTATAATAAAGTGTAAGTGAGGAAGGTATGTTGTAAAGTTTTTTCTCGTCACATCAATTTCATGTTGTAAAAAAAAAAAAAAAAAAAAAAAAAAAAAAAAAAAAAAGCACAATCTTTGCAACACATTTTTTCTTTTTTCCTTGAGTTTTTTCTATATTAACTTTTTATCATTTAAAAGTATTATAAATGCATAAACCCACTCACAAGACCAAATAAATTGTACTCTATGTCTCCTAAACACCTCTCTCTCATTTTCCTTTCGAGACTAAACTCCCACTCAGATGATTTTTTTCTTCTTCCTACACACTGTCGCCAAGAGGAGGAATGGAAAGAAAATTCTCAAAGGTTTGCTTGAGCTCTTTCACGCATGACACTTTGGGGCCTAAGATATGAATGAAAATTATTATTGGTGGGACAGAGTTCTCTATACGAGAAAGTAATATGTAATCTTAAACTTTTTATTGAAATAATATGTGTTATTAAGTTTTAAGTGTGCATGCATTTTCAAAGTTATAGATAATTGCATTTACGATTTGTCCAAACAACACAAATGATTTTTGCAATTTCCTCTTTTTCCAAAAGTCAACATGGTATTTCCGAAAAATGAGAAGTCAATAATTGGTTCTATCAAAAACTATAATGATATATTTTGGGTTGGAATAAAAAAGTTTATCTAATGCACGAGTCTTCATATTTTGAGTTTATTTTCCCACATAGGTTAAAGAAACAAAACTTTGCTAGTTAATATACCATAGTGTGTATGGGCACTTTGTGTCAAGATTAACATTATGTTCTCGTGTATGGCAAATCTTCCGGCTACATGAATGAAAGAATTACTGGGTGAGAGTTGTCAATATGAGAAAATAATATGTACTTTTATTTTTTATTAAAATAATATGTGCTCTTAAATTTGCGATTTGTCCAAACAACATAATATGTACTCTTAACACTTTTTATTGAGATAATATGTGCTCTTACATTTTTACTGAAATAGTGTTTGAAGTTAGCAATTATAGTAACTATTGGCACCTCTAGTGAACATATGATGAGAATTTTTTGTCCGACGTTCACATATATGAATCGGTAGAAATGACACTTGATTAAAATGAAATCAGTTATATGATGCTACACTAAACAAATACTATATGTTTTACTAAATATACTATGTACGTGTTCGGACGTGCATATGCACGGCCCTAGACAGTTGATGTAAACACTAAAGCATGGCTTATGGGATCCGGGTGATCATGGGTCAAACTTTACGTGAGCTATTTGCCCTTTGGTTCAACGTGCATTCCTTTCGAAATCGAGGTCATAGCCATGGTTCATTTCAAGCAACAGATTTTGACTAAGATTGATTTAAATCTGAAAAGGTTCAACCATTTGATACTTTGTGGACCATAACCTAAACTAAGCAAAATAAAAGAATACCATATTACCATTGTAATGAAATCTAGCAGGTGGTAATTTGGAGGATGGCCTGAAAACAAATGCTATCTTAATACGTTGGGAGTTGCTCTTGAGTGCTCTTGGAAAAAAATATATAGCATGACAAGTTTTACTTTTTACCAAGTGTGAATGTAGGAAGCAAACAAGCTAACACATGCATGGAGCTTTTTACCAAGTGTGGCGAATGCAGGAAGCAAACAAGCTAAGTAGCTAACACATGCGTGGAGATTGCATATGTCCCAAAAATGTGTGAACATAGCAAATATGTGGAGAGTTAAGAGCCTAATCGGAGCATTTATAAGAAATTGCAAAAAATAAGGTCATGGTCTGGTGGAATTGCAACCGAAAGTATTATAAATTTGAAATTGTAAATGGGTAAAGATGAGAAGTCAATAATTGGTTCTATCAAAAACTATAATGGGATATTTTTGGGTTGGAATATAAAAGTTTATCTTATAGTCTTGATATTTTTAGTTTAAACATGTTTGTCCCACATAGGTTAAAGAAGCAAAACTTTGCTAGTTAATATAGCATGGTGTGTATGGGTACTTTGAGTTAAGATTAGTATTATGTTTTCATGCTTGGCAAATCTTCCCGCTAAATGAACTAAAGAATTAGTGGGTTGTAGTCAACAGGAAAAAATAATATGCGCTCTCGACTTTTTATTGAAATAATATGTGTTCTTAAGTTTTGATTGTGCATGTATTTTCAAAGTTATAGAAAAATAATGCGTTCTTAAGTTTTGATTTTGTATGCATTTTCAAAGTTATAGAAATTGCATTTGCGATTTGTCAAACAACATAGATGATTTTTACAATTTCCACTTTTTCCAAACGTCATGCTAATCCCGAAATTTTGTTTCATCAAACTAGTTATAATACCCGTGCACGCACGGGGTTTTGACATGAATTTTTTTATCAAATATCTTCTTAAGATTGTTTTCTATTCAAATACCTTATTTTTTAATTAATACGGAGTACATAATATATTGTTTCAAAATGTACGGTGATTCATATTTTTAATGTTTGAATAAGTCATTAATTTTCTTTACATATAAAATTTGAGCATTGATAATTAGGCCTACTAAATAGACCTACAAATAGGCCTACTCCATTCACATTTTGACAAGTATTAAAAACACTTTTTCTTTCTCCTCATATTCACCAATCAATTTTGAATTACACCAATCATATTTGTAGGTCTATTCTTAGGTTCATTACTTAGGCCTACAAATCATTTTTCATAAAATTTGTTCATTAATTTTGATAGATACAAAGGAAGAAGAGCAAAAAACTAATATTAGGAATGTGAATCAACCATTTGATATTAAGACGTTTAATATTATGGTATAAGTGTGGTTTAAACATGGATGTAGTTTGGTTATTGTATATTAACGTTTATCTTTGAATATCTTATATTGAATGTTCTCGGTTCATATGAAATCTAATAGTAAACAGATGTATACGACAGAAATGGTAATCATTTATGTATGTGTTGTAAGGCATGTATGTGTGGTAAGGCTCACATGAGCATTATACCTATATACTAAAACCCAAAATTTGATCCGTTTAAAGTACATTTGTCACAAAGATAATTACACCACTATTAATTAATATATAAAGGTAACATGACAAACATTTATATTATTACCTTCTTAAGGAGAACAGGGATATCAATGTAAGGATCTAGTGTATATATGATAAAGATGCTTTCATTCGAATCAAGACTTTTACAAATCCATTAAATTGTCTTCCATCTTTTGTGGGTTCCTACACTTTCTGGCATTTGTCATTCAAGTCGCAATCTCGTATTGTTGTTCCAATGCCTATGTTGTGTTATGAGAAACAAATAATCAACGCACGGGTTTAAACATTAATTTAAATTAATTTAGCTTGTTATCGTAATTAGTTTCAAATATGGTACATAAATTATATTACATCTGAAGAGGTAAGATCATGCTCCAAGGCATGCTCGTCAATCGTCATGTTTCATCTCATTCAAAGTAAATTCCACATGCTTGGAGTAAAATAATCAACGACAAAAAAAAAAAAAAAAAAAAAAAAAAAAAAAAAAAAATCAAGATGATGCTTCAAGGCCTGTGAGTCCGTTCTCATCTAATTAAAAGTCGATTCTAAATCCTTGTTGTATGATTCTTTATCTATAAATCATCTATAGAACGCTTAGTTTCAAAATCATGCTCCAAGGCATGTGGTTCCTGTTTCATCTCGTCTAAAGTTGATCCTAAACCGTTGGAGTAAATATCTTCATCTCCTGAACACTCAATTAAATACCAGTTCAATATTAGTTATGATATTACTTTAGCCCTGTCCATTTACTTTAAAATCGAGCTTTTATTCACCTGGGCTGGATATACATAAGCTAATTTTCCTACAATTTATAGTACATAAACGACAGCAGGGTACTAACGTCACTGTATATTAAGCACGATAAGGTTCCAAGTAAAATATAAGTCTCATTGCAAACCCAGTTGTCAAGTGTGCTAGCTTGATAAGATAGATAATACTGACAGGACAAATGGAGGTCAACAAAAATATTAAGAATTAGGATAAAGGTTGGATGATGGGTTAAATCGGGTCAACTTTTAGTATGGGTCAAAACAGCCCTGGTCGTTGGCTTGACCCGCACAAGCTATTTAGTCCAACTTTCTAATATTTGTATGGAAGATTAGTTCATGACATATTTACAAAAAGAATATCATTACAGTTATATTCTAAATCGAAAAATAAAATCACTTAAGGAAATTGTTTGCATTGGTATTAGACTTCACGCAAATCTCAATCCGTTCGACCCATTTGACCCATTCCACTATTAGCTAACTTTATCGATTTGGCCTGTTTGAGTTAAAGGACACAATCCAGAATGACTACATCATCTATAGATAACTTGAAATTGACTTATATAAGAACAAATATACACCTTAAATTTGTACATTACCTGTAATTCTTGAGAATCTGCTGCCAATATTACAATTTAACATTTAGGCTGTCATTTACATTCCAACATACATACATCAAACGGCAAACATAAAAATTACCAAAACATAATAGTTCGTTACATATTCATGCAATTTTAATCTAGCGAAATTAGATTAGATACATACCAGAAACCGAGGCAAAGAGTAGAGAATGTGCAATTGCATATTTGAGCCGATTATCAATAGTTCCACAACAACATCAGGATCATTAGAGCCATGATGCATGTGTTCGGGTCTTTAAGGGTGTAGATGCAATAATCCGCACCTAAGATATGGAGGAGAAGTTCGGGTCTTTAAGGGTGTTCGGATCTACTAACGTGCTCCGAACCTCGAGGAACTTCGTATCTCCTGCTAAGTCTTGAGCTGTGATAAAACAAGTAGCACACGTTAGCCTCGCCCTGGGTTTTTAGTCTGAGACCCAGCTCCGGTGTGAGAATGAGTATTTGTGATATGAGTAAAGTATGAAGTATAAAGTATAAGTGCTAGTTCGGTTCGGAGTAATTGCTCCCTAGAATATCCTGCCCTCAATTGTGAATAGTTGGGGCTATTTATACTACTTACTTATTCTGAGCATTAAGCATGGGCTTTGATGGGCCTGTCCATACAGCCCAATAGCTAGGACGTCCTTTTCATAATGACGTGGAGCTTGTCAGCTAGTAATGCTCCTTTTTGTTCGTCCTTTCGGTTCATCACTTGGTATCGTCCTTTTGAATCATCAGTGTACTTTGGTTCGTCAGTGGATCACACTCATCAGTGGATCATACTTGTTAGTGGATCACACTCGTCATGGGAATCGGGTCTTTCGAGACCCGATACACCGTCATGTCCCCCCCAGTATAATATCATCAATCATAAATTGACAATGTTATACTCAATAATCAATCAAATGCTCGAAAAACTTAATGTCATTTTTTTCCAGCTTATATAGGTTATGTGGGCTTGTGATGAAATAGCATAGCCTTTTAACATAAATGGGCCCAAAGCCCACTATATCTCTCCTTATATATCTGCTCTCCATTTTCTTTTTAAAATTTCATGTCTCTCATTTGCAAACATGTTTCCCCAACACAAACAATATAGCAGCCAAAGTTTTCTTCCCTGGTTCAGTTGTTTTGACCGGATTTAAACACGTCCGGTTTATTCATGTTCAACCCTTACACACCCGGATCATATACATTCAGTTCACGTTTGGATTATTTCATGTTTAGCTCGCTTCACGTCCGGTATTTCATTTAGTTTGCGGTTTCGTTCGGCTTGGTTCGGGGATTTTGTTCGATCATTTCATTCGACTTGGGTGTGCTTCGTTTGGTATTTGGGTTAAGCTCGAGTTCATTCAACATTTTGGGTTCAGTTTTGAGTCGTGGTTTTGTTCGGCTTGCTGTTTCGTTTGGATTTGGGGTTAGCTCGAGGTTCGTTCAGTGCAACATCCCTCGGCTTGGGTTTCGTTCGGTATTTGAGGTTAGGCTTGCGTTTCGGATCTATTTTGAACTTGTTCGGACATCGGCTTCACCCAGGCATGATTTCTCTCATTTGATTCGTTTTGTTTAATCCTAGTTTTCATTTGATGCAAGTACTTAGAGTATTTTCTCCTGTGTATTGGTTTGGTATTTTGAGAGATGAATGATGTTGCTTGAGTAGGAGGACTTTTGATTTGAATAGACCTAGGTAGTGAATAGGACCTATCGCTAGTGTAGATAGATGTATGCACCTATCCTTCACTTTAGGCTTTTGTAGTATACCCATGCATGCTTGTACTTTCCCTTTACAATATGTGACTGTGTAACATTACCATGCATGTGCTTTATTGCTTACTACATAAGATTCTTTAAAGTTGCTTTTCATGTCAACTATTGTAATTTATGAAATAAAATCAAACGAGTTGTAATTTGAATTCCCATTCCAGTGTACAAGATTGTTAATACTTTTGTAGTTTCCTATCTCTTCATCCAAAAAGGTGAAATGAATAATAGGAAGAAATCTTTTTTAATCTCATCAAACTTTTACTTTTGAAATAGCTTACATGTTGCAAGTCTTTCAAATATTGATATATACGACATTATCGTATTGTATTAACCAATAAACATTTAAACTTGTGATTAGTTATTTGAGACTTCACGCACTCTTTACCTTCTACATAATATAATGCAAAGCTGAAACCACTTATGACCGACCTAAATATGGTGAAAAGAACCATCATTATTCGATTCGAATTTGTTGTTGTCCTTTTGAAAGTCAATAGCTGAACCACACGTCTACCTTAATATGAAGTATCCTATAGTACTACATAAATTGTGACCCATTGTAGCATGTCATATGCCGGTTACAATGGACCCATTGAGTCTACTTGTTCGTCAAATGTTACAACCCTAAAAACATTATTGCATTATTTGTTAAAATAACTTGTAACAATGAAACATTAATTAGGGATGTGCATGGTGTTTTCTCATGTTTTGTAACGAGCTTTTTATCAGTTATGTTACACAAATCCAACAATTTGTGATATATGCCAACTTGTATCTTGTAGGTTTCATGTTTTCTGTTATTCCTTATAGATTGTTCCTGTGGAAAACTAGAAGGGGGGTTGAATAGTTTACCGTTTAAAATCTTTTTAACTTGTTTGATTAGCTTTGAAACTTTCCGTTTGATCAAAGATATATATATACACAAACACAATATATAACATGCAAGTAAATGAAAGAAACGATCAAACCACAACACGAGTATTTATCGTGGTTCGGCTACAAGGACTCTTTTTCCTTGCCCTACGTCCACGCCCCGAGTATCCAACTCGAGAGTTTCTTTCACTAGTCAACAAGCTCCTTTCATCGGCAGAGAAAACCTTACACGTTGCTTATACACGTTTACCGACACTAAGCTAGACGTCGAGTTCTTTTACAAGGGTACAACCACTCCCGTTAGTTCTTTACAAGGGTACAACAACTCCCGTCACACTTTGTATTTTGAGGACTAAAATACTAACCGATCACTACTGAAAATACACAATCAAATGAACTGTAAACTACACAAGTCTACACAATGCTAAGCTAACAAGTCTTGCAACGTTGTGTTGAATACTTGTTACTTTTTATGAACTCGTGAATCTCTTTGCTACAAAAAGAAACTTCACATATGAAATGTTAAAGGGTTAGATGAAAGAATGAATGAATGTATGTAAATATATTGTAGAGTGATAAGCCAAAAATAAAACTTGTGGCTTAGTATTTATAGCAAAACCTTCTGCAGGCCTGGCGGATACGGTGAAACCCTCAGAAGGGGTCCGCCCGTGTACCCCCAGGGTTCCGCCGGGCTTGCAGTTGGTTTTGCAATAAATCTTGCAAACCAAACAATGTCACATCTCATTATACCTAGTCAAACACAAAACTTGCAAGCAAACATATGGTTAGTCAAACACACTTTCTTTCCATAAATGTATATTGACAAAACTTGCCATAAATATGATGTGACATTTCTATTTTAAGAAATAAAAAGTGTTGTGTTTTATGAAATGTAAAATGTAGCAAAAGCCTAGTTTATGCAAGTCTTTAAAACTAAGATTATGTTTTACTTAGAAACTAAAGTTTACATTTTGTCGTTAACAAAACTTAGCAAAGATCGTAAAATATAAATAACGTTTTTAGGCGAAATTTGTATTAACAATCTCCCCCTTTTTGTTGATGACAAAACATAAACTTTGTTTTTAAGTAACTCACAAAATCTTGGTGTTTAAGACTTAAAAAAATTTATATTAAACTTGTTTTACTTAAGTGATGAAAATCAAATTAGGTATTAAAGATTTAATATATTTCTCCCCCTTTTTGTCGAAACAAAAAGTAGAGTAGCGAAGTGGAATAATCTACTTGCTCCCCCTTGGTTGTTACTCCCCGTAAAAGGAGTGCCAAGATGGGAAACATGGATTTTGATCCTACAAAAAAATGGTTAGTTGGTGATATATATAGTCAAGTTTGTAGTTACCACACACATTGCAACCACAATGACAACACAAAAATGACCAACCAACAATGCAAGTAAGTAAAAAAGAAATATCATTCCATGTAAAATTTGACTTTTAAAAGTCAAAGACAAGAAATGGGAAAGATTCTTCTACTTGTAAAAGAAAAACTAAAAATAACCAAGAAAATAAAAGAAAATCAAATCCTAATTTCCTAAATGGGGCAAAAGGCCTCCAAAGGTTGTCTAGGATTTGTTTGGGTGGGAAAGAGCATCCAAACGTTCTATGACGTGTTGGAATGCAAAACGGGTTTCATCTTGGAATTGGTGAGGCAACAATTTGATGCTTGCACCCATTTGCTCACAATTTGAGCAAACATGGGGATGAGTGGGTGGAAATGGGTTGGCTTTGGTTTCTTGATTTGATGGTTGGTTGGTTTTTGGTTCTTGGGTGGAGGAATGATTTGGTATTGAGTCAAGCAAGGTGGTTTGAAATTCCATTGCTTGATGGAGGTGATTCTCAACCATGCTTTGGATTTCCTCATATGAAGGAAAGAAAGACTCAAAGGTTTGGGCTTGAGAATGTGGTGGAGTTGGGTGATCATGGTTTTCAAAGTTTGGTTCTCCATAAAGAGGACCATGGATGTCATGGTAGATAGGGTGAAACAACAATGGTTTGGGATGATGGTACACTTGTTGTGGTGGTTGGGTGTGGTTAAAATGCTCATTTTGGTCAAGAATTGACCTTGGTGTTTCATTTGCAAAAGGTGGTGGTTGTGTTGGTCTTGGTGGAAGATCATTGAGATCTTGGACAAAAGGGTGTGGTGATGTTGGAGGAGACCCAAATAACTTCATAGGTTCAAGTTTTGGCAATGGTGATGGTGATGGAGTTTTGGATGGTTGGGTTGGAGCAGTTGGTGGAGTTGGGTCAATGGGTGATTTTGTTGGTGGTGGGGTGAGCTCATTGGGTTCATTGGGTGATAGAGATGGAGATGCAAGGTTCAGAAAACGTTCATTTTTTATAGGTGAGGTGAATTCATCCGAAGATGAGGAGCTTAGGTTGATGGATTGGTTAGACCAAAGTGGTTTGACACTTATCCGGGCGGTTCTCCCGATGGGTCGTGATGGTTGAGAGGTGATTGTTGACTTAGTCATGGTTAAAATGGTTTATAAGTTTAGAAATTGTGATGAAGAAGGTGTGATTTGATAGTGTTTAGGATGGTTTAATTTATAGTGATGAAGGAGTGTGGGAAGGAGTGTTTGGATTTGATGTTAGGCCATACAAAAATGGAGGTTCCTAATGATTTGGAAAACTAATTGTGGGTTGTCATATCATGGAAGTCAATCCAATGAAAATGGTGAAGTGAGAAGACAAGATTTGCACTAAATGCTTAGTGGTTTTGGTAAATTTGTTGAAGGATAAATCTTAGGGATTTTAAGGAACCTTTGGAAGGGTTCCTTCCTTTATGTGTGAAGTTCCTTGGGGTGGTTATGGCTATTTTTGAAATTTGGCAGGAAATGGTTTTGTTTGAGTTATAAGGAATGAGAAGTACCCTATTGTGCTAAACAAATTGCAGGAAATAGGTTTCTATCTAAAAGGATTGTATTTTGTTGATTTGATGTTAAAATGTTGAAAACTAAAAAAAAATTATGCAGGAAACTGGCGGACCCTTCAGGATACACAGGCAGAACCCGTGTGAGGGTTCCGTCTGGTCCGTTGGGCCATTTCTGGGTTGCCCAGAAAATACACTGGCGGAACCCAATTTTGGGTACCGCCAGATCCGCCAAGCCTGAAAAATTTGGCAGTCCGCGATTTTGACCCGCGAGATGATTTTCAAATTTTTCGAAAACTCCTAAAATAAAAAAGATAATGCATTTCTGGTTAGGCAATGCAAAAAATAGACACGTAAACACACATACCATAGGATTTTGACCTTGAGGTCGAGAATTTCACTATACTTAGTGAAAATTTCATAAACATGAAAATTTGACGACTTGCCAAAAGTTGTCTACCAGCATCATTGTTAGATAATACATGTTCTAAATAGTATCAAACATTGTACCAACACACAATTACATCACAAACATTGTTTAAACGACCAAATTTGTTCAAATAGCACCTAGTGCCAAACACTCCTACACACCCGCACTCATTGACGATCAATCTTGTTCTTGAGCTTTCCAAGGAATCTTTCAAGATTCTTAAACATCCCCTTTGTTTGCTTGAACTCCGCCGACTCATTTGGAATATCCAGAAGCTGGGATAGGTATTCTAGAGGTGGGAGCCTAGAGTTGGGCAAAGAGTCATCTTCACTCATTGAGGAAGATGATGAGGAGGTAGGGGATGATGACATTTTCCTTGGGCTTTGTAAACTCTCTTATCACTTAGTGGGACAAAGGTGTGTGGAATAAGAGAGTAGTCAAGACGAAGACCGTTTGGAGTTGGTGGAATGGGAGAGATGAACCTAAAGAGACGGGTCAAGAGCATTCCATATGGCATAGCGGTTATGCCATGCACGGGAATGTCGGCCATTCTCCTGGCCATGTAGTAGGCAAGGTTGAAGGGTTGCCTAACGGACAAAGAGTAGAGCATGTAGCAAAGGCAAAGATTGATATGATCTCGGTTTCCTATGGTGCTAATGACATTTGCTCTAAGGACTTCCTCCCATTTCTTGAATTGGGGCTTGAGTTCATTCATTTCCATTCCATATGGGTCCTTATCGACCTCATTTCCCGAACGGGTTCTCCTAGTGTTGGTTGTCCTAACAAAGAGGTGGTCACGAAGTACATCTTTTGACACAAGAGGTGTATCATAAGGATGGATGCGGTCT
Source organism: Artemisia argyi (assembly GCA_030686995.1). Classification (NCBI taxonomy): domain Eukaryota; kingdom Viridiplantae; phylum Streptophyta; class Magnoliopsida; order Asterales; family Asteraceae; genus Artemisia; species Artemisia argyi. The sequence goes on from CM060703.1 coordinate 42,845,788, forward strand.
TGGAGGGTGTCAAGAGTTGAGAGGGAGTGCAAGTCGGAGTAGATGCAAGTACCACGGTTTGGGACACCTATGATTTGAGCAAACTCCTCAAGAGTGAAGGAGTATTGATGACCACTAGCCTTAAAGTTGATAGACATGTGACCATAATCATCCGTGGAGAGGACGGCGGATGCATAGAATTCCAAAATGAACCTAGGACAAATAGGCTCGTTGATTTCCAAAAGACACTCAAAGTTGATTGTGGCAAATTCGGTGTAAAGGTTTGTGCCTTCTAGGAAGGACGGGTCAATGGTTCTACCCTCATGGACATAATGTTTTTCTAAGGCTTTGAAAACATTGACTTGGTTGGGGTAAGGCCTTTGGTTTTGTGGTATTTTGGAAGGTACTTAATGGTGTCCTTGTGGTCATAGTGGGTTAGAGGAGGCATGATGATTCCTAGAACAACAAAATTTCACATTTTAGTTTAAGTAAACTACTATTATAATGTGGATGTTCTAGTGTGTGCCTATATGAAAACAATGTGGAGGTGCGGTTATCTTGACTCGTTTTGATGCTTCAAAAACGTTTTATAATGCAAGTTTTGTTATAAAACAAAAGATAACCCAAACGCTCCTAGTTCAATGTAGCTTCGTTTGAATGTACTCGAAAATACATATTGGTTATGTATTCCCTTTAGCATTCAAGAGACATTATGCAAGTGATGTTTTAAACATAACGTTTTGATTTTGTATTCTCAATGTGAGACGAAAAAATATTTGTCCTATTTGTGAGAAATTTTTGGAAAAATTTGTCATGGGGTGTTTTAGCAAACATGTTTACACTTAGTAAGAATGCAATTCCTAACTATAGGGAACATGATTAGTTTTGTTAAACACCTAATTTCATGCATGAGTTTCTCAAGTTAATGCATAACCTCAAGTTTTTGTTTTTGTGCAAAAATAGAATTCCTAGACTCAGATCAGGATTGTAATCAAGTTTAGAATACTTACAATGATGATTGATTTGCAATGCAAGTGAAAGGAAGACCAAGAAATCGTAGGTATGGATGGATGGTAAAGTGAATAGTAATAGTTTGGAAGTGGTGGTATGAGATAATGGGTGTTTGGTTTAATATAAACAAACAAAAATGGTTCTGCAGGTCGGCGGATACGGCGGACCCCTGAGTTGGGTTCCGTCCGTTGTGTCTGAGGGTTCCGCCGACCCTGCTGAGAAAAAGAGTTATGGATTTGTTTTGATTTTTGTGATTTTTGTCTATTGTCCAGAACTACAACGTAGGTTCCATGAGTCCTAAGCCTAGCCTAAGAAGGTTAAAAGGTTCACGTTTAAGGGGTTTTGTGAGAATGTCGGCTATGTTGTCTTCGGAAGAAACTTTCTCAATTGAGATATTTCCTTTTTGAACAAGGAAATGATGACGGATTTCAATATGTTTGGTACGAGCGTATTGAACCAGGTTTTTGCTAAGATTAATGGCACCTTTGTTGTCACAAAGAATTGTGATGTCGTTAAGTTGAATTCCATAGTCGACAAGAGCTTGCTTCATCCAAAGAGCTTGTTGACATGCCTTTCCGGCCGAAACGTACTCGGCTTCCGTTGTTGAGATAGCAAGAGCCGTTTGCTTTTTAAAGAACCATGAGGTGAGACAATGTCCAACAAAAGTACAAATACCACTTGTACTTTTTCTATCAACATAGTGACCAGCATGATCCGAGTCGGCATACACTATGGTGTCTATTCCCGTTCCTTTGGGATACCATAAACCTAAATGTGTAGTGCCCTTAATATACCTAAAAATCCTTTTAACGGCTTTGAGATGAGTAGTCTTAGGATCTTCTTGAAAACGAGCACATAGACAAACACTAAATATAATGTCGGGTCTACTAGCCGTTAGGTAAAGTAGACTACCAATCATACCTCTATATTTAGTACTATCTACGGATTCACTTTCCTCATCCTTGGTGAGTTTAGTTTCCGTGGACATGGGAGTTTTGATTGGTTTCGAATCTTCTAATCCAAATTTCTTAAGCATGTCCTTAATATATTTAGATTGGTTAAAGAAGATACCATCTTCTAGTTGTTTAATTTGGAGTCCTAGGAAAAAATTGAGTTCTCCCATCATACTCATTTCAAACTCGTCATGCATGATTTTTGAGAAATCTACACATAATTCTTGACAAGTTGAATCCGAATATAATGTCATCAACATAGATTTGGACTATGATAATATGTGAATCTTTCTTCTTAGTGAAGAGAGTATTATCAACTAAGCCCATAGTATACTTATGGTCAACTAGGAAGGTTTTAAGTCGATCATACCATGCTTTTGGAGCTTGCTTAAGTCCGTAAAGAGCATTTTTAAATTTGTAAACATGATTTGGTTTTTCAAAATCGATGAAGCCCGGTGGTTGAGCAACATACACTTCTTCATTTATGACTCCGTTTAGAAATGCACTTTTGACGTCTATTTGAAAGAGTTTAAAATTATGTGCACATGCATATGCAAGATTCTAATTGACTCGAGCCTAGCAACCGGAGCAAAAGTTTCATCGTAGTCAATGCCTTCTTGTTGGTTATATCCTTGTGCAACTAGCCTAGCTTTGTTTCTAGACACAATTCCATTTTCATCCATTTTATTACGAAATACCCATTTTGTTCCAATTATAGTTTGACTCTTTGGTTGAGGAACTAATGTCCATACATCATTCCTAACAAATTGGTTTAACACTTCTTGCATTGCAATTACCTAAGACTCATCTTTAATGGCTTCATTAATGTTTTTAGGTTCAATGGTTGACACGAAACAAAAGTAGTTGCTTTCATTTTGAACTTTTGACCTTAATGTTCTTTTGTTAATGTTGCCTATGACACCATCTAATGGATGACTTTTATATTCTTTGACATTGACAAGTTCTTTGTTTAATAGTTCATCTTCCTTGTCATTACCTAAAATCTCTTGACTTTCAATTGCTTGGCTTTCAACTAAGTCATCATCTACCAAAGGTGATGTCTTAGAGGGAGGTGGACTCTCGTCAAATGTTACGTTCAACGATTCCTCGACTCTTAAGGTTTCTTTGTTCAAAATAATGTAAGCTTTACTATTTTGTGAATATCCAAGAAATACACCTTCATAAGACTTTGGGTCAAATTTGGTGAGATAATCCTTGGTGTTAAGAATGAAACGTTTACTCCCAAACACTCTAAAGTATCCTAATGTAGGCTTTTTACCTTTATATAGTTCATAAGGAGTTTTATTCAAAAATGGTCTAATTAAGACTCGATTTAAAATGTACGTTGATGTGTCAACGGCATTACACCAAAACTTTTGTGGAATGTTTTGTTCATTAAGCATTGTTCTACTCATCACTTACAATGTCCGGTTTTTACGTTCTACTACACCATTAGATTGAGGAGTACGTGGAGCCGAAAAGTTATGAGTAATACCATTAATATCACAAAAGTTTCCAAATTGAAATTCATTGTCAAATTCACGACCGTGATCCGTTCTAATAGACACAATATTAGACCCTACTTGATTTTGAATTTTCTTACTTAGAATCTCAAATTTGTCAAAAGCTTCATTTTTACTTTTCAAAAATTTTGTCCAAGTATATCTTGAGTAATCATTAACTATGACCAAAGTGTAGAAGTTACCTCCATAACTTTGTATAGAGGATGGACCAAATAAATCCATATGCAAAAGTTCTAGACACCTAGATGTAGAAACCAAGTTTTTAGCCTTATGGCTACTATGGACTTGTTTACCGACTTTGCAAGCATCACAAAAGTGTTGGTCATATTTCAACTTAGGTAGGTTTCGAACTAAGTCTTTGGAGGAGAGGTTTTGGATTAGTCTCATGTTAGCGTGTCCTAAACGTCTATGCCATTAAGTTGAAGATTCATCTAATGAGATAAGACAAAGTTTGTCTCTAGATGTTGGATCCATCTTCATGACGTATACATTGTTCTTAAGGACCCCTTTGGCTATGGTTATACCATCTTTAAGTATTTTACTTCCGTTTTCACTAAAAAGGACATTATACTTATTACGACAAAGTTGACTAATACTAAGGAGATTAAAACCTAAGTTATCAACATGAGCTACATCATCTATAAAAAAGGAGTCATGAGAGATTGTACCTTTTCCGATGATTTTGCTCTTAGCTTTACTACCAAACGTAACATTACCTCCGTCACATTTGTGATAAGTAGTGAAGAGGCTTTTGTTACCCGTCATGTGCCTTGAACAACCGCTATCTTTAATCCATTCATCCGGTTCCAAACAAACTTTGAGGCACACCTATTTTATGAAAAACACTCAAACATTTGGTCCCCAATTTCTCATGGGTCCATTTTGGTTAAGCATACCGTTAACTTGTTCCAAGTATGACAATAGAACATAAGGGTTCCATGACATGTAATTTGGAGTTTGGTAATGTCCAGGAGTGTTTTGGTTCCAAACATGTTGGTAGTTTGGTCGAGCGTTGAAGTTGCTCTTTGGAAAGGGGCGTTTGGGAATTGGAGTCTTAGGTCTTGGTTGAGTAGTCTTAGCTCTAAATTCGTTTTTACTAAGTCCTACTCCAGTTTTAAAAGCAGGTTTTGTTCCATTTTTATATGTGACTTTAACAAATTTTGAACGATCCGATGTGGAGGGTGTTACTGCTGCAGCAGACCTGGCGGAACCTTCGGGTCCAACGGGCGGAACCCTGGATTGGGTTCCGTCTGTTCCGCGGGCTGCTGTAGCAGTTTTGTTAGTTTCTTGTGCAATCTTTTCTTGTTTCGTTTGACCCTTTGAAGTTTCTATTTTCATGAATCCTAGTCCTGTTTTATCAAAGGGTGACTTTTGAATTTTCATAATTTCATCCGCACAAGAAATGCTCTTATCAAACTTCTTAAACTCTGTGGTTTGTTTTATTAGATCATTTTGAGTAATTTTAAGTTTCTCAACTTCGAGTTTAAGTTATTCACTTGATTTGCAAGATGTGTCAATACCTTTACTCCTTTCTAATCTTTTAGCTTTTTCTTTTAATTCATAAACTTCATTTTCTAAAAACTCCTTTTTAGTTTTCAAAAACTTATTTTTGTTTATGATTTTTAAGCTCAATTCACAAAGTTTGTTATTCTTTTTGTAAGGTGTCATCATCAATAGAGGAGTAAGATGAGTCGGAGAGTACCTCATTTGAGTTGTGAGCCATGAGAGCAATATCATCATTCTTTGGCTCATCGTCATCTCCTTCATAGTCACTCCAAGCACCACCCACAAAAGCTTGTTGAGGTTTGCTCTTGGGTGGCTTTGGACATTCTCCTACAAGATGACTTGTGTCTCCACACCTATAGCATTTCCTTTCTACCTTTCCTTTCCTATCATCACGATCTTTTCGGAAAGTTTTCTTGTCATCTTTAGGTTGCCTTACAAACTTCCCTCTTCTACGAAAGAACTTCTTGAAGTCTCTAACGGCCATAGCATATTCCTCATCATCACTATCCGAAGTAGATTCTTCATCATCACTTGATTGGACTCTAGCTTTCAAGGCAATGGACTTAACTTTTTCTTTCTTGCCTCTAACTAGTTCCGAATCCTTTTCCATTACCATTTCATGAACTTTGAGGTTACCAATTAGCTCGTCAAGTGACATGCTTGAAAGATCCTTGGATTCTTCAATTGCCGTCACTTTTGCTCTCCACTTCGGATGGAGTGCTCCAAGAAATTTCCTGACAAAGTTCTTACTACAAAAAGATTCATCAAGTGCTTTAAGTGAAGTAATAATAGTGTTAAATCTAGCAAATGCATTATCAATAATCTCATCTTCGGAAATAACAAATTGTTCATATTGTTGAACAAGAAGATCAATTTTGTTATCTTTAACTTGTGAGTTTCCTTGATGAGTGACTATTAAAGATTGCCAAATATCTTTGGCGGTTTTACACATAAAGACTCTTTCATATTCTTTCTTAGGCAAAGCATTGTAAAGCATCATTTTAGCTTCATTATTTTTACCAATCAATTTCTTTTGATCATCATCTTTAATATTAGTAACTATATTATCACCATCAATGATTATATACCATAAATCTATATCTTTAGATTTCACGTAAGTTTCAAAACGGTTTTTCCAATATATAAAACCATTTGCGTCAAAAAGTGGTGGTCTTTGCATAGATTGCCCTTCTTTGTAATTTTCAAAATCCATTGATCGTTTCAAGTTTTAAAACACAATAAATTTTAAAAGCTTGAGCAATGTAGCTCTTGATGCCAATTGTGGAAAACTAGAAGGGGGGTTGAATAGTTTACCGTTTAAAATCTTTTTAACTTGTTTGATTAGCTTTGAAACTTTCCGTTTGATCAAAGATATATATATATATACACAAACACAATATATAACATGCAAGTAAATGAAAGAAAACGATCAAACCACAACACGAGTATTTATCGTGGTTCGGCTACAAGGACTCTTTTTCCTTGCCCTACGTCCACGCCCCGAGTATCCAACTCGAGAGTTTCTTTCACTAGTCAACAAGCTCCTTTCACCGGCGGAGAAAACCTTACACGTCGCTTATACACGTTTAACGACACTAAGCTAGATGTCGAGTTCTTTTACAAGGGTACAACCACTCCCGTTAATTCTTTACAAGGGTACAACAACTCCCGTCACACTTTGTATTTTGAGGATTAAAATACTAACCGATCACTACTGAAAATACACAATCAAATGAAGTGTAAACTACACAAGTCTACACAATGCTAAGCTAACAAGTCTTGCAACGTTGTGTTGAATACTTGTTACTTTTTATGAACTCGTGAATCTCTTTGCTACAAAAAGAAACTTCACATATGAAATGTTAAAGGGTTAGATGAAAGAATGAATGAATGTGTGTAAATATATTGTAGAGTGATAAGCCAAAAATCAAACTTGTGGCTTAGTATTTATAGCAAAACCTTCTGCAGGCCTGACGGATACGGCGGAACCCTCAGAAGGGTTCCGCCCGTGTACCCCCAGGGTTCCGCCGGGCTTGCAGTTGGTTTTGCAATAAATCTTGCAAACCAAACAATGTCACATCTCATTATACCTAGTCAAACACAAAACTTGCAAGCAAACATATGGTTAGTCAAACACACTTTCTTTCCATAAATGCATATTGACAAAACTTGCCATAATGTGATGTGACATTTCTATTTTAAGAAATAAAAAGTGTTGTGTTTTATGAAATGTAAAATGTAGCAAAAGTCTAGTTTATGCAAGTCTTTAAAATTAAGATTATGTTTTACTTAGAAACTAAAGTTTACATTTTGTCGTTAACAAAACTTAGCAAAGATCGTAAAATATAAATAACGTTTTTAGGCGATATTTGTATTAACAGTTCCTACTCGGCTTTCCATATGGATGGTTCCACCACTCTAGAGGGTTCGAATGATGAAATAAGTGAGACCGTGCAAAAACAAGATATCCATGTGTTTACCTCTAGGATGACCCAGGATGACCTTGACTCTGTTGTTTCTAACTTTGGCATCCCCGAGGATTTTCACCCTCGTCTTCCTCCTTCTAGTTTTGAAAGTGTGAAGAATTATTTCAAAATCATCACACTTGAAAGTGTGAACATTTTATAAATCTTCACATTTAGAAGTGTGAAATTATTTGCCACACACATATGGTTCACACTCAACTTAAGTGTGAACTTTTTAGTTCCACACACTTTAAAGTGTGAAAATATGCTTTAGTTCCACACACTTTAAAGCAATGTTGCAAAAAACGGTCTACAAGGCCTTGTAATCGCCGATTCCAAGCAACAAGGCCCTGGAACTTGGAGACATTTACAAGGAAGTCGGCCGATTAATCGGCTAAAAAACGCAACTCGGCCCTCGACCGCCTCAGGACCGATTCACGATTTTTGCAACATTGCTTTAAAGTGTGAAATTATTTGCCACACACATATGGTTCACACTCAACTTAAGTGTGAACTTTTTAGTTCCACACACTTTAAAGTGTGAAAATATGCTTTAATAAGTGTGAAAAGTTAACTATTTTGTCTCCTAAACCCACTCACAAGACCAAATAAATTGTACTCTCTGTCTCCTAAACACCTCTATCTCATTTTCCTTCTCCTAAACACCTCTCTCTCATTTTCCTTTAGAGACTAAACTCCCACTCGGATGATTTTTTTTCTTCCTACACATTACCGCCAAGAGGAGGAATGGAAAGAAAATTCCCGCAAGTTTGTTTGAGCTCTTTCACGCATCACACTTTAGGCCTAAGATATGAATGAAAATTATTGTTACATTATTACTAGGGCAAACAAATGTTACAACCCTAAAAACATTATTGCATTATTTGTTAAAATAGCTTGTAACAATGAAACATTAATTAGGGATGTGCATGGTGTTTTCTCATGTTTTGTAATGAGCTTTTTATCAGCTATGTTACACAAATCCAACAATTTGTGATATATGCCAACTTGTATCATGTAGGTTTCATGTTTTCTGTTATTCCTTATTGATTGTTCCTACTCGGCTTTCCATATGGTTGGTTCCACCACTCTAGAGGGTTCGAATGATGAAACAAGTGAGACTGTGCAAAAACAAGATATCCATGTGTTTACCTCTAGGATGACCCAGGATGACGTTGACTCTGTTGTTTCTAACTTTGGCATCCCCGAGGATTTTCACCCTCGTCTTCCTCCTTCTAGTTTTGAAAGTGTGAAGAATTATTTCAAAATCATCACACTTGAAAGTGTAAACATTTTATAAATCTTCACATTTAGAAGTGTGAAATTATTTGCCACACACATATGGTTCACACTCAACTTAAGTGTGAACTTTTTAGTTCCACACTCTTTAAAGTGTGAAAATATGCTTTAATAAGTGTGAAAAGTTAACTATTTTATCTCCTAAACCCACTCACAAGACCAAATAAATTGTACTCTCTGTCTCCTAAACACCTCTCTCTCATTTTCCTTTCGAGACTAAACTCCCACTCGGATGATTTTTTTTCTTCTTCCTACACATTGCCGCCAAGAGGAGGAATGGAAAGAAAATTCCCGCAAGTTTGCTTGAGCTCTTTCACGCATCACACTTTGGGCCTAAGATATGAATGAAAATTATTGTTACATTATTACTAGGGCAAACAAAGATAACATCATACACTTTTTAGTTAATCTATTATATCATTATAAACTTATATAATAAATTTATATAAACTCATAAGTCTCGAAATAAACCAGCAAATTTAAATTAATAAAATATAAATCGAAATTAAATAAGCTCACAAGCTCACAAATAAGCTTAAGGACCCCCCCCCCCCCCCCCTAACTCATACTCTCACACGCACACAAATATACACAACACATCAACGCAACTAGATATTAAAATTCTTGCTATGCGCGGATAATCGTGTAGTGTTATAAACGGGTCACTCACCGAGTCACCGAACCTATTTTGATACTATAATTTTTGAGTTTAAATCAGTTAATGGGCCTAACTGAGCCCAGCCCAAATAGACAGATACTATTGCAGCGACAGTGAACCACCAACTGATGAATATGATCCTCACAGTTGTTCACATGTGGTCTTTGACATCTTCTTCTTTTCTTGCCGATGTTGTCTCACTCTAAATCTAAACAAAAACCACACCTTCACTGTGTGTTATTATGAATCTATGCTTCCAACCCTCTAAATAACCTTCATTTTATTATCACCATTATTAGGTAAATATATCACATATATATTTTTAGCAAAATTAGGGCTCTTATTAGCTTATTTAGTGATAGTTTAGTTAGGTTTTATAATTAGGTTAATGTTTTGTCTAATTGTTTAGATTGTAGTTAAATTAGGGTCTGTATTGTTAGCCTTTATTAAGATAGTTAGTTAGGTTTATTTTTGGTGTGTTATTTTGTTTATATTAGTTTCGGACTGAAATGTTGGGTGATTCGTATGCTATTTAGTGTTTAAGTCGACGATGTTATGTGTTTACCTTTTGTTTTGTTATATCTTTAACAATTTGTGATGTGGAAGGTTGTAAGTAAATGTTTCCTTTTTTAGTAATTGTTACATTACAGTTTCTGATTTCGAAATTGATTGTTGAATTTCGAATGTAGTCTATATGTTTTGAAATGATAAGTGAGTATGTCGATGCTATTGCCTATTGGTTTGGAACACTACTATTATATAGATGAAAGAAGAAATTGTTATATATTTTGTGTAAGCTTATTTCTTGCTTTGATTAATGATGAGAACGAAATATATAAAGACCGGAAGAAAGTGAGAGAAATAGTTTTAGGGGGGTACGAGTGGTTGCATGTTGAAATTGCTTATGTTTTATTGCCATTCCGAAGTAGCTTTGAGGCTGTTTGGTATTGCGTATACAAATTGAGTATCGGTTATTTATGGGTAAAACAAATGCTTATTAGAAGCAATGGTTAAAAATATAATAAGCCAAAGAACGGATAAACAAACCTTAAAATCCTTAAAGCTTTTTATATGTATTAAGAAGAGATAAGTAGATAACTAGATATGCTGTTTAGATGAGCAATTTCAAACACCCCATGAGGCTTTAGGCAATCAAGTAGATACAAACATGAGCGAGTGTAGACCAACAAGAAGAACCCAACCACGAACAAAACCTTATATGTTGTTGTATCAAGGCGGGATAAGTAGATAGGAAGATTAAATAACATCCGTGTAAGCTTGAGACAATCAAGTAGATGTGATCAAGATCAAGTGTTGAATGACAATAACCCAACCACGAACAAAAACCTAATAACATAAGTAAAACCAAATCATAACAAAGATTGCCACAACCACAATATTGATGGGGGTCTAAAGACAAATCATAATAAAGTTACCCAACGAGGCAAGGATCGACATTTAGAAATATGATCCTACACAGACCGTGCTTACATATTGCATACATGGGTTTTGGAATATCCATTGTACAACTCGACCACCTAAGCAACCGACACAAATGTAGCGTAATTAGCGTAGTGTAAGCTATGTCCAATATGTTTGTACCAGTTCTTGATCTCGTGCTCATGTGTTGTCAATTGCCTTGTGCTAGATCAAACTACCTTCTAATTGGAAATAGCTTACATGGGGTTCTAACGTATGTGTCAATTGCTTGGAAGGGCGGGTTATACATTATATCGACCGGAAACCATGAATGCATTGTTCGACCAAGCTGCTTTTAGGATCATGCTTCCAGATTCTAACTTGGCCATGCTAGGTTTCTTTTGTGATTTGCATTCCGAGTTTCCGACCCCATTAACATTGCGTCTATGGCCATCTTTAAGATGATTGGGGCATTCTAATAGTCTTACTTATGTTATTAGGTGCTCTTCGTGGTTTGGTTCTAGCTGTTCTTACACAGTCTTATTTATATCCTACTTCGTTGCGTTAAGCTTTTGTGTTATATTAGAAGGGAATAAGTAGATACACAGTTTTGTTTAGTGTGACCTCAGTTAAAACCTTTTGTACGAGAGGTCAATTATACGATCGATTCCAAACCTTTTGTTCGAGAGGTCAAGTATTTAATATAATTATAACTTCATCTTGTCGCCTGACATGTGTCATTATTGAGCTGATTTTTATATCATTTGTCTTGCATAATTCCAAAGCAATGTTAGGTGAAGCCCATTTTTTAAATTTAGTGCTTAAATTGACTAGTAGCATTATAAACGGATATGTGAATGTTTTGGCATCAAGTTCAAGGGATATTCTTTTTGTTATTGTTCTTTTTTATTTTTATTTTTTTGAGTCTCTAACTTGAACCCCTCTGTTTGGTTTAGGCTCTGTCTTGTCTCTCTACATGCCTGTAGGATAATTGAATCTCCTAGGGAAATATCTAACTTATTGTATGTGTATGCATTACCATACTGTTTATACATTTCGTTCAAGTTACCCTTTTAAAGGTTTCTCTAATTTGCAGGCATGGATCTGACCAGCTGGTCTACTTGTTTTTGGGAATAAAACTTTCGTGTTCAACATGTGGGGTTTTGCTTCAAATGCCATTGCTGGTACCTCTGGACTAAAGAATGCTTCAAACGACTGTTCAGATGATGAGATTTCGGAAAGCAACAGTGGAGATGAAGGTTTCGAGTGCCCAATTTGCTGGGAATCCTTTAATATTGTAGAAAATGTTCCCTATGTGTTATGGTGTGGTCATACCCTCTGTAAGAACTGTGTACTCGGCCTCCAGTGGGCCGTTGTGAAGTTACCGACTCTTCCAATTCAACTCCCTTTTTTCATATCTTGCCCATGGTGCAACCTTTTATCGTTTCGTCTTGTTTACAAAGGGAACCTCAAATTTCCTAGTAAGAACTACTTTCTTCTTTGGATGGTTGAGAGTATGAATGGTGATAGGGTCAAGTCTCATTCATCGGTATGTGGAGACCATGTACCTGTTTCTGCTCGGTCATGGAACCGTGGTTGGACTACCGGTCAGTCTAGTCGGGCTAATACCATGGTTGCTCCATGTCCCCGTGAGTCAGATCATAATCAAGAGTCTCATCCTACACATTCCAACACAGAAAGACTCCACTTGTCGCTCCGTAAGTCACTAATCTTTTTTGTTCACTTGACGGCTAAGTTCCCGTTGGTCTTTATATTTCTTCTTATTGTGTTATATGCCATACCCGTAAGTGCAATCATCTTAGCCGTGTACATACTCGTTACAATTCTGTTTGCTGTACCGTCTTTTCTTGTTTTATATTTCGCATACCCAAGTCTTGATTGGCTGGTTAGGGAGATTATCAATTAGAGCTGCATCCTCAAATGGATTTTCGTCGAACAAATTTATTCAATTATGTTATAGAAGATTTTGAGTCTGTTGAACATTAAGATGGTAATTTTATTAGGTTTTTTGGGTCTTTGTTCTTTCTGTGTCTGTTCATATATTTATCATTTTGTAACTCAGTTGGAAACCTTGAAACACTTTTGGAAGTTTTTGTACAATATCTGTTTATTTGAGTACTCGATAATTAAGATAATGTAAAGTGACTTTGTGAGACAACATTATACTGGGTTTTCACCTTTTTGTTCACGAGTTGAGTATATAACGGATTAGTTTTTGGGAGTTATGCTTGCGTGAGAAGCTTGTATCCTGTTCCTACAAAGAATGAAGAGTTCATCTATGTGAATCAATTGGCGCTTGGCACTTGATCAGGGGAAATTACCTATGTAGGTAACATGTTACTCAGTTACTGTACAGGGATGTGAACAAAGAAGAGGTGAGCTTGAGTTTGCCCGATGTGGTGATCTAAACTGGTAGTGTGTTTTAATATTTTGAGTTTTCTTGCTCAAGCGCGAGGTAGGATCTAGCCCAAACAGCTTGAAATGTTCATTAGGATGATGATCAACAAGTCGGTCAGAATCAAGAGCTTTAGTATGTCCAAAATGTCCATTTGAACTATGATTGTCCAAACAAGTTTGATTCAAGCTAAATCAACAAATGTACATTGCGAGTAGTCAAGTACATATATGGCTTAAATTAAGTTTTTTCACTTAAACTTACTCATTTTCTCGTATAATTATGTTCTACATTCCAATGCCTTGTGAAATTAGTGATTTTATATTTTGTTCTTTTAACAAACCGCTATTAGAACCATTGTATGTCTATCATTAGCAACAAACACGAGGAACTTCATGAATCAAGTTCATAGTATATTTCCCAAAATATTGGAAAAGTTGGTATTTGTATATTTCCTCAAATCTTGCTTTAATAATATTGTGCATTATGCATTAAAAACTTGTATTTTCGATAAATATGTAAAATATTGAAGTTTTCCGTATATATGTAAATTCCTCTTAAGATTTATTGTGTCACTACATCATAAAGTTGCTACTGAAATTTAAAATATTTTTATTGGGGAAAGTGAGTGTGTGGATGTTAGGTACCTAAGCTTAGGTACATAACCCAATAAAACATAGTCGTTTTGATTAAAACATAACAAAATCAACTTCTGACTTTTGTTTTGAAGGATGTGGATTCAACAAACATTTATGCATTTTCATCTTTGTTTTTATTTTTATAAATTAGGAGGATATGGAGAAAAGAGTGCAAGATTTATTATTTATTTATTATTATTATTATTTTTTTTTTTTTGATGATATTATGTAAAGTAGGATTTGAATTTTCGAATATTGGATCCAAAATATGTTTTCCATTCTTAAGTTTGTTGTGGTACACACTCTTGTGTAATTTTAATAAGAAAATGGTGCCTCTTTTATGGACATCTCGTATTAGAGAATACACTAACATTAGACACTTTGACGGCTTGACTTAACAACCGATTAAAATAGCATACAATTTTACATAGCAGAATCACTTCTTATCAGCTACTCCTTATATTTTAGGCTTCTCAACTTGAAATGCTTGTCTAATGACGGAATTACTTTTGCCTAATGGCCTCACTTGATAAAGAACTTGTTATTTGATGTGATAATGCTTTCAATACCATTGTATTATCCATCCATGATGCAAAAGGAGCCTCAACCTGCAAAAAGTGAATTTAGAAAAGAGTCAAATAACCACGAAGTCTTATATAACACTCCTACTATTTATGTTTGTAAGACTAAAAGTAATAAGACCGAATGGTTTGGTCGATCTACCATAACCAAACGCGTCTCCCTTGCTACTCAAACCAAAAGGCATCCCTCCTGCAATGGTTTGGTCCGTCGGTGGACCGAATGAATTGTTTGGTTTGTGTGTGTGCGTTTTGTTTATATTTAATTTTGTGGAGTATGTTTTTAATAGTACTTTTGTTTAGATAGGAGAGATGGAACACGGTTGACTACTAGCTAGCTGTCATCATCTATCCAATTTTCTTATTTATTTAAAACTTTTGTACTATAGCATAGATTAATAAATTAACATGAAAATTCATTTAAAGTAGTAACACACACTCACGTTATATATATATATATATATATATATATATATATATATATATATATATATATATATATATATATATATATATATATATAGGGAGGCGTTATTGTGGTGTACAGTCTTAAAGTAGAAAACAATAGGCACTAATTTTAGCCGTTGGATGTATCTATAATGATGTAATTAGATCAAATGATGACGTTATTAACTTAAAATTAATTGAATGGCATTTAAGTAAATAACATGAACTTGATGGCAAAATTAAACAACCATTTCTTGAGCATAACCGCATATTACGAGACAAAATTTTCCATCGAACATGGCATCTCCTACCTTATTTCTTTTGTTTGATTTCTTTTTTTGTTTCATTTTTTTTTTTTTTTTTTTCTGTTTCATTAATTTTTTCTTTCTTGTAAAGCCTATATGACACAATTTTCTACTACAAGCTTGTGGCTTTTTCGTTTTTTCTCCTTTTAACGATTGACATACTAATTATTTTGTACTTTATTTATAACACAACAAATTTATAGTGGCACACCAATTTTTTTTGATATATTTATACATAAAATATCTTAGTTTCATGATATATGTGTAGTGACACACAAAGTTTTTTGACTCAATTTTTTTTGTGACACACTAGGTTTCATGATACTGTGTATATTTGTAGTAACACACTAAGTTTTTCGACACATTTTTTTATTGACACACTTAGTTTCATGATACATTTATATTGACTCACTTACTCTTATACATTTATAGTGACACACTACCAAATTTTAGTACATTTGTAGTGGCAAACTATATTTATCACACAAATTTTTTTGATATGTTTGTATTGACACATTAATTTTTGTGACACACTCTATATTTGTAGTAACTATATGTAGTAACACACTAAGTTTTTCTTTTGAGGACTATTGATACAATAAACTCAACTAGAGGTGCAAAAAAATCGGTTTTTTTCGGTTTTCGGTTTTTTAATAACCAGTTATAAAAAAACCAGTTTTTCTAATAACCAGTTTCAGTTCGGTTTCGGTTTTTCGGAATCGGTTTTCTTCGGTTATAAATGTTCGGAATCAGTTTTTTTCGGTTATAAATTTTCGGAATCGGTTTTTTTCGGTTTTTTACCGGTTCGCTTTTTTCGGTTAAAAATGTTCGGATTTGGATTTTTTTTCGGTTCGTTTTTTTCCGGAATTTTACTAAAAACTTCGAACATTTATTTAATAAAATTGTTAATTATCAAACATATAATTAAAAAATATTCTCATAACTTTTATTTAAACAATACAATTATACAATCATAACTTTTATTTAAACAATACAATTATACAACAAAAAAATACAATCATAACTTTTATTTATACAATACAATCATAAATTTTATTTAAACAATACAATCATAAAAACATATAAATACTAATACATTTCGAGCTTCGGCATGGCCATCACCCGAAAACATATTAGTGTAATCAAGTATATCGAGCTTCGGCATTACCATCACCCGTTATACTCAACTACTATCGTCAAGATCATTTTCTTCCAAAAAATCTTGTACATCTAAATCTTCAACATCAAATTCTTCAAGCTCACCTTCATCTAATTCGCCTTCGGTATTCGAAGGTGATATCTCCATTTCATCTTCTTCTCTTAATATACCTTCTTCAACTTCTTTATCTAATATTGGACATTCCAACGATGATTCATGTTGTATCCTATCTACTCCGTCCAAATAATCTTTCAAACATACACATACTTCCACGGCTTCGGGGGTTAGTCTTGTCCTTCTATCCGATATAAGTCGACCACTAGTAGAAAAGGCCGATTCGGAAGCTACCGTCGAAGCTTGGACCGCTAATAAGTCACGAGCCATAGCGGATAAAATTGGATATTGGATTTCCCTTTCTTTCCACCAAGCCAAAATGTCAAAGTTTGCAAACTCATCGGGACTTAAAGTTCTTAAAAAGTTTGTAGCCATATATTGTCCCAATTCGCTTGTTGGAGCCGATGTTCGTTGACGCTTTGTAGCGTCTTCAAATAAAGAATTATAAAGGTTTATGTTAATGTCTCTTGTCATTCGGGACGATCCGGCCCGCATTTGGTCAACAATTGGGTTTTGTTGTTGACCATATTTTGTTGCATAAACTCCAAATAATTTTTTAAAGTTATCGTTAAAATAAAAAATTTGAGATGTTATATAGTTGGGGTCTTCACCTTCTACCCCAAAAGATAAGTCTAAATTTTCCATTATTTTTGTTATTAAAAGTTCTACACCTCCAACATTTAAACATGGATTAAGTGCGGCGGAACAAGTAAAAACCAAAGGTAAACTAGCAAAATATTTTATAAATTTCTTTTTTATAATTTTAACCATTTTTCTAAACATTCGAGTAGGTGAGTCTTTAAATTCATATAATTTTTCCGTCATAGCATAAATTTGGTTTAAACTAATGGGCTAGTTGGGTAATAAACACCCGATAATATAGTTGTTGCCTCTTTAAAAACTTGTAAAAACATAGTTAATTCATTTAGTCGATCCCAATCTTGGTCGGATAGTATTATAGTGGACCAATTTCTATTAAGAAGTCTAATATTATAAGCATGTAAAGTTGTTCGTTGTCGTAATATATTTTCAAACATTATGCAAGTAGAATTCCACCTAGTATTATTATCAAAGCAAGGTCCTAGGGGTTTTTCATTACACATAACACGAAAACGTTTATAGTTAGTATGTCGTTCGTTGCTCACACTATATATAGTTACTAATAAATTCCTAAATTTCGTCTTTAAACTATCACATATTTTTAAAGCCGCTTGTACGGATAAATTTATAACATGAGCAACACAACGGGAATGAAAAAAAGCACCATCTAAAATAGGTTTTATACGTAATTTTAACAATTCCATAGCTTTAGTATTATTTGATGCATTATCTAGTGAAATCGTAAAAACTTTATCATCTAAATTATATTCAATTAAAGTGTCATGTAAAATTTTTCTTAAATTAGATCCCGTATGAGGATAACCAAATAGTTTAAAAGCAATTGTCCGTTTCATTAATAACCAAGATTCGGGATTAAACCAATGAGCCGTAACGGCGAGAAAAGAATTTGCCGTACCATGTGGTGCGGTCCAAGTATCCGTAGTTATAGCAACACCGTATTTATAATCACGAAAACCCTCAATAATATCTTTTTTAGCCGTTTTCCATAAATTAAAAGCATCACTTCTAAGAGTAGTACGACTTACATGTTCATACTGCGGTTGTAGCCTCCTTTTGATGATCTCCGTAAGCTTGACGTTATCGAAGTGGTTGAATGGAAGCCCTTGTTGAATGACAAACTTCGTAAAATCAAGTCGAAGCGCATCCGCATCATATATAAAAACTTGACCATCCGCACCAATAGTACCTTGCGACATATTATTTCGAACCGCCTTACAACTACCCAAATGACTCCTAAGTGTAGTGTTAGACCCGGCGCCATAAAAATGCCCACATTTCTTGCAACGCACCTTTTCACTACGATCTTTCATAAGACACAAATCGTAATTAGCCCACACATCACCTTTTCGGGTAGTTGGTTTAATTTTCTCAACATCATCATTTGTGTAATGTTGTTTTCGGCTAGTAGCAACGGAGGAGGGAGTAGTGGAAGCTTGTTGTGATTGTGCGTTTTCCATTATAGCGAAATATTAGCGATATTTGAGAGTTTTTGAGAGATTAAAGAAAGAAATGAGATTGTTTTTTATGTGTTTTCAACCCCAACTCATTACCTCTATTTATAGTGGCTTAACACACTCAAAAACATTCAAAAAACACAAAAAAAACGGCTAGTTTGCTATGTGGCCGTTACTCTCGGTAAACCCAAAAAAAACCCGGAAAAACCCGGTTAAAACCGGTTAACGGTAACTTTGTACTTTTTTTTTTTTTTTTTAAAACGGCTAAAAAATAACCGGAAAAAACCGGGTAAAATCGGTTATACCCGGTTAAATTTATAATGGCTACTTTTTTTTTTTTTTTTTTTTTTTTTTGAACGGGCCACGTGTATATATATAAGAAAAAAAAATAATAAATAAATAAATAAATAAACCCGGTTATAACCGGTTTTATTTAAAAACACCCGGTTATATAACCGGTAAAAACCCGATCCGGGTAAAAAACACCTAACCGGTCCAACCGGTTCGGTTATAAAAAACCAGATCGGTTTTGTTATAACCGGTTTTGTAAAAACCCGGTTCCGGTTTACCCGCCGGTTAAAAAAAAAACGGGTCTAAACTTGCACCTCTAAACTCAACTGATACTTTCAACTTTGTAAATTGATACATAAATAAAAGTTGAAGTACTCGTGAATTGTATCCATAAATACAACAAGAGAGGCCCAGTTCAACCCAACAAAAAAAACACCATGGATTCAAAGTTCAAACAATACAAATCAACCAAAAATACTATTACAAACTATAAAATGTGAGTAAAGACATATTATGATGTTAAACATCAACTAATACACACTATAATTACATTAGTGACGGCAAATATTTCGATCTGAATGCAACTTACAGTTGTGTTTTGCCTAGCATCAACTAATACACACTATAATTACACATCAACTAATACACACTACTAATACACACTATAATTACATTAATAC
Source organism: Artemisia argyi (assembly GCA_030686995.1). Taxonomy (NCBI): domain Eukaryota; kingdom Viridiplantae; phylum Streptophyta; class Magnoliopsida; order Asterales; family Asteraceae; genus Artemisia; species Artemisia argyi. Next base: position 42,865,304 of record CM060703.1, read on the forward strand.
ACACTATAACTTTTTCACTAGACGTGAATCAATTGAACATGAAAAACCATTCTCATTAACAAAAAGTTATAGATCAAATGATGAAAAGGATGTAACGTAATTTCTATTTAGATTAACCAAGCAAGCAACAAAAAAGTGGTTGCATAAAAAAATTAGTTATTCATTTGTGTGATAAATATTTGATGAAGAATTCATTATTCAATTGTATGGAATGAAAACAAATATGTATAATTCGTTTCTTAGGTGGGTGATTATGGTGATAAGGGATGAAAAGGATGTAACGTACTTTTACTATGGATTAGTGGCTAATATTATGGGATACATTGAATACATGAGAAATGAGATTATGTGAAATAAGAAGATTACTATAATACCCTTGTATATATATTAATTAGTTTACATTTTCTTTTAAATGAAAATGACACTTGTCAATTTCTTATTGGTGCCTATTGTTCACTACTTTAAGGGTGTTCACCACTTGAACATAAATCTATATATATACTAGACGAATACCCGTGCATAGCAACGGTTCCTAGCGGCAGATAATTAACGATTTTAGTAATACTTTTAATCATATATATTAAAGATCTGAAATGATATTAAAGATCTGTAAGAGCAAGGGATACGGGGAGCTGGTTGGCTCGTGCCGTGGTGACCAGCCAAAACGTTTGATTTGATTTTTTTTTTTTTTTTTTTTTTTTTTTTTTTGAAAAATCCAACGTTTTTTTTTTCCCAACGGCAACACATTTTCTGATGCCAAAAGTAACGAAATAAAATATGATGACAAAAAATTTCTAGTGTCATTGAGTATTTTGCTGACGTGACAACACTTTTTGCCCAATGACACCACCCAACCAACTGATAGTTTTTAGCTAGTAGATATATCAAACTACAACCCCTTTTTAACTTTGCATAAAGAGTTGGAGTTGAAGCATATTTCTTGCTTTTTATAGGTTACTTGTATCAAAAAAAAAAAAAAAAAAAAAAAAAAAAAAAGTGACAATTACTAAGCATTGGGAAGGGACAATTCTTAATAAATTAATAATCCATTATGTGAACCAACTTTCCTCATTTCCCAAGTCAAAGTATGTATTCACTTGTATAGTCAAAATATTCTGACATCACTACAGGCCTTGAGCCCACCAAATACATAAAAACCTATCTTGATTAATCTTTTTTTTATTTTTTCATTAGATTAACAAAAGTAATTGTAAGACCTTTTGTTCATGATTTATCCCACTTAAATAAATTATTGAATCATGGTTAGGATTCAAAAAGTCAATGAGAAAGTATAAACTTCAAAAGAAAAAAAAAAGAAAAAAAATCAAGATGTTTTGAATTTAATTTTTTTTTTTTTTTTTGAAAATTTTCTAAGTTTTTTGCGACTTGAAAATTTCAAGATGTTTTGAATTTAATTTTTTTTTTCAAAATTTTCTATATTATAAGTATATCAAAAATTTCAATGATTTTACACATCAAAAGTTACATTCGAATTTTAAGAGAAAGTTCTCAAGTTTTTTTTGAAAATATTAAAATTTTCCGAAAATGTTTAAATAATTTTTTATTATTTAAGAATTTCAAAAGTTTAAAAACATTCAACTTTCGAACTTTGCTCAAAAAAGTTTTTAATAAATTCAAATTAAAAGAAATTCTTAAATTTCAACAATATTATAAGATACTACCAAAACTAACCAAATATTCAAAACTATATAAAAAATAAAGGATTTTGCAACAAATATAAATTAATATACAAAATATTACCACCATTAACGATCTACACAACAAATTTAAATATATTCCTACAATTTAAACTATAAAATTAAACAACAAAATTTAGCATCACATCACTAACAAAATTACTAAAAAAAAAAAACAAATTATAATAAAATTTTCAAATCATTTAAAAGATCATGGAGCCGGGCGCACATTTTTTCCGGCGACTTTTTTCCGGCGACCACAAATTTTTTCCGGCGACCACAACTTTTTTCCGGCGACTATGGTAGCTTTTCCGGCAGCGGCTGCAATCGGAGGCACTACAAATAAAATTAAAAAAAAATACGTTAGATCTAAAAAACGTAGCGTTTTACAAAAATAATCAATAGGTCTAAAAAACGTATGAATCTGAAAAACGTATAGATTTAAAAGAAAATAGAACTCGAAAATAAAGCATAAATCTAAAAATACGTATAGATTTTCAAAAATCACATGGATTTAAAAAAAAAATAGAACTCGAAAAAAAAAGCATGGATCTTAAAAATCATTTAGATTTAAAAAAATATATCACGAAAAAAAAGCATGGATCTTAAAAATCATTTAGATTTTAAAAAACATATCCCGAAAAAAAAAAGCATGGATCTTAAAAATCGTTTAGATTTTAAAAAATATATCTCCAAAAAAAACATGGATCTCAAAAACGTTTAGATTTAAAAAAATAGATCTCGAAAAAAAAACATGGATCTGAAAAAAAAATGTATAAAACCTATGGATCTATTAGAAAAACTAAAAATCTATGAAAAAAAAAAATTATAGATTTACAAATAAAATCAATAGATCTACAAAAAAAATGTATGGATCTATGAAAAAAAAAGTAAATATATATACGAAAAAAAAATGTATAGATCTACCAAAATACCTTAAAAATTGATGGGTAGTACGTCGGTTGGAGGCTGTGGTTGCGGCGGTAGGACAGGTGGTGGCGGCGGTCGGTCAGGTGGTGGCGGCGGTTGGCAGGTGGTGGCGGCAGTTGGGTATGGTGGTGGTGAGGTTGTGGTTGATGGAGAGATGTAGTTGTGATGTGTTAAAGAGAGAGAGAGAGAGAGAGAGAGAGAGAGAGAGAGAGAGAGAGAGAGAAGTGAATATTTGTGTGTGTGTGTGTGTGTGTGTTTGGATCAGGGATGTGTTTGAGGTGAGTGTGTGTGTATTTAATGAATGGACAAGGGCAATTTCGGTATTATTGAAAGTTCAGTTTTTCACCTTGACTGAGTTTGACCAAATCTCCTTTATAAGTAGTTAAGATATATATATACTAGACGAATACCCGTGCATAGCAACGGTTCCTAGCGGCAGATAATTAACGATTTGTGATATTGTGGTGAGTGTTTTGTGTAGCGTTCAAAATAGAACGTGAACATATCATAATGTAATTGCAAACGGTTGTACTACACGATAACTAAAATCTAAGAAAAATTCTTAACATCTATCAAACAACATATAAAAACATTTATAGTTGCGATATTGTGATAAGTGTTTCGTGTAATGTTTAACATGAACATGAAAATATCAAAATAAACTAAAACAATAATAAAAAAAAAAAAGTTGTAATATATTGTCTAATCATAGCTTAATCATAGTACTTTTATAGTTTGAATGAGTGGTTCGCCCGTGCGTTGCCGCGGGAGCATTGTGTACTTGCAACATATATGACCATTACATCCCGTGAACCCATCCCCTTTACATACTTCAAACTCAGTAAGTATCCTATAGTGGACATACAAAGTCCATAGGAACAGGGCTACATGAATTAAATTCCGGTGACTAATTTTGTGGCGATAAAATATTTTTCATGTATACGTTTTTTTCTAAAAGCACCCGCGATTAGCGGCAGCGGTGTATGTTTGTGATTTATATAGTAAATTTGTAAGTAACTTTTATCATATTTGTTTTGTTAAATGGTGGTTTATAGTCTTTGACTTAATTCCATTGAGTCATTTTGTGTGTGTTTTTTATATAGCAAAGTTTGTGGCATGACTACGATGTTGTAGAGTTTTTGACTATATTTGATTGTAACCGTCGGTTACAAATGGGAAAAATCATACGCTATCATAGGCGCTTCTAATCTCTTTGGAGATTCTAAATGCAGCATGCGTTGAAACCCGCCTATCGTGAATTCTACTCCCACTTTTACCGATGAGGGATTCCGCCTCAAGTTCGGATTTTGATTTGTTTGCCTTTTTATATCCTTATGTACCTTTTTAGTTCAATCGTTTTTGCGTCTCTTCTCTTTATTTTGCGGAGAAACAATTATTTATATGTGTCAAATATGGATTTAAATGGGTGGTGTTTCTTAGCTTTCCGATTACTTGCGGCCTTCATTACAATCAATCAAAATGAATTTTAGCGGTAAAGATGATATTTGTGAGTGAAAACATTTAATTAATCAGGTTTTTTCATAACTTTTTTCGTTAAGAGTGAACACTTATTATTGATAGGGGTATGCTACATCCACAAAAAATCCTCACCCACTCACTGACGTGTCAGCGGGTGATTGGATTTTATTGGGATCCACAAAAGACTAATCACCCAGACACGTCAGTGAGTGAGAGTTTTTTGTGAGAATTTTATGTAGATGTAGCAAAATTATTTACATGTTCATAAAAGGCCATGCCTTTTTCTTTTTCTTTTTCTTTTACTATATACTTCGATGCAAGAAAATATTTTTTTATCAACAATGGTTTTCGTTAAGTTAAGTTAGCAACAATGGTTTTCTTTTTGAAAGCAACAAATTAGAAAAAAAAAATACAACAAATTTCAATAGCAAAAATCACAAATTAAAAAATACAACAAATATGATTAAAAAAAAAAATCCACAACAACAACAACAAAGAATACAAAGAATATTACTCAACGAAATAAACAAATAAATTACAACAAAATTTATATAAGAAGCATAGCAACAAATTTTTAAACCTCCAAAAGCAGCAGATTTGGATGACGGCAAGGGGCAGCGACGACACCTGGAGATTCCATCAACGCTAAAAATTGTTACAAAAACGCCCCAAATAAATGCAAGGGGGCAAAAAACGCCCCAAACTTTTAAAAAATTGTCAAAAATCGCCCAAAAATTACAAATTGGGCAAGATTTGCCACCCCTAACTTTTATTATTTTTCATTTATTTAAGTTTATTATGTTCTTTTAGACATAAAATAAATTTTCCGGTGAATCATGTATTTAAGTTTATTATGTTCTTTTTGACAATAAATTTATGATATCAAGAATTTCGTTTAGCTAAGGCCCATTGGCTCGTGTCCGTTCAGGCTCGAGCCCGTTTGTCTCATCAATTTATTCGTACCTTGTCATTAGATTAAAAAGAATAATTGTCCATATCATTATACCTATTTAACAACAATTACGTATTACTCTAACTTACTTTATAGTCCACATGTATTGAGATGGGAGAAATGCAGTACATTGTTTTATAGTCAACATTTATTGAGATGGGAGAAATCAAAAATGCATGAGAGCTTGAGTCTTTAGGTTTTCTAGGCAAGAGTTTTATTGAGCCCATCAATTTATTCGTACCTTGTCATAGTTGCAAAATATAGTTGTAATTTCAATGTTCACCATATCATTTCTGTCAATTATTTCAAAATTTTAAAGTCCTTTTGCACTTTAAAAATATTTGAGATTTCAAAAGTTTTAAACTTTTAAAAAGAGTACAAAATTTCAAGTTCGATTACTTAATATTTCAAATTTCATATGTTTTAACTTTAAAGTTTTAATTAAAATTTCAAAAATTTACATTTTCAAAAATTTACGTTTTCAACATTATTTTGACGGCAATCAATTCTCTTTCGACAAACTTTATTTGTAGCATTATAGAATCCTGCTCGAACTTTCTTTTCTGATGGTATGATTATGTAGCAGTGACAATGTATTATTTTCAATCAATTTGCGTGTGATAACCTTTTAGATAGAATTATTTAAGTTGTGATAATCAAATTAAAATTGTAATAGCCGAGTACCCAACGATATATAAATTTCAATAAGTCATTGAATACAATTCATTTGTTTCAGATCACGTTCTTTAAAATGTAACCAATTTGTGTAAAATGATGTCTCTTTATTTAAAAATGATTAGCTTCAATGTTTGCAATCAACACAAATTATTTAACACTTATTGAAGTCCAGTAACTACACTGGTATTTTATTACTCCGTAGTAGATAGATCAAAACAAATTCCCGTAATCTAAAAGTTTAACATGTGTATCGATCTCATTTATTTGCATGTAGCACCCTATATGTTATTACATGTCCTTGTGTCAGATTTTTTCTTGACTTGGCATGTTATACCTTATCTATTAGGGGTAGTAGGTAAAGTGCACTTTATAAACTTTTGTGTGGTTTCAAATTTCGAAGAGTTCCAAAATTTTCACATGTACCAACGCCTCAAGTCTCCCATTTATACATTTTTCAAAAAAAAAAAAATCTTTTGTGTGGCTCAAAAAACAATTTCAAAGTTCATAATTTTAAACTTTAAAGGTCTTTTTTTTTTTTTTTTTTTTTTTTTTTTTTTTTTTGTGTGTGTGTTTTTTTTTACACAAACTTTAAATCTGCAGTCACTGTAATTGGAAGGCATAACTTGAAGAATAAAGCTTACTATTTCCGGCGCCGGCGGCAGCAACTCTTCAACGACAGCGGCGGCGGAACCTCTTTCCGGTGAGATCTACAAAAAAAATCAAAAATATTTTAACAACTCAAGTTTACAATAAAAATAGATCTAAACAAAAAAAGCTTTAAAACTTAAGGAATACATATATTTATATAAAAAAGAACCTTCAAAACTTGAAGAATACATAGATCTATAAAAGAGCTTTATAAAACTTACCCCAAAACTTGAGAAAACCTTTAGAAATGTAGAGGTTTCAGTGGTGTCGTTTCTCGGTGGTGGGTTTTCGAAGGTGGTGGGAGGCATATGGGGGCAATTATGAGGTTAATGGCGACGGCGTTTCTTTGTTTAGAGAGAGAAGAGAGATTAAAAGGGAGGCAGATGGGGGCAATTATGAGGTGCTGGGTTTTGTAGATAGTGGTTTAAATGAAAAAAATGATTTAATTAAAAAAAGTAGATAGTGGTTGATGGGGATGGGGATTGGTTGTGGGTATCCAAGGGTAAAATGAGGAATACATTAATTTCAGTTTTTTACTTATTCACTTGTTGACCAAATCTCCTTTATAATTAATTAAGATATATATATATATATATATATATATATATATATATATATATATATATATATATATATATATATATATATATATATAAGAGTACATTTACTTATCTAGCTTCGCTAATACTTACAAACATAAAATTGTGAACACTGACGTTTAGAGCTTTAGCATCATTTTATTCACAACCATATTAATTTATTTGTTCCATTATAGACAATTGCGTATTCACAAGCTTAACAACAACACTTAATTATAGCACGCGAGGTGCAACAAGTGTTTTAATGTTGTTTTTTCATATCATGTTACCCGGGATTTTGGGTGTTCTCAAACTCGCCCTCCAAGGTTATAAGTATTTTGTGCTACACGCATTCAAAAATCCTGGATCCAAACAGGGACGGGGCTAGAGGGTGCTCGGCCACCCCCAACTAGTCCACCTTGTAGCGTTAACAGTGGCGGAACAACCTAGTATTTTGAGGTTTTTTCAGAATCTGCCCCCCTTAACTTCATGGTCTGAAATTTAAAATAAGTTTTTAGAGAGAATATGAATCGGATGCTAAGCTGTTTAAAGCATAGCAGGTTGTGAAATGTGAAGATTGTTGACTTGGGGAAGATGAAGTAGTGTGCATTTTATATTAATATAAAAAGGTAACGTATAATATATGCTTTATTCACGTGGGTTGCAGTTAAAGAACATGGGAGTGACACATTTTGAAATAGCATTAGTGGTATTTCTTTTGCTTTTTTTTTTTTTATCCATTTTTTTTCAATATAGTCTTACGTCTTCTTATTTTAGGGTCCGCTTGGTTCAAAGTGGGGAAAAGTAAAGGTAAAGGGAAAGGGAAAGGGAAAGGGAAAGGGAAATGGAACAAATACCTTACCCCTCAATTTACTCTATAATGTTGATTACCCACTACGGGGTAATCAATACCTTTGCACACCCCTAACCAAGCACCTAATTTGAGTGAGGTGGGCCATTTTGAATTCCTTACCCATTCCCCACCCCCTTAACCCCCTTACCAAGCACCCCCTTAGTTTATTAACTTTTAGATTTTTTGACTTGTATTATGTTTAAACAAAAAAATTTGTAGTGTGTTATCTAATTTTAGACCGTTATAGATTCATTTTTGTTAAAAGGCTCATTAAATAAGTTAAAACAAGTGACACTCTTTTCGCAAGGAATTGTATGTTCTACTGGAAAAAAAATTGTACGTTACTACCGAAAAAAAATGAGCCCCCCTTAATACAATTTTCTGGCTCTGTCCCTGGATCCAAGTTGTGTTATTCTATAACCAAATAGTAGTGAGTTCAAGTCGTGAGATAGATTATGATTATGTTATGTGAGATAATTAATTGTCATTAACTGCTGTTAGATACAGATAACACTGATTTATCATACTAAACATTTTGAAAAGAAAATATTTTACTTGGTTTAAATATGTGTGACGGTAAGTTCAAAATCAACAAAATTAGGAAAAAAAAAAAAAAAAAAAAAAAAATCTAAATTTGAAAGAGACTAAAACATCCGTTATCTTTTCTAACGGACCTTTTCTTTATTTACAATCCCCAAATCACACCACCAACAAACACACACACATTTTCCCGCTTAACAAACAAACAAACCCTCATTTCAAAACCCTAACAATCAATCACCACCAATGGAACCACCATCATACGCCGTTGAGCATAAACGCAAGGCACCTTCCGATGTCGAATCATGGAACCTATCCAAGTGTCAGAAGATCCCCCCTGAAAAGTTCATCGTTCGCCTCGAAATTACGTCTCCGGAGTCTTTTTCGGTCAAGCCGTTGCCGGTTGACGGCTATACGTTTATCGGAGAAAAAGAGTGTTTTAAACAATTGAGCTATTGTCTCTTTAATGTAGGTTTAATTGTATACAATTAAATTAGGTTTTAATTGTTTTAAAATTGTTATAATTAGTATTTATATAAAATTGAGAACTGTATGATCTTCATACGGGCATTTTTAATCCATTAGTTTTAGATCGCATTACATTTCAATGCATTCAAATTCAATTGATGCTTTTAGTTATCATAATTAGCACTAATTTAACCTCGAGACTCGTATGAAATGTTTATTGTGTGCAGTTAAATTATGTTTTATTGTTTTAACTTCTGTAATTAGTACTAGTTTAAAGTCGAGCATCGTGCCGTATCCTAGAAAGAATACCAGAATATCGGATCATATTAAGATCTATCGTTTGATTTTAATGTAACTTAATATACATTTTAAATTTTAATAATGATTTAGTTATTAATTAGTGCTAGTATAGTCTCGAGACTTGTATGATATCGTGGGGAGAAAACAAATTAGGCGTTTTAGAATTGTTTACTTTCAGATGTCTCAACACATCTGAATTGATATATACATTTAAATTTCGTTGCTGTATTAGATACGTTTAAATGATGTATTAGCTGTTATATTTAGTACTAGTACTGTCTCGATACTCGTATGATGCTATGATGTCGTTGAGACAGGAGAGGATACAAGATCCTTAAGATCAGATTAGGCGTAACTGAATTGTTAAAAGTAGGGTGTGGCATCACTTGTGATTTTACAGATATTAGGGATTGCAGTGGTACGATTGACTAGTTGTGTATACGATATGCCTAATTTACTAATTACCTGATGTTATTAGGTGGTGGCGTCGCATTACACACAAAACAACGGTGGTGGGGAAGCTTGTGTTTACAATCTCGCAGATTATGATGCGGTTGTTAGGTCATTAAGGTCCGAGCGCATTGAGTTTGAGGATATTCCTTATGTTACACGTAGAGCTATTAGTATATTGTCAAGGTCGTGTGTTGATGGGCGATGGGCGCCTTGCAGACCAGAACATTTATCTGATGAGAAAGTAGGGGAATTAATGGGGCGGCTTTCGAAGTCGTTGTTGGAAGTACTGCTTCCTTTTCAAATTGAAGGCGTGAAGTTTGGATTGCGTAGGGGTGGACGTTGTCTCATTGCTGATGAAATGGGACTTGGGAAAACACTTCAGGTAAGCATCGGGAAAATGAGTTAAGTGTGCAGTAGTATAACTTATCTTAGATTAATGGATATACATTAACATGGTTGCTTGTTTGGTTTTTAGGCCATTGCGATTGCGAGTTGTTTCATGAATGAAGGTCCAATACTAGTTGTTTGCCCTGCTATTTTACGATATACATGGGCAGAAGAATTGGAGCATTGGCTTCCATCTTGTTTGCCCTCTGATATTCATTTAGGTATTCTTCTTAACTATGGATTATCTTGTCGTGCAACACTATTAGTCCTGTTATGGTTAAATAGCATAAATATGTCCTGCCAAAATTGATAGTGAGCGCCTTTGCTCATAGATCGTGATGTTAGTTTTTGACAAGGGTGTCGCAAGAGGTACAGCTGGCTTAAAGTATGCTTTCTCCACCCTACATTAGTGATGTTTCCCATTAAAATGGAGGGGAAGTTATTGAATTTCACATATTATGGAAGTTGCAACATACTAATTGATGGTTTAATAAGAAAGTGACATATAATGCGGAATATTGGATTATACAAGAAGTTTTCGGAATTTTGATTAATCATGAAGCAATTGTCATCTCTCCCTGCTAGCTTTTATTATTGGATTTTTCGTTCATTTATACACATGTGTGTTTTTCTGTGCTAACGTCTGGGGTATCATTGTGTATGTAAATATTGATTCTCTGGGAGAAAACACGTCCTTTTAACAGGTGCCTGTTTTACCTGATGCAGTTATTTTTTTGCTGTATCTTACGAAGCACCATATAATGTTTTCAGCATATGCAATTGTTAGCAATGATAAGAACTATTAATGTTGAGTAACTTTTGGTATCTAATGCATTGTTTCTTCATTGAATTTCGTCTTTCAGTTTTTGGTCATCTAAACAATCCTGCAAACTTAGCAAGGCTTCCAAAAGTTGTTGTAATTTCTTACACAATGTTGCACAATTTGAAGACGAGCATATCAAAGCTAAAATGGGCTGTCTTGATCGTTGATGAATCACATCATGTACGTTGTACAAAACGGCCATTAGCAGAAGCGGGGGAGGTATAGTTATATTCTACTGGCACTCAGTTAACTTTGAATTTTTTTATAGATTTCATGTAAGTAGCGCGTTGTGTCTTCAGTTTAATGTAATCCTTTCAAACTAAGCACTATGTCTATCATATGGAACACTGTCTAAAGTTAGTGCCTTGAATTTGCTAAAAAATAAAATGGAAAGAGTATTGGAGGACTATGCACAAATGGTTTTTGTGATTTTTGCTCTACTTAAAGTTTTTTTTTAGGGATAGCCTAGGTTCTAGCTATAGGATGTCTTTCTCTGGTTGGATTTTTCATTTTTGTACATTTAGGCCCTGAAATGTGATGCTTTCAGTTTCTCACAGAAGTAAAAACTAGTTACCAAGAATCTCCCAAAGGTTTAAATTAGTGGGGAAACCCTGATCCCGTGCACCCTTTTTGGGTGCCGACTGACGCTCCCTAAGAATCTAATGTAATGAAATTGCATTAAGTACTTTTAAAATTTGTCCATGTTTTATCTTGTATTGAATTGCTGTGTTAAACTCATGTATGTTGAGTTTCTTGATTTGCTTTGGGATTGGGTGGTCAAAACAAGTTATTGGTGGTGTCTTATACTCATACTGTTTTTCATTTTTGTGCTCTTTTGGTCGCCTTATTCTCTTGTCATTTTTTTTAATTACAGACACAAGCTGTACTTGATATCTCGACAAAGATCAGCCGTATAGTTCTACTCTCAGGGACTCCATCTTTGTCAAGGTTGTGGCAATTGGCAAAGCTAAATTACATTTTGCGGATGACAAAACTTAATGCTTATTAGTTATCAGTTATCATTCATCTAGTACTTTAGGAATTGACCGTATTTTATTAGTACTTCAATGTGTGTATCCTAATTTCTTGTCTGGTATTTCTCCTAGGTGCTAATAGGCCATTTGACATTTTTCATCAGATAAACATGTTATGGTAAGTTTGAATGTTCCCTTTGTATTTTGTGGATAATTGTCGGATCATGTAGTTTTCTTGACATATAATCCTATCTTTGGCTAGGCCTGGGCTGCTAGGAAAGGACAAGCTTGCATTTGCAAAAACTTACTGTTCCATGAGTATTGTGCGGGGTCAGCAGGGACATGTGTATCAGGTAGCATTTATGTGTGTGTATATATGTATCCGTGGGTGTGATTAGGTAATTGTAACATTCAAATTCAGCATATTTAAAGTGGTTTCATTCTTTTAGGATTTTTCAAAGGGCGTTCGCTTGGAAGAGCTAAATGTGTTATTGAAGCAGACTGTTATGGTCAGTGTTTGTTATTTGTACTCCTTTGTCGTTTCTTTAACTACTCAGCGAGATATCCTATCCTTGAATGTTGAAACAGTCAGTTATAAATCAGTCTCTTCTCTTCTCCCCATTCAAGAGTTTTTGATTTTGACTATTATCTTTATTTAAAAAGAAGTAAAGAATAACTTATAAGATCTAATTCATATTTAAGGTGAACTTTTGAAAGAGAACCATTTTCCGGGACAGAGAAAAATTGGGAAGTAGACATTTTAAAAAAGTAGATCTATTTGAAAACATCATATTTAAAGTTAAATCTTGATAGAGAACTTCTTTCTGGGTGATTTAGGACAAGCCTAAAGATTAGATCATTTAATTGTCAGAAGATAGATAATTAACGTGTTTTCAAACGGGAGGGGATAATATCATATGTGGGACAGTGATATGAATCCCGAAGGTTGATAAAAGTCTTCTCAGCTTTTTTGTTATTTCAATCATTCAAACTTAGCACAATAAAAACCTAAACAATTGAACGCTATTAATAATACACGAGTAACAACCCTTATAAGACTGTAAGTGTCCTAAGGGACTGAGGTGAGGGATATCACCCTCATCCTATGTACCTCAACGTTTTTTGGAGTAATGAATTTTACCGGGGTGAATTAACCTTTTTACCCAAAAAAAAACAACCACCCTTATAAGATACTCACAAGTAAACCTAATTTTTACTATTAAACTAGGAGACAATTCCTAAATAAAATGAAACTAATCTGATAAATATAATATTTTTTAAGAGACTTCCTAATTTATTCAAAATTTTCTAATTTCATATCCTATACCAACATGTTTTCATCAATGGGACAAATAAAATTGTCAAGTGGAACTTATGGGAAGGAATTGGTAGTTTGGTTTTGCTCTATGAATCTGGTAACATATATCGTGCTGTGTCATTTTTAGCTTTATCATCATTTTCGTCAATATCTTGAATGCTATCTTTAGTATTGCTGCTATTTTGTGTCATGCAGATAAGGCGATTAAAAGAGCATGTCTTGATGCAATTACCACCCATACGACGACAAATCATAACCTTGGTTTTGAAAAAATCAGATATCGATTCAGCAATAGCAATTTGCGGTATGGCAAATGATGGCACTTCTACAGGAAACGTTGCTGAAGATGTTCCATTTGATGAGCTTAATGAAAATAGTGGTAATTGTAAGATTTCAGCATAATATTTGTTAGTGATGTGAAGTGGGATTCTCTTTCCTGAGAAATAACCATGCTCCTTGTTATAGTGACATAATTTATGCTGATATCTAGTTAGCTTGCTATTTCTAAAATTTTAAATTCTGTATTATAGAGCTAGTTGGTCTGATAAAAAGTGGACTTTTAAAATGACTTTATTACCAGCGTCCTTGTATAATTTGAGCTGGCATCCTAACTTCTACTACAGTATTTTGATAATGCCTCTGCCTTCTGTAAGCGTTATAATGAGTTTCAAAAAAGTTTCTTATCAGCTGTTGTTTGTTTTTTTGTTGCTTTCAGAGGATGATGCTGTTCGCAACTCTTCAAAACCATCCAATCAAGCTATCAGTATAGCAAAGTTATCAGGATTTAAAGAGTGGCTACTTATGCATCCTATCATTGCCGAATCTGATGACGAACGTTTTGACTCAAGTGAAAGTTCACATAAAATGATAATTTTTGTTCATCATCTTAAGGTGACTGACAGATTACAGGTGAGGGAGTTTTCTTTTCCTGTTTAGTATAGTATTTATTTGTTAGTATAATCGTTATGATTCAGAAAAGATTTGAATGTCAAAAGAGAGGAAATGAAGTCCATCCAAGAGATAAAACTAACATATCTGGTGTCTTTCTAATACAAACTAAGTTTGATTCGATCCGTCTGCTTTCATGTATTCTTTGTGCTAAAATATTGGATTGAACTTGGTTGCCTCGTATCGGAATATATACTTTGGCATTTCACTTTGTACTCCTTATCATATCTTTCAACTTAACAGGAATTCCTATGTGAGAAGGGGATCCAGTTTGTACGTATTGATGGGCGTGATGGATCTGCCAAAGATCGACAGCAAGCTATCCAATCTTTCCAACATTCAAAACAGGCATGTCGAATGTCATCTTAGTAAACTCATTTGAATACTGTTTTCTTTTCTTGTTTATTGATTCCGGCATCTATCCATCTTTTGTAACTATCATTCATTAAACAATGTAACTTGCAATGTCAGGTTAAAATTGCATTGGTTGGGATACTTGCTGGTAGTAGTGGACTTGACTTGTCAGCTGCACAAAATGTGGTATTTCTAGAATTGCCTGAGAGAATATCTGACTTTCAACAGGTATGAACATGCGGAGTCTCATGTTGTCACATTTTTACTGATGCATGTAATGAAAAGAAGAAAAGTTTGGAGGTTGCTTTCTTTGACTAATATTACTAACTATGATGTCACCATATATATGTGGTGTTTGGTTTTTTTCAACTAGTTAATAAGGTTGTGAAAATGATTTACATGAGATTTAGGGATCTTAAGGGTATATTAGTCTGTTAGTATCCTTGATCTACTACCATATAGTGTAACCATACAGCTTTTGAGAGTATATCTTGTTCTGTCTTTTCTCTGTTCTTGTGTTTACTTGATGCAATTGTGAATATTATAGGCTGAAAGTCGAGCCCATAGGCGTGGTCAAACGAATGCAGTCAACGTTTATATTTTTATTGCAAAGGTCTGCATACTCATTTATCTAATGTATGATTCAGGCTTTTTTAAACTGTCATGACCATTTCTAATTTCTTTTCAGGACACTAAGGATGAATCCCACTGGAAAAGATTAAATAGAAGTTTGCATCGTACTTCATCTACTGTAGATGGGAAGCATGACTCATTAGCGGAGATCATGGTATCTATTATTTTATTAACAGTTTTTGGAATATACTTTTGGTTAGTGGTTAGTGATATAAGTTAATTCCTAAGAATACAAGTCACTCCTAGAATGTGTAACCTGTTTGTCTACATTTTTTGTCTTTAGGAAACACAATAATAAGAATAGTCTGCGAATCTGTGTTATGATTTTCATTTATCGAAATTCGTTTCGAAAATTTAAAATAGGAAATGATTAGATGAATACAGTATATGTATATATTTTCAAGTAAGTCACACTCTTTAATTTAAAAGTTAATTTTGTTTTGTTCTGCAGGTTGAAGATATTTTTGAACATGAATCTGTCAAAGAAAAAGACACAAAAGATAATTTGAGTTTTGAGGGGGAAGAAATTGATGAATCTTCTGACATTGATCCAGTGAGATGCTCTCAGTATGCAACTGGTGATGATATACAGTCTGATGAAGTTGTTAATGGACCCACGACTTCTGCAAGTGAAGATGAAAATCCTTTTGGTCCATTTGCCAAGTACTGCTACAAGAAAAAAGTAATCGCTACAAACCCTTCTTAATATAACTACATTACGTGACTTGTTTGAAACAAATGCATCATAAACTTTAATTCATTGACAGGTTGACGTTGTCCCTGTTATAAATAATGAAGAGATTATGGCTTCCAATGGAACAGCTCAAGAATCTACACACGAAAGTAAGCGAGAAAATATCGTTCATTCACACACTTCACTTGAAATACCAAGTGATGGAGAACCTACTGACCAGGTTGAAGCTGACCCTGGTTGTATCCCTGCTTCTTCTCTTCGATTTGAGGTATGTTTTAGTGCTTCAAGTTTAGTGTTGGAGAAAGGGATCTACGTCATTGTACATGTATGTTATTAACAAGGGGTTGATAATATCATTTTCCATGTATTTAGTATGCATGCTTCAAGTTGAATGTTGGACATTTACAACAAATTTTCATGTCTTTTATTGTTCATGTTTCATCTTTAGTGTCTGGCAAGGGGTAATAACATCATTTTACATATATTTAAGGGTATTTCACATGTATTCGTTATTTAGTTTGTTTTTCTTCGGGTTCATTACACCAAATTGCAACTTTCTTTTATCCCTTTGTCTTGTATGTAAGAAATTTCCCATGCCATAGTTCATATGGTGTCTTTTCAACCTTCTTTGATGGAACCATATTGAGAATGCGTGCAGCAGACTCAAGAGCATAATCCCAAAAGGTCCAATTGTATGTAATATATTTTCAAATTTTTGGCATTGTATGTAAACTTTTACAACATTATAAATTGGTGATCTGACATCAGTTTTTTGATATTGTGGGGGTCGGCATGCCATGACACTATCTTAAATGTCCTAGAAGTTACATACATACAGCAGTAAAAATTGAAAGTTCGTTGCATTACAATATGTAGCTTCTATTATCATACCTACAATGACATTACCGTAAAAGTGAGTTACTTTTTGGTGCACTTAACGTGTTTGTAGCACAATTCATACAAATGAAAGAAATTTGGGCCCACCACACACAAGCCTGTGCAACATATCGCTTTCAGTTGCTTATAGTCAGTTTGAACTTTTTCCAGGTCAGCAAATACACAGGAAGAATCCACTTGTATTCCTGCATCCATGGAGTTGAAACAAGGCCAACCCCACTGTTTAAAAATTTCAGACCAGATGAACTTGAGACAAATGATCCACCTGTTCATAACAACTTGGCTCATAAATTAATCAACAATGATATAATATACAGGCCTGCTCTTTTAAGTTTTATTGATGAATGGAACAGTCTTCGACCTATTGAGCAAAGCAAATTATACAACAAGCCTCTTCAACTTCCATTGGCCGTTGAGTTATGTTTGAATGAAAGCCAAAACCATAATAAAGAGGTATGCCTGAAAGTTATTGTTCTTTCTTGTGGAGTGGAAAAACGTGTGGTCTGGGAAATGGGTCAAATGTCCAAAACTAGTAGTTTTTACGTGGGTCAAAACGTGCTGGGTCTGGCTGTGCAATCCAACATTTTTTGTCTGTTATGCAATAATTACTGTATTCAATGTTGGTGGAATTCCATAGAAAACCTGTGGACTTTTACTTGTTGTGTGGAGTAGTCCCCAACTTATAATTTTTTGCTGAAAGGTATTGATGTAAGAAGTTTAGGAGCTTAATCATGAAAAAAAAAAGAAGACATTTTTGTGATATTTTAACAAGTTAAAGTATTTCTTAAAAAATGCCATCTTTTAATTGAAAATGACCTTTTTGTTACTCTTAAAGGGTCAATGGATTTAATCATGCAAAAATAGTTTGGGGAATTTCCCAAACAAAATGTCTAAGTCCGTAGGGTTTTCTGGGTTTTGCCCTAAATGTTTTAGAAAAACTATAAATTTCATATGCTTTTTTTTTTTGGATAAAATGATTTAGGACATTGTAAGCTCTTGAATACATGTTAAATGACTTTTGACCAGTTTAGTTTTAGCTTTTTTTAATCTACATAGTTTACTTGTTTGACCCTTTATCAAAAAGATACAACTCGAATTGATCTTTTATATATAAATGAGCTTTATTATATGGGTATTCTTTTTTGTATGTATAAATGGGATGTGTGTACATTGTTGGAGTGAAAGTTAAACTATCACCATACAGGGACTGCTGAAAGGAGGAAGTAAGAAGAGGGGTACATCACTAGATGATATAAGCCAGCCCCTCCCCTCAAATGCTGCTTGGAAGATTATATCTCTCATTCATGGCAAAAAAGAGAGACACTACTTGCAGGCTTGGACATTCGATAATGAACCACTCTGTAAATTGTGTCAAAAAATTTGCATGTAAGTTAAGCTTTTGTCAATAAAAAGAACTTTTACTCTAAGATGCAAACTGAGCAAACTCATATTTCCAGGAAGAAGAGTGCCAAGGAGCCTGAGTTCTTTGAGGATTTGTTCTGTGAACTGGAGTGTTATGACGAATTTCGCTTAAGAACTAGTAATAGATACCTACGCCTGGTATTGTGTTATTTTAATTATTTCTTATGTATACTTTGGTAGGATGGGATGTTGTATCTAGTCTGAACCATGAGATTTGCAGGGGCTCGCTCAAATTGAACATGGTGTATGCACAAATTGCCATCTTGATTGCAGAAAACTTGTGAAGAACATCAAACCTATGTCGCTTCAGAAGCGGAGAGAATTTATCATGAAAGAAGCCCCAAAGTTGGCAGCACGTAAAAATTTGTGAGTTTGTACTTTGTACATCATGTGTCATATCGCTTTATCATTTTCCTGATTTTGAATTCCATCTTTGACTTTTGATTTCTTCAACGGAAATACTTGTATTTCAACTTAATGGTTGTGACCTCTTTCTATTTTTTTCTTTCTAGAATCTTGACGTCAGCATTAAGGCTGTTGATATAAACATTGCATTGAGTCATTCATGTATAAGGTTTGCATATAAAATTGAATATGGTGAACATTGGCCACACATTTCATAAGCCTAAAACGTGTTACTGGGAGTTTAAAACCTCAAAAGTGTCCCTGAGAATTGAAAATCCAACCCCGCTGCCTGCTGACCAAACACTTGGCTTTTGCTACTTTCTGGAAGTATGTGGTTGTATGGAGTATGCATGAGTAAAATATTGTGAACATTGAAATTTGTCATCTTGTTAAAGTTGTTTTTCACCTATTTGGTACTTAAGGTCAGTGTATTTTATATTACTGGTTACTGTTTTTTGATTAATTATGACCAACAATTTGTTATAGGTGGGGCCTATCTATGGTGCTCTGTTACACATCTTATATTACTGTATTAGATACAATCATATCCCTGATCTCTTTTATTATTTTTTTGTAGACTTGAAAAGCTCATTAGTGATCCAACAGAAGGAAATGCATGGCATGCAGACCACATTGTGCCAGTATATCGAGGGGGAGGTATCCTAAAATAATTACTCGTAAATTGTTAAATGATTAATGAAATTTATTGCTGCAACTGACCATTGACTCAATATAGGTTTTAACTATATGTTGCTATACCCATTTACTTAAGTATGGGTTGTCTTCAAGTTATGCTGTATCTTAAATGGATAGAACCAAGGTTACCAAAAGAATAAAATAAAAATAAAACCAGATAATATTACATAATTTTAGGCATATATTGGTATTGATCTAGTATAACTTTGGTAATCATATTCGCCTATTTGTTACACTAAATGTTTATAAAGATCTAGAAAATTTGGACAGAAACGTTTCAAACCTGACCCGCTCATTTAATGATCAGTGTAAAAAAGTACCCCCGTTTTGACCGTGACCAAATCTGCCTATTTTTCCATCTGTAATTGGTAATTGTCTGCAACTCGTCCTGTTAGATCCAGTTCTGAAATTTTACCTGATTTTCTATGCAATTCATCTGCAGGTGAATGCAAACTAGAGAACATGAGAACCCTTTGTATTGCATGTCATGCTGAAGTTACTGCAGCTCAATGTGCTGAACGGCGCTCAGACAGAGCCAAGGCTAAGAGAAAACTTAACAAGTTACTGTCCGACCTAAAATCCGCTGAGAGATCTGCACAGATCGACAATGAAAAGGTAGTAATTTTAAAGATGGCAGATCCAGGGGTTGGTTAATGGGTCAATATGAGTTGGGTATAGACCTGCCACAAAAATATCCAATTTGTGTGGACTCTTGTGAAAAAATTAACACGTTAATCTGACTATTGGAACTCTGTTATTATAGTAAAAATGTACAATTTTTTTGTGATAAAGCAATCTAGGAGGTTGATTACCTATTGACCCATTTGACCTTTTTCTCATTACTCAAGTCTTTTAGGTTAACCCATCCAACCTACTTTTTTAGCCAAATCTTTAGCATGATCTAGGTGACCCATTAGAGAGATGCTACATAACCCCAAATCGACCTCTTTATAAATAAAATGGGTTGAAATTACCACTTGTATTTTCATATTTAAGAAATAAACAACGCATGTTTTGTGTGCATAGAACCTTTTTGATAAGGAAAATATAAATAAATATTTGCAGGGTTGTGATCATTACCGACTGCTTGACAATGATCTTGACAGTGAACTTTTTGTCAATGTCCCTGGGAGTGCCTACAATACAACAAATGTACAGAGTTGCAGAAGTGAAGAGGGTGAGAAGGCCTCATAAGATGCAAGTTCTTGACTTGCATTGTTGTAGAGCTTTGTTTGAGGACATGGCTTTGTATGTAACAAATAGGTTTTGAGAATGCAAGCAACTGTAAACATTGAGAGATGGAGCAAAAAAATGAGAGTTTTGTTTCAACCAGGAATAGCATTGGTCTCGGTTTTAGCTCCAAAACCCGGCTTTGAGCATTTTAAACATTCTTGATAATTTTTGTGTAAAATATAAGTAGTTCTTCAATGTAAAGTCGTTACTACCCTAAATGGTTATCTTGACTGAATGTGTTCTACGGACTATATGGGGTCACACGATCCTATGCACAGTGACCTTTAGCTAAAAAGTCTAAAAGGTCTTTTATAGTTAACACATGCCCCCTCCCTTTCCTTCTTCTCTATCACTTTCTCAAATCTTTACACTAATTTTAGTTTTAAAAATCATTCAAAATCACAAAATTATGCTTCAATTTCTATTGAATTTCATCATATGCTCGTTCAATCGCTACAATTCACAATCCCTTTTCCATCAAATTCGAGGTTCACTAATTTAAAAAAAATAAGGATTTCTTTCAATTTGAATCGAAATGAAAATTCTAAGGCGATTTTTGATCAACAAACCTTAAATTAGCATTAATTTTTCATACTGTCTTTATAAAGTTTCTCATAAATTTTCAAATATATCATATGTTCATGAAAATACTCATAAGTTGTTTGATGAAATGTCTTAATGAAAGCAATTTTGTGCTAACAATAACGTCATGAGTGTTGTATAAGCTTTCCTTAATTAAAAACATTTTCAAGTATGAACTTACTTGATATAAATACATACCTTATTGAAACTCACTTACCTTAATTATATGTGTTTAAATCATTTATTTATGAAAATGATTAGTTCATATTTGAAAACATTTTTAATTAAGGAAAACTTAAACAACACCCATAGGGTGGTTGTTAGAAAAACCCATTTATAAAAGCTTCAAATTTCCTTAAAAAATAGGAAATGTGATGAATAAGACTTCAAATATGCAACACGTGTTTATTAGTTCGTCAGTTTCTTTTATGTTCATCAAACATGTTCATTAGAGTTCATCAATACAAATGTTAATAAGTTATTTTTATGTTCATCAGTATAAAATGTTCATCAATACAAAATGTTCATCAATATCCAGAAAAGTTTGGCAGGCAGTCAATACAAATGTGTGTTATGTTCATCAATATAAAATGTTCATCAATACGTGTTTATCAATATTCTGACAGAATATTCATGAGTACAAAATGTTAATCAATACTACAATTATTCATCAATACTCCAGATGTTCATCATTTTCTTTATTTTTCTTTTGTAAGAGCTGATGTTCATTGATGTTTATCATTACTGGATCGTGGGTTGGAGGGAAAAAGAGAAAGAAAAGAGAGGGAAGAGGAAATGACGCATGTTACTCTATGATGATTTTTTAAACTTTTTAAAATGAACCAGCTTTCTGTTTGATCCTCTTCTGTACTATACTTTGTAATTTTATTTGTTAATTAGTTTTCTTTAATCTGAGTATGTTGGATCACATGTTTTCTTTTAAGGAAAAAAAAATTTTAAAAAATAAAATAAAATAAAAAGTAAGAAAGAAATGCCGTATAAATGAAAAAGATAAAATCATTATTCAAAACTCAAAAGTGAGATTTAATTTTGCAAAATAATATTCACATGTTCTCACGCAAATGTTGAAAGTGAGATTTACCGATTAAACTGTTAATTTTTCTCTTTCTTTTTTACCATTCTCTGCAATTAAGTGACACATATCCCAAAGGCCTTTTCTAGCGATACGTGAGTGGCTCATCAACTTAAAGGTTGTGGGTTCAAGTCTCGTTAGAGACATATGAGATAAAATTTGTGAGATATATGGTGTACGTTGTAATAAATTTGCCGTTTTAAAAAAGAATAATAATAATAAAAAAAATATAAATAAATAAATAAATGACACGTGGATTATTTTTCATATAAATTTTAAGAGTCTTCAATTTGCTTATTAATGGTCCCCTAAAGTTTTAGTCCACCCGACACACATTCAGACCATAAATAACTCTCGCGCTTATATATAGCCACCAAAATCATTATTAATTTTCACATACTAAACCTAAAGATTTTTATTTATTTATTTATTTTTTTTTCATCTTTAAAAAACAGCTGAGCTGAAAAAGATGAAACTCAACTCGAGCTCAAAAGTAACTCTAGGCAAGTTTACAAAAGCATAAATAAGAAACATAAAAAGTACTAATATATTAAATCAACTCCGAACACAAGTAGGCAATCAAGATGTACCTTTTTTCATCAACTAGGATTCAAAGTACAACAATCATGGTAACATAAAATTGATATATATATCGAATATATTACAAGTAATGCTAAACTTAAACAGATTGTACTACAAAGTAATTGTGGATGGCTCGATGCCATAGCTATGACGTGAAGTTTTGTTACATATTGAGTTATCTTGTACATTATTGTAATAGCTTTAGAGTATTGGGTGGCCCCGGTGTTTGAGTTCAATACCCAAATTCAAACCGAAAACCATTTCAAAACTTTCGCTGCGTTCTAGAGAAAAAAATGAATGAAAGTGAAAGAAAAAGAAATTAAAGTAAGAGAGAGAAAGTAAGGTGACTTTCACTCTAAAAGTGAAGTGAAAGCTTTATAACTAAAATATAACCACTTTACTTTACTTTACCTTACTTTACTTTCTTAAAAAAACCGGAGAACACAAACTTTCTCACTTTTACTTTACTTCCTCCCTTTTACTAAACTCGAGAACACAGTGTTGCACCGCATATCCAACCCAAAGCCGAATAACCTAAAAGGCTAAAACCGATTAACCCAAATCTATTTGAGTGGGTGTTTGAGATTGCTTATTTTTTCTAGCTTGTGCTTCTATTTAAAAAGTACTTATAGAAAGGGAGATGACTTATACACTTTTTATCTTGATTGGGACACTCAAATGTACAAGCAGCCAGAGCATAACGTAAACATAGTACAACTATTTAATGCATATAGTAGAGTGTTAAAAAAAATGAGAGTGCCAATTAATTTCCTTTGAGAAAATGTATTTTTGAAACTAGTGTTTGGATTTGCTTATCTTAACTACTTATAAAGCAT
The DNA here is from genome assembly GCA_030686995.1 of Artemisia argyi. Lineage (NCBI taxonomy): Eukaryota > Viridiplantae > Streptophyta > Magnoliopsida > Asterales > Asteraceae > Artemisia > Artemisia argyi. The sequence goes on from CM060703.1 coordinate 42,888,757, forward strand.
AAATCACATCTCTTTAATATACAAATGGCAAGTTAATGTTTATATATATATATATATATATATATATATATATATATATATATATATATATATATATATATATATATATATATATATTATATACTTTTTTCTAATATACCTCTTATTATAAATGACAAGTTAGTACAAACTTAGTTAATACTAGTTTTCAAAAAAGCATACTACTCTCTAATATACAAACATCATACACTTCTGTTTGTTCTTGTCTTAATTTATAGTTAATTTTATAGAAATGGAAAGGAATGATCAAGAAAATGTTAATTTTGAGGTTAGTATATTGTGCCAAAATATCATATAATTATATATCGTTATAAAATCTTGTTGCTATGCACAAGTACTTGTCTAGTTTTATAAAAAAAAAAAAAAAAAAAAAAAAAATTGTATTTGTAAAAGTAATAAGTTGGGGACAAATTTCCAATTAAGTTTAATTATAAAATATTTTAGGTTAGATATGAAAATAAAAAATTATTTTAATTTAATTTTAAATAAATAACACAAAATAAGCATCTCCTTGAGGGTGTGTTTGTGGAAAAACCCCCCTACACGTTTCACAAATAAACCCAAAACCCAAACGCAAACCCTCACCGGAAAAACAAAACTAACAAAAAAATGGCAGCAGCGCCGTCCCGTTCACAAATCCTATCACTATTCCGATCCCTCCTCCGAACATCCCATCAATTCCCGGACTACAACATCAGAGAATACACCAAACGCCGCACAATCGACTCATTTCGCTCCAACAAAACCTTATCTGAACCGTCGCTAATCTCCGCCGTCTTCGACGAAGGCCAGTCTCAGCTTCAGGTTGCTAAAAGACAAGCTGTTGTCTACTCGCTTTATGCTCCCAAAATCAAAAGCATCATGGATGTTTAAAATTTATTATCGTAACTGTTTATTTATTTTATATCGGAGTTATGTAATTTAGTACTACTTGAGCTTATGTTTTATAATAATTTCATTATGATTATGAATGTGTACCAAGTGTTTTGGATATAAGCGCGTTTTTGTTGTATTGGGGAAGAGAACGATTGGTTCGTTAAATTGAGTTGGAGGTTTAATGTGCTAGTTAATATTAGTTTTGGTATTGACTTAAGGGGTGTTTGCTTAAGCTTATATGTCTGACTTCCGAGCTTATTTGATTTCGACTTATATTTCATAATCCCCAATTTTCTGGCTTGTTTTGAGACTATTATTAGCTTGTTACAATATAACAAGCTTATATAAGCCCACAAGTCTCAAAATAAGCTAGAAAATTTGAGCTTATGAAATATAAGCTGAAATCAAATAAGATCGTAAGTCGACATATAAGCTTAAACAAACACCCCCTTTGTGTTTGGTTTGGTTTGACTATACTTGTAAACCAACGGTGATGTGCTTGTGCGTGTATGAACTGTAGTTGTGTGACATATGAAATTTGTGGTTTGCGAGTTTTTTGATTTTAAGCTTTTGAAATGATATTTGGTAGTAGTATGGGACATATTGTAAAAGTAGTTAACCTTGTTCAAATAGTGTACTCATTCACTTGAACTAAATGAAGCACCTTAAGATAATGCCGGGGCTTTACATAGGAATAATGCTTATTGTTCTATGGAACAAGTTCGTCTATGTCACTGGATAAAAATCCGTTTGTGCCAGTTGAATATTCTGAGATGTTAAAGAGACTGTTGCTACAAATGATTTTCTTAAGCAATATATTTTCTAGTGCAAAATGGAGAATCGGTTTCTATTAGGGCACACATGGGAGGTTTTAAGAAGCATAATTATAAGTTTTATATAGTTTGTATCTCAGACAAAATTTATAGTATGTTTGCAGTAGTATATACTTATTTTCATGAGACTGAATAACCAAACTAAGCATATTAACATGGGGATTGCTTATTGTAATCCGTAGTTTGGAATGAGTAGCTTATAAGTAGTTTGAATAAGAAATTCAAACCCCCCCTACGTTCCCCCTCTCTCCCCCCCCCCCCCCCCCCCCCCCAAACCACAAATAATGCCCAAAGTGTGCATAGCGGTGATGTCTGAAACTTCATTGAACAGTTCCATCTATGACACATTCGAACCTTATGTGCCATTTGAAACAATATCAATCCTTGACTTACATGCTTGTTAGTGTGATACTAATCGTGTCTGAGACTGTTTGGAAGTTAGAACACTAAGGTATCACATTCATGTTTGTTATGTGTGCACACTATCTTTTCTACTTAGGATCTTAATATTAAAAAGTTGCATATGCGTGTCAGAATATTAATCGAATAACAAACAAACTGCACCATTCTTGGGGAAGTGGCTAACCAAATTTATGTAATATATAAACAATAAGTAATGTCTCTACTCATGAATATTATTCACTAAGGAGAGATGGATACATAAATTATCATTGTAGTTACCCACATTAGCAGGACGGGAGAGATTGTGTGTCCCAAAAGCAGAACAAATCAAGTACTTACTTATAGTTAATCTTATCGACCAATCCGCAGACCGCAGGTAAGTGTTCATTAGAACACCAGATAAGATTGCCTCTAAACTTCAGCCAGCTTTATATTACAAACCGTGTAACGTCGGCAAAGTTATACATGAACCTTCAGAGAAATAAATAAAAATAGCAGATATCATATCTTAAGCTTTAGCTTAGATTAGCATAAGTATCAGTTATGAAGAGGGTTAGGTCCACCAGGAACAAATCGCTTCTCTGTGCTGAATATTGTATCAGTCCCTTCAGGTAATCTAGGTGGTGGTAGTTGACCCTCGTACAATAGTCGACAACGGACACAGAAGTACCTTTTATGAACGTTAAGCATTCTTCTAATAGGCTGATGATAATTGTTATAGTTGTCTTCTGGAGGGCTCTCAAGAGACATACCTTCTGCTTTTAGCGTTGCAATTAGGCAACAAAGAAAGGTGGCTGCGAGAATCTTGCGGCTAAACAATAAACTCTTCATCGTTGTTTGATAGTAATAGTTTATGAGACTAAACGTATCAGCAAGACCCCATAAATAAGATATCCTGTGAGCTACTTAAAGGCTTTTAATGAATGAACTTCTTACTGTTTAGTAGCAAATGTAGGAAAAGGTGAATTTGTTCTTGAGGTTTTACTACTTGTGATGATATCTTTGTGATCATTTAGATTTGTCAGGGTTGGGAGGGAACGAAAGGGACCGGGTGCATGAGATACGGAAAGGGTTAGACTGTCTGGAGGAGGTCGTTCTAATTTCTTTTGTTCCCGGTTGTTAGATTTTATAGTAGTCGAAGATACAACTGATTGTGCATGCTGTACTACTTGTGAAGCAATACAACTGAATACAAGAATTGTGTTTGTTTAAGTGCCTCGTATATCACAACAGTAGCTGATTGCAGGTATGATGACACTTTTTAACAGTGTCAATGTCATTGTAAGAAGCATTTATGAGCACTTCTACTTTATCACCCAAACACTGATGCTAGATTGCTTGTACTCCAACCGAATCTGGGCTTTGTGCCTTTTGCCCTTATAAACATGCTGTAGAACTTGTTGGCATCACTGGGCGAATGCATATCTTTACATTGTGTTATAAAGACGATGAGATAACTGTTTGACAATAGTTTAATTCAGTAATGTAGATTTTGGAACCGTTTCATATCCCTTATTCTGTTTATGGTCTACCCAAACTAGTTTACTGAGTGTTAGGGTCCCTAGTTACTACAAAGTGGCAAAATAGGCAGGTTGGGTAACGGGTCCAAATGGATTTGGGTGTGGTTAATATTCGTAGGGGTCAAAGTGGATTTGTTCGGCTTAGGCTGACCTGCAAAACCTTATGTTTTCCAAATATTCAGTATGTATTTAGTGTGCTAAATATATCTACAAAACTACATTAATATAGTGACAATTAAGCTAATTTAGCAAACCGTTTTTGGGGATTTTATACCTAGGATTAAACTTCAAGTGACCTACGATAGATATTCTAGATCATTAAATCTTTCAACTTAGTTCATTTCACCCGTTAGAACTTTATATCCTAACCCAAAGCAACCCATGTACTGAACGAGTCGAAATTGCACTTCCATTGAGAACACCAGAAATTTTTTTTCCAAAACGGGTTTGAATCCGTGGTGAATGATGCAAGTTAGTTAGGGTTTTCCACCACTGTAGGATCATGTTCAGATGTTACCTAGATTGTTGTTGACTACTTGACTGCATTTACTACTAATGGACTCAAAAGCTCACAAAAATGGTCATGTATAAAGCTGCCATGACATTTCTTTTTGTTGGTTGGCTGAAATTTTAAATGCTATTCATTTTCATTACTTTTTCCGCATGATATAATACAAGTATGGTTATGGATAAATTACAAACGTGATTATTGTCTTGGAAGTTCTACAGTGTTTAGACACGTTTTGAATCTTATTATTATGACTTGAACTGACACTAGTTTGATACTAGTCGTAACAAAATTGGTTATCAAATCAAGGGTGAAGCTAGTAGGGTGATTGGTTGGTGCTGAGCCACTCCTAATCAACCCATTTTGTTAAGTAATTATTGAGCTTATAAGTGTAAGGGTATGATGGGTTAAAATTTTGTGAGATATATTGTTACAATTTTTACGTTAAGTTCGGCATCTCTTAACTTAAAATCCTAGCTCCGCCTCTATTCAAATTGCTAGGTCACATCTATACACTGTATAATACGTGTTTTCCGACGAGAATGGTATCATGCCCGCTGTGATTATGTCTTATTGAAAACTTGACGCGAATTATATTGAGTTTGCTACAATATCACTTCTGAAACACACAGGTCCAACATATTAGCACTTTTAATCCCCTTGTAGCTATGGAGGTTCACCTGCGCCGACTTCAAGCTATCTAAAAAGGTAGTCGCCTCGGAATTAGTCGGCTCGCAATGTCAAATCAGATACCAAGTAAGTAAGTAAAAAAAATAAAAATAAAAATAGCACTTTTGTATGCTCTAAATATCTTCTAATAGTCATAGAAGGTAAAGTTAAATTCAAAGCCATATTCGAGGGTGTGGGAGTTATGTAACCACACAGGGCCTCAAAGTATATATCGTTTTATATATTTTAGGGTCTCAAAATTTATTTTCAACATCAAAGTGTTAACGATATATGAAATTAAGTTCTAAATATTTGTTAAACTCTACTGCAAGTAGTCGAGTGTGACGAATAACTCATGAAAAATTAAAGCTAGATTGTTACAATATATTTTATTGTCATATTTAGTTATCATACAAATTTTGTACAGACCTACCTTTGTTAACTAAGCTACCAATGGCGAAGCTATATAGGGGCGGGGAGGGGCGCCCGACCCCCCGAAATTTTTTTTGCGATGTAGGGGGCATATAGTTTTCGTGCAGAAAAATTTCGGTATATTCGGTTTCGACCCCCCATTTTAATTGTGAATTTTTTTTTATACATTAAGCAATAAAATTGATCTGTTACATTTTACATAAGCCCATCTACCCAAACTAAAATCCATTACTTAGCCCATTAAAAAAAAAAAAAAAAAAAAAAAAAAAACGGGAACAATAACAATTAACAAACCAATTAACCAAATCCCAAACCCTCCCCCTTCGACCCTCATCTCCTCCCACCACCCTGGCTCCTACAGTCCCGCCGACGGCCGACCAGCCTCCGCCACGCCTGCCGCCACTTGCAGCGGCCTTTCTGGTTTGTTGTCTTTAAATCTACTTGTCTCTTATTTAGGGATTTAGTAGAAATTAGGCATTTAAGTAGAAATTAGAAATCGGGGTTGAAAGTTCAATATGGCAGCATGGCAGGAATCGTCAATCGTGTACCACTAATATAAGTTCTTTGCAATTTATGCAGCTGTAGGACAGATTTATAGATTGTGACTATGGTGAAGAATAAAACCATAACTTCATTTTTAGTGATTGAAACTTTTTTTTTTATAATAATAGTATTTAATTTTTGACCCGACCCGAATCGAATCACCGACCCGAACATATTACCCGAAAAATAGCGTTAGGAAAAAAAATTAGATCCCGACCCCCACTGAAAATTTTCTAGATTCGCCATTGTAAGCTACAACACAGGTTCAATAAAAAGTAGCATTAGTTTTAGTTAACAAAAATTTATATATATATATTTTTAATTTTTTTATTTAACTAGAACTAACTGCAAAATATATATATATATATATATATATATATATATATATATATATATATATATATTGATGATACAATTAGAACTATAAAAAGATGAGTAGTGATATCTACACATAAACTTTTATTTCATACACATAAATTTTAGTTGTATGATCTTCATAGTCCCACTAAATTTATGTGTATGAAATAAAAATGTATTGTAAATATCAATACCCTAAAAAGATAGATGTAGATATGAGATTGGACATTCTGGGACACTTCTGCAGATGCTTATTGTGTGCAAATAACCAGTTAAAGCTGTTCCTTCATATATGAGTCATAACTACCCAACAACCACAATCTCATATGTTAGAAACATAACATCTTTAAAAGGTTGTACTATACTACTATGTGCATTTAAGACTTGGTATCATCTTTTCTTAAGTAATGACGTTATGTTTTGTCTCTAGAACTTATGTTCCATCATTGTCTCAATATGGTCATACGGATTACTTTATCAGTTTAAATTTTCACCTCCTTTCCGCGAGGAAATTATCGAAATAGACTTTTCACAAAAATCATGAGAAGTTATACGACAATGTATAAAATCTAATGCAGTCTTCACTACACCCATAAATCGCAACATCACCTGGTTACCAGAGAGGGCGAGTCTTTTGACTCAAATATATACAGTCTCATCAGGTTAATCTCGGGACCGTTTCCGACCCTTATCTGCTTTATAAAATTTTGGTCAAATTCTACAAAATGTTGCAACAAAATAAATATGAGATTTGCTGACGTGTGGTATTTTGTATTCACTACCTTTTTTTTTCACTAATTTATAAGTTGGTGTAGTCTGATGGATCATCCTTTCTTTATATGCATGTTTTTTGTTAATAATAAAAAAATATCGTTTAAAAAAGAACATAACCTTACACATCATAAATTCTCATTTACTTGATGTGAGAGATGAAAAATGAATAACGAAACAAACAATAATATATCACAAGTTTTCCGAACATCAAAAGTTGCTTCGACCGATGATGAAGGTAAATCGTACATGGCATAAGGTAAAATATTGTCTGTCTTGTTATGTTTTTTTGGGTGTATTATTTTCCCTCTATATAGCATATGATAAAAGAGTGTTGATTGTCACGCTCATTTATTATTATTATTATTATTATTATTATTTTATTATTTTTTAATTGTTTTATTTGCACACTTCAATGTACGAACTGCAAAAGTAGTACATAGTAAATGTACGATTATTTATAGCACAATATGGATTATGGAGTGTGCAAATAAAATAGAGAAGTGTGCAAATCATTAACTTATGATAAAGTAAATAAACACTTCAAATGAAAAGTTAGAAAGTTTTATAAATCTGTGAAAATATTATCGGCATTTGCTGATGATAACGAAACCATCAAACCTTAGCTGATAACAACATTTTCATTCGTTTTTGGTAAAAAAAAGTTTGCTATAGATATTAGGAAAATTGCAAACCAAGTTGTGTAAAATGTATTCAAATGCTTACAACCTCTTAAATCATCTCGAAGAAAGACACGCCCTTTTTCAAAATGGCAAATTGCATAAAAATAGAGAAATGATGTATCCACACAAAAATTTACAAAGAAGTATCCACACAAAAATCTAAACAGTATCACATGACAAGTGGGTTGGACCAATAATGTTTTATCATTCATCCTCGGGGGGTTAGCATGTCGGGTTAAATCAGGTTTAGAATAAAAGAATGTGACCCGCAACCCCACCCGACCCTATAAGGATTTTGGTTATCGGGTTCGGGTTATATCAGGTTAGGTTACCAGGTCAATTCAGGTTGGCATAATTTTCATACAAAGAAAAATATCAAGCCATTTTAGTTGCGTATGGTTTGATGGAGAAACATAATAAATCGAATAGTTGGCAGTAGCGAAAATTTTAAAATCCACTTGTAGGCGAAATAAGAAGCTAAAAGTAACAAACAAAAAATCTAAACAGTATCACATACAAATTTTCGAGTCTTATCGGATTGACCCTATAACCCGATTAAGTATATAATATAACCCTAACCCGACCCGACAATGTTTTCGGGTTTATCAAGTCAACCCAATAAGACGAGATAACATCTTGTAACCTGATTCAACCCGACCGTACAAGGTTTACTGGGTTCGGATTCAACACTATTGACACCCCCAACTCCTCATAAAACATATTTACATGACACGTGTATTTGTGGAATATTTTTTATTTTATTTTTTTGTAAACTTTATGTGGATATCGGAAGAGATTCGGTTAGAAGAAAAAATAAAATGAGAATGGTGAGAAGGAGTTCTAGCCACCCAATTCAGTTGAGAGGGAAATGTATCTATTTTTGTAGTTGCATCTGAAATGTGCGGTTGTGATTTTTTTTCACTTTTCTAATTTTAGTTTTATTTCTTATTTGATTTAACTCATATGAATATACCATTTCTCATATAAATATACAAAACTTATACCCAATTTCAATCTAAGGTAGTCAACTTTTTATTATTTATTTATTTATTTATTTATTTGTTAGTGTACCAAACTTTTTTTTTATTGCAATGTGAGACCTTTCAAGCCATTTAGCCAATTAACCAATTTTTGACGATCTTTTGCGGTGACCATTTTTTCTGGCGACCCACCACCACTACAACCTTCATCTATCACTGCCACCATCATAACTCACCACCACCACCTTCATCTATCACCACAACCACCATAACCCACCATCACCACCTTCATATATCACCACAACCCACCAACGCCACCACCACCTGCTTCCGCGACCACCAGAACACTACCACCACAGCCGGTTGGTGGCTTTGGTGAACGTAGTGGTGGTGGGTTATGATGGTGGTTGTGGTGATTGATGAAGGTGATGGTGGTTTGTGATGATAGATGAAGGTGGTGGTGGTGGGTTATGGTAGTGGGGGTGATAGATGAATGTGTAGGTGGTGGTGGGTTGCCGAAAAATGGCCACCGAAAAAGATCTTCAAAAATTGGTTTATTGGCTGAATGACTTGAAAACCCACCACTCGTCTCACATTGCAACCAAAAAAATGTTTTGGCACACTTAATTGAGAGAGAGAGAGAGAGAGAGAGAGAGAGAGTACATTAGATTCAAATAAGATATAAATTAGGTACACTTTCGTGAGATTTGCCCTTTCAGAATCATAATCCTTTTGACACGTTACACAAATCGACTAATTTGCCACTTTTAAAGTTCTAGTAAAGTGAAGCTATCCTACAAGTGATTCCATTAATAGAGGTTTGGTGCTTTGAGCAAACAACTTCAGTCATAACTGTCGACAAGCATAACAACTTCAGCCATAATCATACAAGTGAATTTCTATACTAGCCAAGTACGTTTTTGACATCAAAGTACACGTTCAAATAACCCAATGTGTAGTTTATAGTGCGAGAACGTTTGATGAAAGGCATTTCTATCAAGAACAAGTGAATTTCTATATTTGAAGGACAATGTGGTTCCTAGCTGTCCGCATATATAGTGGCTTGAAGTAAGTCGTAATCAAGCTGCAATGCTTTGATGGTGACTCGTTAGCAAAGCGGTCATGACCATCAGTTTCTGCTAATGGCAGTAAGAGAGGGGGATAAGGTTAATTGTCACATCGTGTTGGTTCGTATATCTAATTTCACTCCATTCCATTCAGGAAATGGCAAGGAAAAACAGACAAAACACATAATGAAATAGAAAGGTACTAGAGAATTCAATCAAAGCATTAATATGCATCTAATGTCAAAGGACATGGTAAACAAAATTGCCACTTTCAGAGTTTCTAGTAATTCAGATACTCGCATAATAGTTGAACCGCAACCTTTAGAAAGCTTTTAGCCCCTGTAAGATTTAACTGTTGCATTTGCTTATTTCCCAGCTTAAAGGTATAAACACCTTAAAGTAAGCAGGTGGCAATGTGCCTGTTTCATCTTAATATAAGCCAATAAGCAATATAAGCACTTGAATGTGCTTCTTGCTTCTAAAGCCAATAGATTGTGAAAAATATGCAATCACAAATGACATTTGAGATGCATGCCTTCAGTCAGAAGTACTGGCCAATCACACAATTATGATCACAAACACCATCACAGCCTCTAATACAATCACCAAAGAGTTTTGCATTCCCAAAATACCCAATTCACGAGATGATTCATCTCGAATTTTCAAAATTAAATAAGGGTCAGGACAAGTTTTTCCTACAACAACCCATAAATAGTTCAAACTAGATCACCAAATACCTATGTTGAAAATTTGAAAGTAATACGATACGAACAACATGATGAAACTTTGACAAACGCGACAAGGCGTTATATGTGTCTTGACCAGTTCACTGAGCTTTCGCTTGTTTCGCAACCATTGCAAGATGCTTCTGACCAGCCATATGATAATCAAACATTTTAGGGCTGTTACAAACAACATTGCACACAGTACAAGCTCTTAAAGAAGCGGACGCTGTCCCTCCTTGCATGATCTTCTGCTTCTTAGTCTCAAGATCTATTTGACTTCCCACTCTCTTTCCCTTCCTGACACTTCCACCTTCATTGACAATTTTGTCATCTTTCAACGAATCTTGCAACTGGTCCACCACCATCGTGGTTGCAATTTCTCCACCGTCATCAGTAGTAGGAACAGGTTTATGGGGTACACTTGGTTTTTCCAATTTCTTCAGGTTCTTTTGATGTTTCCTTCCAGTAAAATGGATATTGAGCATCTCATTAGTATCACAACTAATCCCACAAATCTCACAGGTGGGTTTAACTTCATGTGAAACAACAATTTTGTCTTCTTTTTTCAGTGAATCTTGCAACACTTCCACCACCTTTGGGGTCGAAACAGGTTCAACCACCTTCGGGGTCGAAACAGGTTTGACCACCTTCGGGGTTGAAACAGGTTCAACCACCTTTGGGGTCGAAACAAGTTCGACCACCTTCGGGGTCGAAACAGGTTCGACCACCTTCGGGGTCAAAACAGGAGGTTCGACCACATTCAGGGCTGAAACAGGTTCCACCACCTTCGGGGCTGAAACAGGTTCCACCACCTTCGGGGTTGAAACAGGTTCAACCACCTTCGGGGTTGAAACAGGTTCAACCACTGCCGGGGTTGAAACAGGTTCGGAAGTAGGAACAGGGTTATGGGGTACACTTGGTGGTTGTGATTTCTCCAAGTTCTTTAGATGTTTCCTTCCAGTAAGGTGAATTTTGAACACTTCATAAGTATTACAACTAATCCCACAAATCTCGCACGATATGGCCTTAACTTCATTTGAAATGATAGTTGTGCCCTCAACGGGATCTGGTACTTGCACTGAATCTTTTACTTTCTTCTGGTGTTTCTTCCCAGATATATGCAAGTCTAGGAGCTGCTTGCTGGTGCAGCTGATTTTGCAGAGTTCACACTTAAACACATTGGAAGACAAAGGTTGAGGATTGCAATCGCCTTCTGATGTAGGGGTTAATAGCCCACCACCTCCACCTGTACCCGCCTCACCTGTACCCGTCTCACCTGTACCCACCTCACCTGTACCCACCTGCCGCATGATTGCCTGCACAGTTATGAAAGACCACTAAATTATTTATCTAGTGATTGGACGAACTTATACAATTTTGTAGCAAGAAACATGTAATATCAAGAAAACAATCCAGACACAGCATGAGAAAGTGACACAAACATGGAACTGTAATGGAGAAATAGGTCATTTTCAGATAATTTCAACACAGTTTTTATTTCAAATTATTAATTATGATTACAGAAGCAATATTTTATTACAACAATTATCTAAATTCTTTTTATAAGAAAATCTAGTAGATTGTGTTCATTGAATTTAGGTGCTTTTCAACCGGTTCAACCCATTTTCCCTCCTGGCTAGATTTGTATTGGGCCCATTGGACATATATCGACAACCGAATCACCCGGATCAATCCACTTTATAAGTAAATGTGATGAATTTTCCATCTCTAATATAATCATGGATATTAAGATGTAAGATGTAAAACAAGCATGACATCGTAACAGATGTAAAACAAGGGTACATATAATCTAAAGAAGAACAACCCAAACAAGACATTAAGATGTAAAACAAGCATGACATCGTAACAGATCTATCAATCAACATTTATATATTAGGCAGGTTTTTAGAGCTAAAGATTTACCTTTGCCACATGCTTTTTACTAGCAACATGGTCCTGAAATGAAATTTCATTATTGCATACCACATTGCAAAGATCGCAATGTAACAATGTATCAACTGATGCTCCATTTTGCAATATCCTGCGCCACTTATCCTCCAACTTCCCAACGGAAGGTGCACTTGCCGGTGTAAGGGATGGCGTGTTTTGAGCAATGACAGATGTAGCTGCTTGCTTTTGCACATTCTTCAAGTGTTTTTTCCCTAATTTATGTATCTCGAGTACATCTGCGGTATCACAGGTAATATTACAAACCTCACATTGCACGGGTTGGATGATTCCAGGCTGCATTGTTGTCACTGTCACATTATTCGTCATTGGTGGAGTTACAACCCCAAAGTTACCAGCGGGATGCATGTATGCCGACGCCATTGCAGTCATAGCCCCAAAGTTACCAGCTCCCTGAATTTGACCAAAATAAAAATAAATATGGAAAAAATTAATCAGATTAGTCGTTTTACAATTTATGAAATAAACAAGGTTACAGCTTTGTTCCATGGTTTGAATAATATGGAACCAGAAAGAAGAAAAAAGAATAAGCAATCTAGACTTTGGAAAATATTAAAAGAATTTCTTACAAATAGATATATAGAACCTTAAAGAAAGATCGATTGCCTTAATCATGCAGAAACTGGGCAGGTTCTTTATGTGTCGTTCTTTAAGAATTTAGGAAGCATGATATATTACAATCATACAATGTCCGTGACCCTAGTTGATAGTAGTTGAGGCGACTATGATCCTTTTGGGGGGTGTTTGGCTAAGCTTATGAGTTCGGCTTATGCTTATGTTTTATAAGTGGCTTATTGCTTATATAACATAAACTTATAAGCCCATGCTTAGTGTTTGGATTAGCTCATGTTTAATAAGCTTATAAGCTCAAGTGTTGGGTTTGGCTTATATTGGTAAATGACCAAAATGGACATGGTTTAATAAGCTTATAAGCTCAAGTGTTTAGTTTCAATATCAACCAAACACCCTTTAAAGCAGTCACAGCATATGGCAGCAACACAGACAGCTCAAAATAGGACTAAAAAAAACAGCTTATGGTGGCAATAGAACAGCTCGAAATACGACTAAAAAACAGCATATGGTGGCAATACGACAGCTTGAAAAAACAGCAAATAGGACTTAAAAAAAACAGCATATGGGTTCAAACCCCTTGGATTAGTCGGTCAAAAGGTCGGAAACCATGGTTACCCAAAAAAAACAGCAAATGGTGGCAATAAAACAGCTCGTAAAAACAGCATATTGCAGCAAGACAAACAGCTTATTATTACAGCAAAACAGCTCGAAATATTACTAAAAAACAGCTTATAATGAGAGCAGAGAAACAGCTTAAAAAAGCAAATATAACAGTTTGATAGCAGCCAAGCACCCATTTATGTAACTCGTCTATATTGAGCAATGAGTTTTACCCCTTCAAAGCAAAGATATGCACATATTTAAGCAATAAAAATCACCAAGAACTAGCCTAATGAGCAAATACAACATTGAATATATAATTCGATCTACTTATGTGCCAATAATATTTCACCAAGGAAAGAGTAAATTACATGGTTCGTCCCTGTGGTTTACTAAAAATCCCTAATTGAGTCCTTATAGTTTCAATTGCACTTTTTTGATCCTTATAGTGAAACTATTGCACGCCGTCCATCCTTATACCCAAACCCAGTTAAGTACCCTCGTTATCTCACCCCACCCCAAGGGTATTTCTGTCTTTCTATCTCTTGCACTTATAAAAAGGATATATTATACCGTCTTTTACAAAAACACACAAAATAACAATTCACTTTCCCCCCAATTTTCTCTCACCCACCCACCCACCCACACAAAACCATTTGTCTTCTACAGTAGATGAACAAAATCAGAGCAAGTTAATGCAATGGTTGCCTCGATAGCACAATGGACAAGGCGTGAGACGCAGGAAGATGTTGATGTTTATGAAGCTTATGGTAGGATAACGGTTACCGTATTGAATATTTGAATAATTTTTGTTTTTTTCAATGTCATTTAAGTATGTACGAGTTAATATTTCATTTAACAAGAAAAGCCCTAATTTTGAGCATCTAAGCAAAACCCTAATTTTCCCCTTTTTGTTGATTTGAACTGAATGCTGGCACATTGGGGGGTCCATAAAATCAATAAACCTGCAATGAGAGTTCTATACAAGAAAACCATATCAAATAATTAACCACTTTAATCAACAATCATCAAACCCTAAATACCACATCAATAATCAAAAATCATTACCCTATCAGGACAAACATAAAACCTGCGACCTGGATTCGTTGGTGTCCATAATGTACGAACCACTGCACGTTTTCCACAATGACAAAAAACCATCTTTGAATCACTGTATTGTGTTGTTTTGGTGCTTGTGTTTGTGTTTGTGTGCGTTTAATTTTGTGTTTGTGTGTTTTAATAACCCTAACTGTGAGTAAAATAAGTGCAAGAGATAGAAAGACAGAAATACCCTTGGGGTGGGGTGAGATAACAAGGGTACTTAATTGGGTTTGGGTATAAGGATGGACGGCGTGCAATAGTTTCACTATAAGGATTAAAAAAGTGGAATTGAAACTATAAGGACTCAATTAGGGATTTTTAGTAAACCACATGGACGAACCATGTAATTATACAACATTAAAGATCACGAAGGAAAATAACAGTTGACCGATTGTATTAGAAAAGAAAAAGAACAAATTTGTTATTAGAAAAGGAAAGGAACAAATACTAATCATTTGATGTTAAAGAAAAGATGAACAAATTTGTGATAAAAAGATGAATACCTAATGATGGCGGCGTAACAGTAACGAGGATAATGGAGGCGAACAGTAAAATGAGGTTTATAAAGAAAAAAAAATATGAACTTTAGGTTTAGGGTAAATTTGTTATATAAGCCCAACCCTCACAAAAAAGCCACACTTTTGTGACTTATCAAACACCCAAATATAAGCTCATAAGCCACTTATATTAAGCTTTGCCAAACACTTAGTTTGGGCTTATATGAGTCATATAAGCTAATAAGCTCATAAGCCCACTATCCATTTCCAAGTTAGGACTGTAAGATGTACGGTTTCTAATTAATGCGTATTTTCTCCAAGGAAAAATAAACAAATATGCACTACAAAGATGAGACTGAGACAGCTTTACTTCCTAAACTAGATATATTCTACTTAACATAGTTATAAAATGATAAACAACTCTATTTTAAATAAGGACAGTCTATCTAGAATTCTAGATAGACGTTACACCTAAAGTTTTCTATGTTCGGTTGACCATTTGCTTAAGAACTTACAACCATCAAAACGTAGATTATTCCCACATTGAGGAATACTTTTTTTATCCCAATTCTTACCACCATGCCCAGACCCACTATCAATACTTTCAGAACCCATACAATCTACCTACATGACTATGAAGATTACCTATTGCAAGTCTGTTTCAAGATAGATCAGTTTGAGCCATTAAGAGCATGCGAGACAATCACAAATTAACGTCCTTTTTTACCCTAAATCCTCTTTATTACTTATACATACTTAAAAAAACTCGTGACCTCATCCGAACTAATAACGAACTTGTAACCGCTAATTTGGTTCATATGATATCTGAGGCCTCATTCATCATAGCAAATACTACATTCATCATGCCCTGTTAATTTTACTCCTTTAAGGACCAAAAAGTTAATTAATTCAACGCGTGCAATTTTTGTATATTTACGGTCAACATCAGTCACGCCTGTATTTACAACCAGTTACTAAAACCTTTATAGTCAAAGGGTCACTAAAATTCTTAATCTGTAACAAGAACCAATGACCCTTCAGACAAAAATTCTACAAAATTACGATTACGAGCTGTCGTCTTTTTCCCATTTCTTTGTGGGTTCTTTTCATCATCCCAAATCAGTTATCTGTACCGAAGACTCACTACTACTCATTTAATAAATTAATTAACGGCTAAACTTTTTCATAACCCGAGCATTCCTTAACCAGTTGACCTTACTTCGTACCCTTAGCCTCCCTTTCTTTATAGTTAGACTAAGTGACTTGATAAACGAAACCTACCTTTTTCCCTTACTGTAGCATAGGCCTTGGCCACTTCAAATTAGGTTCAGAGCCACTACATTTCTATTTTCTCAAATTCCAATTATACAGTTAAAATTAGTAACAATTAAATCACACGAACTAGTCATTTGCCATAATACTTGATGTTCCCATTTATTTATCGTCACACATTTAGTTTGAAAAAAATAATAATAAGGGTTTTGGTCGTAAAATAGCAACGCACTTTTTCAAACGTACCTATTTAGTACGTGTACTATTTTTTGTTCCACTTAATGTAACGTACTTTCATGTTTTGTTCCAATCTAGTACGTGATGATGACGTGGCATACCTGAAAATCTGAGACGTGTCACCATTTATCACGTACTAGATTGGAACAAAACATGAAAGTACGTTACATTAAGTGGAACAAAAAATAGTACACGTACTAACTCGGTACATTTGAAAAAGTACGTAGCTATTTTAAGACCAAAACCCTAATAATAAATTCATAAGAAACTGCACATTTCATCAGATTAATTCAACCATGACTAGCGCATACAATAACTCAAACATCAACTAAATTCACATTTTAGGGTTATTCTTAAGGCTTATAAGCACTTAAAAATAATCAAGAGTGCTTATTTCCTCACTAATTAAAGTGGTGTTTGAATAAGCTAAAGCTTGATAGCTTATACACTCGGAGGTGGTAAGGCACTTGGCCACCCCACAAGTAAAGTTCGGAAACGGTCACCCGGTTAGGCCAAACACTCTCCCTCCCCGGGTAATCCGTTTACTCGTTTTAACAGCTTATACATTCTAAAAAAAAAAAACTCATCATTTTACAAGCTTATGCTTATTTCCTCCCAATTTTCTTTGAAGCCTATCCTTCAAAGAGCTTAAATGGTTTTTAAAGACACAAAAAGCACTAAAAATATACACCCTTTATATATACAAAAAAATAAAAAAGTGTTACATGATGTTTTGTACTTATGTATCATGCATGTGATTATTGATTAAATGTTTGAATTTAAGTATTTCTTTTAGTTAAAATGTTGAAGTTCTTAACTAAAAAAGGAGTATATAGTTCAACCTCAAAAGATGGAGATAAGGAGCAAAGAAAGTATATGAAAATTGATTTAAAAGATCTACCTGTTGATCCGAAAGATCGAAAAGTATAGACGAGTACCATGTAAATCAACGAGACGAGATTAGACGAGCATATTTGATAGATGGGCCTTTCCAACCTAAAAATCATAATTTCAAAGTTAGAGATATCGGAGGTAAGCCTCGTCGATTTGTTAGTTCATGGTTGGGGGTGGAAATGAGCCGAGCCACTCGTGAAAAGCTCGAGATTGGATATGTAAAAAGAACGAGCCGAGCCTAAATGAGCTCGAGCCTAAATTGGAGCTCATTTATTAATCGAGCTCGAGCTCGAGCTTTACATACAAAGCTCGTTTAGGCTTGCGAGCCTATACGACGTTATGAAATTTTAAGTATTAAACATATATACGAGCCGAGCTCGAGCTTATTAACGAGCTTAATAAAGATATATTACGAGTCAAGCTCGAGCTCGAGCCAAGCTTTAACTTTTTCATTGCCAAACCGTATAAACGAGCCGAGCTCGAGCCGAGCCCGAGTTTATATAACATACCACGAGCCGAGCCCCAGCTTAAAATTTAGGGCTCGAAACGAGCCGAGCTCGAGCTCGAGCTTTTTAAAACTTAAACGAGCCGAGCTCGAGCAGGCTCGGACTCGGTTAGGCTCGTTTCCACCCCTATTCATGGTTTGCTGACTATAGATATTGGTTGGAATATAGTATAAAAGAGAAAACTGCTTTTTGCTTATGTTGTTATCTATTCAAATCCGAGATAAAAAGTCAAGGATGGTCGGATAATTTTGTAAAAGGTGGATTTAGAGCTTGGAATAGGAAAGCGGCTAGAAGAACACAATGTAGGAAAGCCACACATTCCTACATTCCTACAGTAGAAAAATGTCAAAGCTTGATGAACCAAAAACAATCATCACAACTGCATTTGATAATCAAACTTTACTAGAGAAAATGAACACTATATTTGTTTATCTTGTTCAATTGATATTGTTAGATTCTTGTTGAGACGAGCATTATCTTTTGGTGGTCATGATGAAATGAAAGAGTCACACAACAAAGGTAACTTTCTTGAACTTTTAAGATGGTTAAGCCATCGACGTGATCTAGCATGGCGTGCGGCATTAAAGAAAGCTCCAAAAAATGAAAAATGACATGTGGTAAAATTCAAAAGGATATTGCAACGGCGTGTGCGGATGAAATAATCAATGCTATTAAAGTAGAGCCGGGAGACGATTTGTTTGCAACTTTAGTAGATGAGTCACGTGATGTGTCTTGTAAAGAGCAAATGGCATTGGTTTTACAATTCATAAATAAAGCAGGGGAAGTTGTGGAAAGGCTTGTTGGTATTAAGAAGGTTAAGGATACTTCGGGTTTGGCACTAAAGAATTATGTTTGTGGAATGCTAGGGAAATTGAAGTTGAGTCATATTGTAATCCGAGGCAAGGTTATGATGGAGCTAGTAACATGAGTGGTGCATTCAATGGCTTGAGGACCTTAATTCCATCTCCATATTTTGTTCATTATTTTGCTCAACCATTACAATTAGCACTTGTGTTTGTTGCAAAGAATCATGGTAAAATTGATGATTTCCTTTTTTAGCGTTACTCGTTTTCCTATAAGCGAAGGGATAAACTAAGGGAGAAACAAGTAACCAACATTGTAGCATCATGCAATGCATCAAGTGATGTATTTGTTTAACTAGTTTACACTTCACATATTAGTCACTAAGAATATGATTTTAACTATTTTTTTAGGTTAATAACTTGCACCATTACCAAGTTGATGTACTTTACTTAGTTATTGATATGCAACTTCAAAAGCCCAATCATCGTTTTAATGAGGTGAACACGAGACTACTTATTTGTATGTCTTCTTTGTGCCCAACTAAGTCAAAGCATTTAAAGTCGACGATCTAATCATCTAATAGAATTGGCTACTTTTTATCCGGAAGAATTTCAAACACCTTATGATTCACTTAAATTAGAACTTAACGATATATTGTGGATGTAATTTGAGATAAAGAGTTTGCTACCTTGAAAGATCTTAAAGTTCTATGCAAGAAGATGATGAAACAAAGAAAAATGAAATCTATCCAAATGTATATCTTCTCATCAAATTAGTATTGATTTTTCCTGCAATGAAACTGTGGAGCGTGCATTTTTGGCAATGAAGCTGATTAAGAGTGATCTACGCAATTAGATGGCGGATGACTTTATGCATGATTGTTTAGTGTAGTATGTTGAAAAATATATATTAGAAGGTATTAGTAACAATACAATCATTGCTCATTTTCAAGCTATGAAACCTGAGAATACGCAATTGAAATTGAAATTGTAAACGCATTTACTATTACTATTACTATTACTATTATTTTTTATTATTATTTTTTTTTAATTATCGCATCTTATTAAATTGGACTCGATCTCACCAGAAAATTTGACCGGTTGGTTGGTTGACCCACCGCATTTTTCAACTTGACCAAATCAAGGAACCACCTTGGATTTCCAGCTATCCGTCGCTGTTTACAACCAATCACTAAAACCTTTATAGTCAAAGGGACACTAAAATTCTTAATTTGGAACAAGAACCAATAAACCTCCAAACAAAAATGCTACAAAGTTAAAAATGTCAAAAGAATTTCTTACATATAGATAAATTGAACCTTAAAGAATGATCGATTGCCTTAATCATGCAAAAACTGGGTAGGTTATTTATATGTCGTTCTTTACGAATTTAGGAAGCATGATACCACATTCATACAATGTTCATGACCCTAGTTGATAGTAGTTGAGGCGTATGATCCTTCCGGTATTTGAATTAAATATTAAGAAAAAGTCAATCATTATGCAATGTCCTAATCTACACCGGGACCCTATCCATTTCCTAGTTGGGACGGTATCTAATAATTCTTCCAAGGAAAAATAAACAAATATACACCGCAAGATGAGACTGAGACCGCTTTAATTTCCAAAACTAGATATATTCCGCTTAACATAGTTATAAAATGGTAAACAAGTCTATTTTAAAAAAGGACACAGGCTATCTAGAAAGACGTTACTCCTAAACTTTTCTATGTTCGATTAACATTTGCTTAAGTAAGATGTTACAACCATCAAAATGTAGATTATTTCCAAGTCAAGGAATACTTCTTTATCTTAATTCTTACCACCCTACTGAGAACCACTTTTGAGAACCCATACTATCTACCTATATGGCCATCAAGATTACCTCTTACAAGTGTGTCTCAAGGTACATTCATTTGAGCCAAAATGAAAATACGCATCAATAATGACCCTTTTTCTAACCCTAACTCCTCTTTATGAATAGGATCGTTAGAAAGTCAAACACATGGGAACCGCTAACAAACTTGTCAGTTACAAGCACTAATTTTGTTCATATTATTTCCCAGGCTTCATTCAAGCAAATACTTTGTTCATCACGCTTTGTTATTTTTACTCGTTTTTAAGGACCAAAAAGTTAATTAATTCGACGCTTGCACTTTTCATATATTTACGGTCAACTTCAGTCACACCTTCCGTATTTTACAACCTCCATTAAAACCTTTAATTGTACAAAGAGTCACTATCCTAAATTTGGATAGTTCGACTAAGTGACTTCGTAACCGAAACCTGCTTTTTTCCTTACTGTAGCATAGGCCTTCGCCACTTCAAATTAGGTTCAAAGCCACTGCTTTTCTAATTTCGCAAATTCCAATTATACGGTTAAAATTAACAATTAAATCAATCACGCAAACTAGTCATTTGCCATAATACTTGATGTTCCCATTTATTTATCATCACATTTAATTAAAAAATAATAAAAAAACTGCACATTTCATCAGATTAATTCAACCAAGACTATAGTGCATACAATAATTCAAACATCAACTAAATTCACATTTTACGGTTATGCTTAAGGCTTATAAGCACTTTAAAATAATCAAGAGTGCTTATTTGCTCACTAATTAAGGCGGTGTTTGAATAAGCCAAAGCTTGATAGCTTATACACTCAGAGGTCATACAAGTAAAGTTTTGAAACATCATCGGGATAACCTCGGTTAGGCCAAAGACTCTCCCTCCCTGGGTCATCTATTTACCTGTTTGATTAGCAAGATTGAAAATACAGAAGATTGTGATGATATTGGAGCAGAGATCATTATCTTATTTTTACAGCTTTCTTTAGGATGTTTATCTAGTTTCTGAATTGTTTTTATTTAGGATAAAGTCTAGGTCTTTAGGGTTATCAGGTAGTACTATTTGTTAGGGTTTTTTCCTTTAACTGTAAGCTGCGTTTCAATTTTAGAGTCAATTGAGTTATCTCATAGATAGTTGGGTTCTCTACTATCGAACCCTATTTATCTTCCTATCATAGGTCGTCAAGGCAGAAGGTCTCACAAGCAACAAGAGGCGGATCATGTACTTAATGGACCCGTGCATGTACTTAATAGACCCGGGACTCGTTCACAGACCCGGGACCGTAACAAATTGGTATCAGAGCCGAGAGTTGTGGTCGGATCAAGTGAAAATCTTGAGTAGAAGTTTGAAACGTTTTTGAAGATGTACCAAGAGGATCGTCTAAATAAGCAGACCCGGGACCATAACAAGACGACTATGATCCTTCCAGTATTTGAATAGAATATATAGTAAGAGAAGGTCAATCATTATGAAATGTCCTAATCTACAGCCGGACCCTATCCCTTTCCTAGTTGGGATTGTAAGATGGCCAATTTTTAATTATTGCATATTTTCTTCAAGGAAAAACAAACAAATATACACTACAAAAATGAGACAACTTTACTTCCTAAACTAGATATATTTTACTTAACATAGTTATAAAATGATTAACAACTCTATTTTTAAAAAGGACAAGTCTATCTAGATAGACGTTACTCCTAAAATTTTCTATGTCCGGTTAACATTTGCTTAAAAACTTAGAACCATCAAAACGTAGATTATTCCCTCGTTAAGGAATATTCTTTTATCCCAATTCTTACCACCATGCCTAGAACCACTATCAATACTTTCACAAACCATACTAACTACCTACATAACCATGAAGATTACCTCTTGAAAGTTTGTTTCAAGATAGATTTGTTTGAGCCATTAAGAGCATGCAAGTCAATCACATAAATAGCGTCCTTTTTTATCCTAAATCCTCTTTATTACTTATACATACTTCAAAAAAACTCATGACCTCATGGGAACTAATAACGAACTTGTAACCGCTAATTTGGTTAATATGATTTATCGGGCCTCATTCATCTTAGCAAATACTACATTCATCATACCATGTTAATTTTACTCCTTTAAGGACCAAAAAGTTAATTAATTCAACTCGTGCAATTTCCGTAGATTTGCGGTCAACTTAGTCACGCATGTATTTACAACCAACCACTAAAACCTTTATGGTCAAAGTGTCACTAAAATTCTTAATCCGAAACAAGAACCAATGACCCTTAAAAAAATGCCACAAAGTTACAATTACGAGTTGTTGTCTTTTTCCCATTTCTTTGTGGGTTCTTTTCATCATCCCAAATCACTTACTCTGTACCGACGTCTCACTTTTACTCATTTACTTAATTAATTAACGGCTAAACTTTTTCATAACCCGAGCTTTCTTTAACAGTTGACCATACTATCTACCTACATGATCAAGAATACCTCTTACGCATCAAATATAAGGACACTTTTTCTAACCCTAACTCCTCTTTATGAATAGGATCGTCAGAAAGTCAAACACATGGGAACCGCTAACAAACTTGTAAGTTACAACCACTAATTTTGTTCATATTATTCCTAAGCATTCATTCATCAAAGCAAATACTTTGTTCATCACGCCTTGTTATTTTTAAGGACCAAAAAGTTAATTAATTCGACGCGGGCAATTTCCGTATATTTACGGTCAAATTCAGTCACACCTTCCGTAATTTACAACCAAACATTAAAACCCTTAATTGTACAAAGCGTCGCTAAAATTCTAAATTTGAATAGTTCGACTACATTTCCAATTTCTAATTTCCTATAGATTTATCATCACACATTTAGTTTTAAAAAATAAAAATAAAAAACTGCACATTTCATCAGATTAATTAACCATGACTATAGCGCATACAATAATTCACATTTTAATTCCCCGGGTCATCTTTTTACCCGTTTTAACAGCTTATACATTCTTAAAAAATCATCATTTTACAAGCTTATGCTTATTAGCTTATTTCCTCCCAAAATTCTTCAAATCATATCCAAACACCCTCAAAGAGCATAAAATGCTTTCTAAAAACACAAAAAGCTATTAAATAAGCAAATAACCACTTACAAGTGCTTATAAAATATACCCTTTATATAAAATAACAAGAATTTGAGTAAAAAAAGAAAAAAACAGAGACTTACATGTTGTTGGTAAGTAAATGAATCAGTGCCGGGTGGGGGAGGGTTATCGCCAGGGTTAGGGTTATGGTATGGAGCGAAATATTGTTGTTCTTGGTACATTTGGAAGAATTGTAGAATTTGGTTCCAGAATATAAATTATTATTTAGGACTTAGGGTTTATATATGTAGACTCACTGTAGTGATATGGAGCATATGAATCGATGTCACATGTTTTGTGAAGTGCTTCTCACATTTTTGCGTGTGTTTCTAACCTATTTATAGTACAAAGTATTTAAGAATTTTATTTTTATTTTTAATATAATTTAATAATTTTTCATTATAATTATAACAATGTTAAAGTCTCCTAAAATATCCCTATACTAAGGCTATGTTTGGCACAAAGCTTTTTGAAGCTTTTTTAGGCAATGAGCGATGAACAATGAGCTTTTTTATTTATAGTATTCGTTTGGCATAAGAGCTGTGGGCTTTGCTATTTTTTTAGGAAAGCTCATTTTCCTAATGCTTCTTTATGAAGCTGTGAGCTTTTTTGGCTACTGCTCACAGCTCACTGCTACTGCTCACAGCTATTTTTGCCAAACATGACCTAACTCTGCAATACACAATAATATTATATATATTTTTTATTCATCTCCCTCTGCATCGAAACCATCAGTTTTGACACTTTATCAGATTTTATGAGCAAGAGAATTATTAGGCATATCTAGTAGAATTACTTATTATTTTCTTTATAATTATCAATTATTTGTAACTGCACAAATTAGTTTGAATATTAAAACTTAAATTAAAACAATATAAATGTAAATTTGTATTGACACAAGTTTATAGTAATTAGTAATGCACATATGTATATTATTCCAATCTTTAAAATTTAATTTTGTAAATAAATGCTTATATAATTATTATTAATAAGTTTCACGTAATTTATGAGACACAATTACTATAGTTAGTGATTTTCATATATATTTCGTAACAAGTTACACTTCATAATTGTTTATTAAAGAATTGCATAAATCTATTTTCAAGACGCGTTGCATAGTATATCGCATTTTATCAAATGCATTTATCACATTCATTATTATATTATATTATATTATATTATATTGTTTTATTTTATGTGTCAAATAATCATTAATACATACATCAAATGAACCTTAACTTTAAAAAGATATTATATTATATTATATTATATTATATTATGTGTCAAATAATCATTAATACTTACATTGAATGAAACTCAACTTTTAGATATAGATAGATACTAGATGGATACTCGTGCAAAGCAACGGTGTTGATACAAAAGTTGGGCGTTCCTTATTTGGGTTCCTGTTCTCGTACCAATTCGATCTTAATGCTTGAGACCTGCGCACTAAGAAAACAAACAAACACCGTTAGGCTTATCGTGGGATTGTCTCTCACGATTATCCTCCGGCGTGAGAGTAAGTAATCGGTTTTTAGGGTTATATTGAAGAGTTAGGATTGTAAGTCGTACCTTTAACGAGAGTTGTCATATTCTTTATATAGGCACGAAATCCTTATTGGATGCGTGCTCCTTACTCTTCGATATATATCTGGTTTGAAATATATCCCTTAAATAAGAGATATATATATATATCCAAACCATAAATAACTTTGGGTTTGGGCTTTCGTGAGCCCAAACCGTTAGCATGGTGGCCCAAATCATTGTTATGATAGCCCACTCTTAGTGGGCTTGGGCGTTAGTAATGTTTATCATTTGGGTTCGTGACCCGAATATAGGCTATACGTCATCATGTCCCCCCAGTCTAGTGTGCGCGGGTTATAGCCGCGTATACTAGACTGATAACATCAGCGGCAAGCGTGGCGGGAAAAATTCGAATATCCACCGCCTAAAGTGTGGACTATGTATCTAGTCCAAAAATATCTCAAAAATGTCTCGGTAAATGGGGAGGTCATCCACGTGTCTTTCGGAAAACGTGAAAAAGTGCTTGTACCTCATGGTATTCTAGCCACACGATGGAGGTAGTGGGATCCACGTGTCGTTCATCCGAGGCAAGGGGAAACCCTATATAAAGAGTCCCCATTTTCACTGTGTTTACCACAGTGAAAAATACTAATTCCTCCATATTACGAATCCTTGTTCAAGAAAAAGCTAGTAGCGTCGAAGATAATTGCGTGTGCGCACTATTAGGAAAAATGGTTCGTCAATTAGAGGAGTTTCGTTCTGAGATAGATGAGGATGAACTACGTCAGTTCACCTCTGATTATTTCATCCCGCTTGCAGTGCATCCGGAAGTACCGGATGCGGACGCATGTATCGCAAATTTCCCTGAGGGGAAAATAGGGGTATACACGCGTTTTTTTGAGTTTGCAAACCAGCGCGTGCCTATATCCCTGTTTTTTAGCGACGTGCTTAACTTCTACCATCTGCATATCTCTCAGCTGCACTGTATAGGTGCGGCAAAAATAACAAACTTTGAGGTAAATTGTCGCTTACTTGCGACAAATCCCACTATCAACCTTTTCCGCGCATTTTACCACACATCGTGGTCGAACGGGTGGGTAACATTTTCGAAGCGCCCAGGGCGCTATCAGTGTTTCACTGATAAAATAGACGCCCTTAAGGGTTGGAGGGAGAGGTTTTTCTGGATAGATGATAGGGTATTCACCACGCTCTCTGAGTTTTATACTCAAGGGGCGCTTCCAAAGGATGAGCGCCGAGATCCCGGTACGTACAACGTGGAGGATGCAGAGACCATTAATGGTAACCGCATCCTAATCAACTCCTATCCCGAGGAGTTTCTGGTTCACATGGGAATGAGTCGCAACTACTTCGGGGGAAGTGATGAAGTGCCAACATTCTTGGATGGAAGCGGCCGGGGTAGGTGCTTGTCCTTTCTTATCCTCGCGTTCATAATGTAAGCGTTCTTGTATATTTTGATTTTATCAACTAACTTGTTCTTTTCTTGTTCGTTCATGTGTTGCGCAGAGATGGATCTATTTTCCGTGGTGAGGTTGACAAAGCCCACGCAGGTAACTGTGGGTGTGCGCCCCCTGAGGGAAGGTGAGTTGCCTATCTTGGAGGCTACTGCTGGGCGTCTTCTAGAGCCTGCGCAGGAAGAGTCCTCTGAGGGTGCGCAGCCGGTTGTGAATGCAACTCCAGTGCAGACCGTGCCTGCTCAAGGAGTGGCGGCTCCTAAGCCCGTGCGCACTGAGTCGTCTGATAGTGTTGGTATCCTAAAAGTTGACACCGACTCTGAGGAGGAGCGCCAAGGTTCTAAGCGCAAGGCTGCTGATGATGGTGGTGAGGGCACCTCCAAGCGCAGACGTCATACTATCATCGTGGATAAGTCCACAGATGAGGAGAAGTCATTATCCTTTGCTGCGCATGAGAATGCTGAGACTTCACCTCCTACGTAAGTAACAATTGTTTGATTATTTATTTTCTTTCTCCTTATTCGCTCTGCAATTCCTTGACTTCTTTCTGTTTTCATATAGTGATAAGACTGCAGGGGGTGATGCAGCATTTGTTGAGGGGTTGGTGCTACCCCAAGCGGCTCGTGATCATGTGGAGGAGCCGTTGAGGGCAAATGAAGAGATGTCTGCGCAGCAACTGATGGAAGAGTTGGGCGCGGCTGTTGAGCGTCAGGCTGAGTTGGTCACTCAGCTCAAGGCTCGGTATGTTGGTGAGAGTAGCAGTCTCGCTCTGAAGGATGAGGAGATTGCACTACTGAGGGCGCAGTTGGCTGATGCGCGGACTGATGTAGAGTCCACAACTGCGCACGCTAGAAGGCTTGCAGATGAGAAGTTGTCTTTGATGGTGGAGCTGAAGCGCGAGCGTGCTGCTACTGAGCAGTACAGGTCTAGCTGCACTTGGGGGTTGAAATACCTGCAAGAGAATAGGAGCCAACATTTCGCCCGTATTGATGAATTCCGCGAGCGTATGGAGGCGGCTCTGAGGATGCAGGAGAGTAAGCTGCGTAAGTTGAGTATCGAGTATGATGAGGAGTTGTATCCTCATCTTATGTCTACTATTGCTGAGCGCAGGTATGTATCCTCTTTGTGAATTCTTTTTCCAACTCTATGTGCTTTAATGCTCGTTATCTTCTAACGCGTGCGTTGTTGTACTTACAGGTGGTTGATCAGCCATGGTCTGCTGCCATGGGCATGCTGGAGTCCCAAGAGGTTGTGGAGGCCTTTGGGAAGGTTGTGGAGTGCGCCATGGCACGTGGCAAGGCTCAGGCTGCGGAGGAGCTTCATGAGAGCAAGATGCTGACTGTGCCGCTTGCAGGAGTGCCTGGGTATAAGGCGGATGCTTTTGATGAGCTTGTGGAGGTCATGCAGAAGATGAAGGTCTTCGACTTTCCTCATATCGCCCCGATTAGAGCGTGATCAAGATTATCCTATCAGTGTGATCATGCAGGACCTGACTCTGGCCAAACACATAGCTGAAGATGCGGAGGCGCAGCCTGACTACTTTTTGAAGCCAGATGAGTCGCAACTAAAGGTGCCTATCTTTGCTCGCCCCCGCCACATGCTCAATCCCTTCGCCCTTGAGAAGGAGATTTCTTTGAAGAAATGCTTAGAGGCCGCCCATCTCCCAGGTCTGATGGGATTCCCGTCAGCATACCGACGGTATCTCAGGAGGATAGCAGCCTGCTGAGAAGGCTGAGTGAGGCTGGGGAGTTAGCATCTATAGCTAGTAGCTCAAGTCATAGACGTGCTCATAGTATGTAGATATCTATGGATTTTTGTATATGTCGTGTGTATAAACTCGTGGTTCTTATGAATAATAATATTTATCTTTTTTGTACGCCTTGTTTGTATTATTTGTACTTAGATTGTTTTCTTTTGTGTAAAATACTATCCAAGAGTCAAATTGAAACTGAGACATACTTAAGATGACTTGTATTAAGTGCATAACTTAACAAAAAATCATAAGTGTAAAGATAGACTTGCATTGTGTTGCAAATCAAATGACCAAGAGTCTTGGCTCGTAGATTGCTAAACATGTACAATGTATGTTATGTTGCGTATCCTTCGTGGGATGCGCATTTAAACTTACTTCAACGTCTTGAAAGTAAAGCGCTTAGCAAGGATGCGTGATCCAGTGTTGATGGGTTTGCAACCCTCTTACTTAACGAGTTAGTTAGTAGGTTTACTCATCCTTTCTTCTATCGTAGGTCTTAGTAAGTGCATGCACGCCATGTAGGCAAAATATAAAATAACAATATTGAGACATAAGAAAAAAAATGTAAGCAATAAAGTTAAATGTGTGATGCGTGGGAATTGCACCAGGCTTTACCTCTCGAGGAATCTCGAGAAGCTTACAACCCCCACCAGGCAGCGTACCTGATCGTTGTAGTATAGTATAGTGACAAGTACCGGGGGATTGATCATTCAACTCAGGAATAGTGTCGCTAGGATTAGAAAGCCTAAAAACTAGGTCTAGAGGTGAGAGATGATTCTTTTTGTATTTTTATATTTTATAAAAGCAAGTAAAATCTCGGGTTTTGGAAGAGTGGGCGGAATTAGTTGCTAGTCAACTAACCCAATAACTAAAGATGCAATCAAAATAAAATAACAAAAATGTAAATAAAACTAATTAAACTAGTGGTGTGAACAATAAATGGGAGAATTGTGTTTACTTAGATTTCATTACTCCCTAAATATCTTTTACAGGTTAATTGTTTGTTACAGTTGCGTGGATGACGGGTTATATTGCTTAATACCAATCGTGGGGTGGCGTACGTACTTCCCCAACTCTATAAGCTCCTACTTCACTCCTATGTCGAGCCTGCAAGAAGCTCCTAACATGGGATCACTAGAATTCGCAAATGCATTAAATACAACCATAAAAACCTAGTACGCATTGGTTCATGCTTCTTAAGAAGTTTAAGCAAGTTACACTATGGAAGTCTGCCAGTTTTCTTAAGCCTAACATCGAAATCATTCATCTATTACAACTATAAACAAGCAATCAACCTGTAATCAACATCTAGGTTTCATTACATCTAAGCAAACATACAAGAGATCTAGCCTAGCATGTTAAAATCAAGACAAGCGTAAGATATATTCAAACAACACATAGACATATTGAATGAATTGAAAGGATACTTATCTTAATTGAACATGAAAGGATTCAAGGGGTGAAAACCCTTGAAAATATTGTTAAAATCGTGCTAGGGTTTATTCAAGTCGTCTTCATAATTTATAAGTTATGGTGTTTGAACGTTTACGTTGTGAACACAACTTGGAATAGAACTCATTACGTTGTCACGTTTTGGTATTTCTCATGAATTATAATTACAAAAATCTGTGCGGGTAACCTACCCGTTAAACAAAGAGTTTTGTTGATACAGATTTTGTAATACACCGTAAAATCCCAGGTCATTTATTAATGCTAATTACCAACATTACTCTATACTAAGCCATTTTTGCGGGCTAATTTGAAAATTTTACATGAGACACTGTTTGTTTGGACACCCGATTGTTATGTTCACTGTTTAATTGACACCCGATTGATTTGTTCACCGTTTGTTTAACACCCGATTATGCATCGTCACCCGATATCACCCGAATGTCACTCTTGGATGTCACCCAATGAGGTTAAGCACCGGTAACTCCCACTTGCGACCCGACACCTAAATTGAACACCGAGGAATTATTAATATATATATATATATATATATATATATATATATATATATATATATATATATATATATATATATATATGTTAACTGTCACAATTATTATTACTATATATATATACGAGAATATATATATATATATATATATATATATATATATATATATATATATATATATATATATATACACCGCTTGAATAATTTAGGTTTTCACGAACCGACACCGATATCGAAACCAATTTCACACACCGATACCCCGATATTTTGGGCCGGATTTCACCCTAAGCCCACTCAGATATATATATTTTTTACACCGGGCCGAACACACCCTCACAAGCCCATATTTCTTTCTTTTTTTTTTCCTTGATTCGTTGGGCCTAAGTTTCCACAGCCCATATATGATTTTGTATGGTTTTCGTTTCTTTCGTAGCATGACACCAACGCAGGGTCCAACTCCCTCACATCTTAAATATTCACACATGTTGATTTTGCTTAGAACCCCAATTACACGACATAACTCCACCACCATTCCTTTGACTTTGTAACCCTCGACAAGAAGCCACCATCATAGCCGTCCGACCTTTGGTCCAATGCATTACACACCAAGATGGCTTGTTATCCTATGGTTCGTATGTCCCATGGTTCCCCAACATGATTACCACACAAGGTCTAATCCCATTTGTTTATTTCCTACAACCTAAGCTAAGACTTAAACTAATCAACCTAAACCAAGAATGCTCCTTTCTTTTGCTAATAACGATTTGACAACTCACTTGGATAGTTAGCCAAAGATGTCGAGTGAGACATGACAATTGTGGTGTGTTGTGTCTTTAGGAAACCATGAACCACCCATGACACCCTATATAAACTACATTAAATGCTATCCTCCACACACTCTCAAAATCTCATCCAAAAACTACACACACTAGTGTTGCTGTCGAAGAGGACCAAGGAGAGATCAAGCCAAGGTTTCGAGTCATATAAGTGAGTGGCAAGAGTTGGATCAAAGAGGGGATCACTTGACGGGAAGTAGCACCACGTTTTACTTGTTCGTTGTCTCGTACCCACGATCACATCACCACCACCTTTTGGTGTTGTAAGTTTTTCATTTCCAATTTCATTTCCTACTCTAAGATCATGCATATCACCTAAGGTTCACACGCGACACGTTTAATTTTTGAAATTGTATTTTGTTACACTTATAGCTTATCATATGACTCGACACCCCTAGAAAAGCCCTCGTCATTTTATTTCTACACGTACAACCCACTTATATTTTTTCGATCACCTAAATCTACGACTCGCACATGATTGAATTGACCCAACATGCATAACTCACACGACCTCTTGACACGAAAACTAGACCCAAAGCTTGTGCTAGTCGAACAAGTTTTTAAAACAAACCACACCCATTTTGGGCCTTACCGGGCTAACAAGCCCAAACGAATTTCCTTATGAGATTTTTGAATTAATATTTTCGAATAAGAAACCGGTTTATAAACACCAAGTTTTACAAATAATAAAGGATAAAAATGGTAACTTTTATAAAGATAAAAGTTAACTTTTCGAAAACTAGAGTTTGGACTAATTTTGCAAAGAGTCCCACGTTGAAGGACTAAATATGACAAAATATTAAACTTTCGAACCAAAATTTCAAATACCGAATTTCTTTGGAAACCAAGGGTAGAAACCGTCTTTTAGCCTAAGTTTGAGGATTAAAGGGGACAAAAGTACAAAAAGGGACAAGAATTGTAATTATTTTTAACCAAGGGTACAAAGTGTAAATTTTGTTAAAGCTAAGGGTTAAATTGTGACAAGTTATATATATATATATATATATATATATATATATATATATATATATATATATATATATATATATATATGTACATACATAAATATACATAACTTTATTAAAAATATTTAATCATAAATATTTTTAAACGATATTATTTTCACGACGAGATAATATTTAATCAAACACCGATTCGTATCAACACTAACAATAACTACGTAAAGTTATTTGGGATATATATTAAGACACCCGAAACGGATATCACCTTACACGGGACATATCACATGTCACTTACAACACGAATCTAAAACATCGATTACAATATATTTATAGGTCGCAAGTTGGAGGAATTTCATTGCTACCTATAGCAATACACCATCACTTTTGAGCACCTTGTGATTACGCACCTTTCAGGTGAGTTCATGGTCCCACATTTTTAATTGTTTTTAAACCCCGTGGGGAGATACATGCTATAAATCGAACACAAGTATTTTTCTGTATGCTGTTATCACCTGATATTGCCTAAGTTGACACATGTGCTACAAGTCCCTCATATCACGAACCTTAATCACTTGCGAGTGAGCGCGAATATAGTTGATAGATCTATTGGAATGGCAGCCCGGCTCTGTCAAGGTGATCACTTGGCAGGAGGTGTGCTATATTCGAGGTATTATGGAAATTTGGCACATTTCCTGTCACCGAGGGCCCCTTGTCATTTACATACGCTGTGGTGTAAATGATTGTTATTATCTTTATGATATGTCAAATCAATGTTAAGGCTTGCGTTTCGTGAGGCTTAGGAGCAATATTACACCCGATTTAGTCAAGACCTGTCTATCTTGGCTTGTTTATTTCAAATGCTTTACTTGTGTTCACACTATTGCTATTTAAATTACTATGGATTCACTCAACCTTTGTGTTGACTTTTTAAGCATGTTTATCTCAGGAAACTAGCAAGCATGGCGGCACGGAGCTGGCAAAGGGCACAGGACCTCCATTTTGATTTCAATAATTATATCATTCTTTACAAACTCATCACCTCTTTTGTGAAACAATTAACATTTTGGATAAATGTTGTAACTCTGAATATTTGAGTTTTCATGGAATGATATTGACAATATTTTGAATTGTTTTCTATGAGTATGACTGTGTACTAAACTGTAATGACCCCGATTAGACTTCCGCTGCTTAATCAAATTTCGGGGTGTTACAGATTGGCATCAGAGCCATGGTTATAGAGAACCAAATGATTTTTCAAAACATTAGACTATAACCTCACCAGATATTTTTAAACAAACTATTTATCACCGAAGTGCCCTCCGTGCCAGCGCTTGCCAACGTCATGTTTTAAGGTTTGATTTTAGCACCCATTGCATTTAGCTCACTATGACACCATGATCACTGTGCATATAGCATTATGTAGACTAAATGACTTATATCACTGCTATTTTTGGGATATTACAGTACCATGTCGCCCCCGGTTATTATTTTGTCCGACAGTGACGACGTCGTACCAGCATCATCCACTCACCCTACTATTGACTTATCTGATTATGACACCCATGACACCCGAGACACCCATGATTCTGACCATGACACCCAACCTGTATCACCTGCTATACCATCTCCTGTTCCATCTGGAGACCCTTCTGCTGACACCGAGCCCTTTGAGGAGGGTGAGGTTGCTTCTACACCCATTGATTCCTTTGCTATTCAGCCTCCCTTTCGTCCTGTCTGTGGACCTATGACACAGGGGCAGTGCCTTTATGATCAGTACCTGACATCTCAGCAGTTTCTTGCGGCTGATGATCGTCCTACACCACCTGCTAGCCACCACTCCGGTTCAGATGCTGATGACGAGTCTTCTGACTCCGATACTTCTGACACTGCTGCTTCTGTTCCACCATCATCCCCGCCTGCACCGATTCATCGGCGCAAGCGAGTGAGGATTCTTGATCCCTATGAGCCTGAGCCTTTCGGCGAGTTGTTTCGATATCATGAGGGAGACTATACCCGCAAATGCACGGCTCGGAAACGAGTCTGCTTTTTGCCTGCTTCTACTGTTACACCACCTGTATCTACACCTGTACCTACACCTGTACCATCACCCGTATCAGTATTACCACCTGTTTCTATGCCAGATTTGACACCTGTGGCATCACCAGCACCCCCACCATCACCTGTATCACCCCCACCTGAGCCACATCCTTACATGTTGCCTACTTACACCGCACCCCCTACCTCTGAGGCTTTACCACCCATGCCTCCACCTACAGTTTTCTACTCTCAGACTACCACTGTACCGATCCCATCAC
Source organism: Artemisia argyi (assembly GCA_030686995.1). Taxonomy (NCBI): domain Eukaryota; kingdom Viridiplantae; phylum Streptophyta; class Magnoliopsida; order Asterales; family Asteraceae; genus Artemisia; species Artemisia argyi. The sequence continues at coordinate 42,923,398 of CM060703.1, forward strand.
GTGCTACATCACCTGCTCCCACCGAGACACCCACCTCACCTGGTATTCATAGATTGGTTGATGCTCGTCGATGGTCGTTTTTGTTAGACTACATACGTAGATGGAGATTAGCTGAGGGATCGCCTAGGGCTGCTGAGCTTGGAGATGGCTCTTCAGCGGTGTTACCGGTCACAGGAGAGTCGATACACCACACTATCCCTCTTTTGGCTGCTAGATTGATTAGACATGAGAGTCGACTTGATGAGATGTTGAGTGTTATCGAGGATATATCCTTGGAGAGGATAGAGTGTATGCAGGAGGAGGTCACGAACCTCGTGGTACATAGGACAGCTTTAGAGATGGTATTTGAGATGATGGGGACAGAGATCGAGGAGGCACAGGCTACCATCACTGAGTTTGGTCATCGACTAGATGTTCAGAGGCATGAGATAGATGATTTGAGAGCGATTGCTGCCATTACACAGGAGATAATGGAGCATCAGGCACAGGAGTTAGCTGCATCCAGTTCTACCATCCATGCACTTTCAGCTACTATTGAGGAGATTCAGGCCCGTGGGAGATCCAGAGATATGGAGATGTTGGGGATGATCAGGATCATCAGAGAGCTAGAGAGGAGATCAGGAGGCGCACCTGGACCTTCATAGATCTATGACATGTCATTACTTACAGAGACATCTTAACTTGCCGCCTGTGGCATTAATAATTGTTGTATCTTATTGTTTTGTAACAATGAATTCAAAAATTATTAAAACTTTATGTTGGTTACGATTGTAACGTATTGATATTGATTTATGATGTTCTAGTTGTTTGATCTTTTATTATGCTCCCATATTGAGATTCATTATAATTTCCATGTGTGTTGTTACATGTCGTGATGTTTATTTATGAATGATATGGTTTAAGTTGATATATATATTTATGGTGTGGTTGTGATATGTACTTTGTGATGATCTCGACTATTATGAGTTGGTTACACTATTTCTCTTGTTATTGATGTTTGGGATTTGTACTTATGCACTTGCGATTTTATAGAGTTATGGCCCCAAAGAAAACCACTACTGCTACCTCGTCACCCGCTATGACCCAGGCTGCTATCAAAAAGTTGGTTGCCGACAGTGTTGCTGCAGCTTTAGAAGAGCAAGCTGCTGCAATGGCACGAACTAGTAGCAATAACCGAGCCACTGCTGAGAGCGAGTCCGCTGCGACTCGTAAGTGCACCTATAAGGACTTCATTGCTTGTAAACCATCTCACTTCAAAGGAATTGTGAGGAGCGGTTGTGCCGCTGAAAGCCGAGTCTCGTTTGTTACTGGAACATTGTTGGAAGACGTGTTGTCTTGGTGGAATGCAACTGCTCAGAAGATAGGTGTGGAGGAGGCCTATCAGATTACCTGGGCTGATTTTAAGGAGAAGATGTTGAAGAAGTTCTGCCCTAGAGGCGAGATCAAGAAGTTAGAAGATGAATTTCACACGTTAGTTGTGAAAGGAAATGATCTCAGGGCTTACGACAGGAGATTTCAGGAACTTGCTACACTTTGCCCTTCTAAGGTTCCCGATTTGGAAAAGTTGTTGGAGAGGTATATTGAAGGATTACCCAGGAGTATTGAGGGAAACGTCACCTCGTCTAAGCCTCAATCTTTGGATGAAGCAATGTCCATTGCCCAAAGACTGCTAGACCGGGAGATTAAGCGTAACTCTGCTCAGGGGAACAACGATCACAAAAGGAAGTTTGATGATCGAAAGACAAACAACAACAACAACCACAACAGTAACAACAACAGCAGTAACAACAACAATCGAAACCCCAACCGTAACTATCACCATGACAGAAACACCCACCACAACCAACAGAACCGACGACAGGAAGCTGTCAGAGCTTATGTCGCTGCACCAGTTAAGGATGCTAGGTATGCTGGACCTCTTCCATTTTGTGACAAGTGTAAGATGCATCACAATGGACCCTGCTATGCTAAGTGCGGGAAGTGTTCAAGGGTTGGACATAAGACACAAGATTACAAGGCGACAGGAGCCAACTTGCAACCCGTGGCTGTAGTATGCCATGCTTGTGGAGAGAAAGGACACTACAGGCGTCAGTGCCCTAACAAGGATAACAATGCACGTGGGAGAGCATACGTGCTGGGAGATGGAAATGTCCAACAAGATCCGAACGTAGTCACGGGTACGTTCTTTCTAAACAACCGCCTCGTTAAAGTTTTATTTGATTCCGGAGCCGATCAAAGTTTCGTATCTGTTTCACTTGCACCCCTGCTTAGTATTACACCCACCCAACTAGACACCACGTATGAGATTGAACTAGCCGATGGAAAGCTAGTAAGCACTAACACTATACTTCGAGGTTGCACCTTACGACTATTAGACACCCCATTTGTTATCGACCTTATGCCTATTAGACTTGGTAGTTTCGACGTCGTTATAGGAATGGATTGGTTAACCGAGAACCGCGCTAAGATCATTTGTGACGAATAGGTCGTTCACATTCCACTAAACAACGAAACCCTGGTTGTTCGCGGAGAGCGAAGTAAGACACGTTTGAGCGTCATTTCTTGCGTCAAAGTTGTGAAGTACATCGAACGAGGATGTCAAGTCTTTTTAGCTCAAGTCACCGAGAAAAAGTCGGAAGAGAAGCGACTCGAGGATGTGCCAGTAGTCAGGAACTTTCCAGAAGTTTTCCCTGAGGACTTTCCTGGCCTTCCGCCGACTCGCCAAGTGGAATTTCAAATTGACTTGATGCCAGGTGCCGCACCTGTAGCACGAGCACCCTATAGGCTTGCACCGTCGGAAATGAAGGAGTTATCCGAGCAATTGGAGGAATTGTCGGATAAAGGATTTATTCGCTCTAGTTCATCACCGTGGGGAGCCCCGGTGTTATTTGTAAAGAAGAAGGATGGAACCTTCAGGATGTGTATCGATTATCGTGAGTTGAGTAAACTGGCGGTTAAGAATCGATATCCGTTGCCAAGGATTGACGATTTGTTTGATCAACTGCAAGGATCGAGTGTCTACTCGAAGATTGATTTGAGATCGGGTTATCACCAACTGAGAGTTAGGGAAGAAGACATCCCTAAGACAGCTTTCAGGACAAGATACGGTCACTACGAGTTCCAAGTAATGCCATTCGGTCTAACAAATGCACCCGCTGTATTTATGGACTTAATGAACCGAGTGTGCAAACCCTATTTGGATAAGTTCGTGATTGTATTCATCGATGATATCCTTATTTATTCACGTAGTAAGGAAGAGCATGCAGAACACTTGAAGGCTATACTAACACTGCTCAGAGAAGAGAAATTATACGCCAAATTTCCAAGTGTGATTTTTGGATTGAGAAGGTACAATTTCTCGGGCATGTTATCGACAGTAAGGGTATTCATGTGGATCCCGCCAAGATCGAAGCTGTTAAAAATTGGGTGTTACCTACGAGTCCTACCGAGATACGCCAATTTTTAGGTCTTGCCGGATACTATCGGAGATTTATTGAAGGTTTCTCAAGGATTGCTAAACCTTTGACTGAGTTGACACAGAAGAAGAAGAAGTTTGAATGGGGAGATGAGCAAGAATCGGCATTTCAATTTTTGAAGCAGAAGCTTTGTGAAGCACCGATATTAGCACTACCCGAAGGAAGTGAGGACTTCGTGGTATATTGTGATGCATCGATCCAAGGTTTGGGTGCCGTATTGATGCAAAGACTTAAAGTAATCGCTTACGCTTCTAAACAACTTAAACCCTACGAGGAGAACTACACTACTCATGATCTAGAATTAGGAGCGGTGGTATTCGCTCTTAAGATCTGGAGACACTACCTATATGGAACCAAGTGTACGGTTTTTACCGATCACAAGAGTCTTCAGCACATTTTGGAACAAAAGGAGTTGAACATGAGGCAACGTCGATGGCTAGAGTTGCTAAGTGACTATGATTGTGAGATTCGCTATCACCCGGGGAAGGCAAACGTTGTAGCAGATGCCTTGAGTCGAAAGGAACGACTTAGACCCCTCAGAGTTAGGTCATTGGGTATGATGATTAGATCACCACTGCCGTCTCAAATTCTCGAAGTTCAAGCTGAGGCACTTAAGGAAGAGAATAGACCGCACGAGAAGATTTACGGTATGCCAGAAAGCACGAATGGATTTGTCAAGAAACCAGATGGAAGGCTGTGTTTCAAGGACAGAAGTTGGATTCCATTGTATGGAGGAATACGAGATCTCATTATGCACGAGTCTCATAAGTCTAAATATTCCATTCATCCTGGTTCGGACAAGATGTATCAAGATCTAAAGAAGTTGTATTGGTGGCCAAACATGAAAGCTGACATTGCTGAGTATGTTGGTAAGTGTTTGACCTGCTCGAGAGTAAAGGCTGAACATCAAAAACCATCCGGTCTTTTGGTTCAACCCGAGCTACCAATGTGGAAATGGGAAAGGATTACAATGGATTTCATTACGAAATTACCCAAGACATCGAGTGGGTTGGATACAATTTGGGTTATTGTTGATCGTCTCATGAAGTCAGCACACTTCTTACCGATCAAAGAGACTGATGATATGGATGTTCTTGCACGTTTGTACCTTAAGGAGATAGTTTCCCGGCATGGAGTGCCGATTTCTATTATCTCCGACCGAGACAGCCGTTTCACGTCTAACTTTTGGCGATCCTTACAAAAAGCCTTGGGAACTAAGTTAGATATGAGTACAGCTTACCATCCACAGACTGATGGTCAAAGTGAAAGGAGTATACAAACCCTGGAAGACATGCTTAGGGCATGTGTGATTGATTTTGGAAAAGGTTGGGATAAACACCTACCGTTAGCAGAATCTTCATATAACAACAGTTATCATGCTAGCATTAAGGCAGCACTGTTTGAAGCACTTTATGGAAGAAAGTGTAGATCACCAATTTGTTGGGCTGAGATTGGAGATGTACAACTCTCAGGTCCCGAGTTGATTCTTGAAACCACTGAGAAAATAGTAAAGATTAAGCAACGATTACAAGCCGCTAGGGATCGGCAAAAGAGTTATGCCGATGTGCGAAGGAAACCAATAGAGTTTCAAGTTGGAGACAAGGTCATGCTTAAGGTATCACCTTGGAAAGGAATGATTAGGTTTGGAAAACGTGGAAAGTTAAACCCAAGATACGTTGGACCCTTCGAAATCATTGAAAGAATCGGTCCTGTGGCATACAAACTGGAACTACCTGAGGAACTCAGTAGAGTACACAACACCTTCCACGTGTCAAATTTGAAAAAGTGTTTATCAGATGAAACACTTGTGATACCACTGAAAGAGATCAGAATCGATGATAAGTTGCACTTTATTGAGGAACCCGTTGAGATTATGGATAGGGAGGTCAAACGACTTAAGCATAGTCGCATTCCCATTGTTAAGGTCAGATGGAACTCTAAGAGAGGACCCGAGTACACATGGGAGCGTGAGGATCAAATGCGTGCCAAATACCCACAACTATTCGATGAGACAACCCCGAGCACCGATTCAACTTTGGATTCCAGGACGAATCCAATCTAACGGGTGGGTACTGTAATACACCGTAAAATCCCAGGTCATTTATTAATGCTAATTACCAACATTACTCTATACTAAGCCATTTTTGCGGGCTAATTTGAAAATTTTACATGAGACACTGTTTGTTTGGACACCCGATTGTTATGTTCACTGTTTAATTGACACCTGATTGATTTGTTCACCATTTGTTTAACACCCGATTATGCATCGTCACCCGATATCACCCGAATGCCACTCTTGGATGTCACCCAATGAGGTTAAGCACCGGTAACTCCCACTTGTGACCCGACACTCAAATTGAACACCGAGGAATTATTAATAAATATATAGACATGTATATATATATGTTAACTGTCACGATTATTATTACTATATATATATATACGAGAATATATATATATATATATATATATATATATATATATATATATATATATATATACACCGCTTGAATAATTTAGGTTTTCACGAACCGACACCGACACCGATATCGAAACCAATTTCACACACCGATACCCCTATATTTTGGGCCGGATTTCACCCTAAGCCCACTCGGATATATATATTTTTTACACCGGGCCGAACACACCCTCACAAGCCCATACTTCTTTCTTTTTTTTTCCTTGATTCGTTGGGCCTAAGTTTCCACAGCCCATATATGATTTTGTATGGTTTTCGTTTCTTTCGTAGCATGACACCAACGCAGGGTCCAACTCCCTCACATCTTAAATATTCACACATGTTGATTTTGCTTAGCACCCCAATTACACGACATAACTCCACCACCATTCCTTTGACTTTGTAACCCTCGACAAGAAGCCACCATCATAGCCGTCCGACCTTCGGTCCAATGCATTACACACCAAGATGGCTTGTTATCCTATGGTTCGTATGTCCCATGGTTCCCCAACATGATTACCACACAAGGTCTAATCCCATTTGTTTATTTCCTACAACCTAAGCTAAGACTTAAACTAATCAACCTAAACCAAGAATGCTCCTTTCTTTTGCTAATAACGATTTGACAACTCACTTGGATAGTTAGACAAAGATGTCGAGTGAGACATGACAATTGTGGTGTGTTGTGTCTTTAGGAAACCATGAACCACCCATGACACCCTATATAAACTACATTAAATGCTATCCTCCACACACTCTCAAAATCTCATCCAAAAACTACACACACTAGTGTTGCTGTCGAAGAGGACCAAGGAGAGATCAAACCAAGGTTTCGAGTCATATAAGTCATTGGCAAGAGTTGGATCAAAGAGGGGATCACTTGACGGGAAGTAGCACCACGTTTTACTTGTTCGTTGTCTCGTACCCACGATCACATCACCACCACCTTTTGGTGTTGTAAGTTTTTCATTTCCAATTTCATTTCCTACTCTAAGATCATGCATATCACCTAAGGTTCACACGCGACACGTTTAATTTTTGAAATTGTATTTTGTTACACTTATAGCTTATCATATGACTCGACACCCCTAGAAAAGCCCTCGTCATTTTATTTCTACACGTACAACCCACTTATATTTTTTCGATCACCTAAATCTATGACTCGCACATGATTGAATTGACCCAACATGCATAACTCACACGACCTCTTGACACGAAAACTAGACCCAAAGCTTGTGCTAGTCGAACAAGTTTTTAAAACAAACCACACCCATTTTGGGCCTTACCGGGCTAACAAGCCCAAACGAATTTCCTTATGAGATTTCCGAATTAATATTTTCGAATAAGAAACCGGTTTATAAACACCAAGTTTTACAAATAATAAAGGATAAAAATGGTAACTTTTATAAAGATAAAAGTTAACTTTTCGAAAACTAGAGTTTGGACTAATTTTGCAAAGTGTCCCACGTTGAAGGACTAAATATGACAAAATATTAAACTTTCGAACCAAAATTTCAAATACCGAATTTCTTTGGAAACGAAGGGTAGAAACCGTCTTTTAGCCTAAGTTTGAGGATTAAAGGGGACAAAAGTACAAAAAGGGACACGAATTGTAATTATTTTTAACCAAGGGTACAAAGTGTAAATTTTGTTAAAGCTAAGGGTTAAATTGTGACAAGTTATATTTTTATAATTAATTATACAAACCTTATAAAAACATATATAAGTATTTTTCTTTAACTTATATATATATATATATATATATATATATATATATATATATATATATATATATATATATATATATATATACATAAATATACATAACTTTATTAAAAATATTTAATCATAAATATTTTTAAACGATATTATTTTCACGACGAGATAATATTTAATCAAACACCGATTCGTATCAACACTAACAATAACTACGTAAAGTTATTTGGGATATATATTAAGACACCCGAAACGGATATCACCTTACACGGGACATATCACATGTCACTTACAACACGAATCTAAAACATCAATTACAATATATTTATAGGTCGCAAGTCGGAGGAATTTCATTGCTAGCTATAGCAATACACCATCACTTTTGAGCACCTTGTGATTACGCACCTTTCAAGTGAGTTCATGGTCCCACATTTTTAATTGTTTTTAAACCCCGTGGGGAGATACATGCTATAAATCGAACACAAGTATTTTTCTGTATGCTGTTATCACCTGATATTGCCTAAGTTGACACATGTGCTACAAGTCCCTCATATCACGAACCTTAATCACTTGTGAGTGAGCGCGAATATAGTTGATAGATTTATTGGAATGGCAGCCCGCCTCTGTCAAGGTGATCACTTGGCAGGAGGTGTGCTATATTCGAGGTATTATGGAAATTTGGCACATTTCCTTTCATCGAGGGCCCCTTGTCATTTACATCCGATATGGTGTAAATGATTGTTATTATCTTTATGATATATCAAATCAATGTTAAGGCTTGCGTTTCGTGAGGCTTAGGAGCAATATTACACCCGATTTAGTCAAGACCTGTCTATCTTGGCTTGTTTATTTCAAATGCTTGACTTGTGTTCACACTATTGCTATTTAAACTACTATGGATTCACTCAACCTTTGTGTTGACTTTTTAAGCATGTTTATCTCAGGAAACTAGCAAGCATGGCGGCACGGAGCTGGCAAAGGGCACAGGACCTCCCTTTTGATTTCAATAATTATATCATTCTTTACAAACTCATCACCTCTTTTGTGAAACAATTAACATTTTGGAAAAATGTTGTAACTCTGAATATTTGAGTTTTCATGGAATGATATTGACAATCTTTTGAATTGTTTTCTATGAGTATGTCTGTGTACTAAACTGTAATGACCCCGATTAGACTTCCGCTGCTTAATCAAATTTCGGGGTGTTACAAATTTTTACAAAGAGAATTCTGGATAAGGACGTAGAGAAAATTTTCCGAATTATCAGCCTTTGGGAATGATGAGAGTTATTTTGTTTTTGTGTGGTGAATAGCGAACGTATGTGGGTGGAATAGTAGTCTACGGCTACCGCCTTACATATCCCACTTTTTCCTCTTCACTACTCACATTTCTCTCATCCAAGGATTTTAAAATGTCATACACCTATACTGTTCTCATAATTTTGTATGTTGTTGCAGACATCTTTTTGGCTTACATCCCAAAGGAAGATTTGGAGTCTTTGGATTGGATTATAGCACTTCTCATGCTAATTGTGGTTTTGGCTGTTAGTGTGGATGAAATATGGGGGTAAGAGATAGTGGTACAATGGAACATTGTTTTGAAACCGTATAATGGCACCATGCACTAATGTTTCATTTGTATACTTTTATCATATAAGGTATTAGATGTACTACATCCAGTCGTGATTTTTTTGCTCTTGCAGGGATAGTGGTGTTTTTCATCGGCTTGGCAGGCCAACAAATTGGCTTTTCCTATGTCTTACCTAGTGATATTTGTAACAATAGCATTACCAATGCTAATTGTATCGTTGTGTATCAATATACGGGGTTTGTAATGAAATTTAATGGTTCTTGGTTTCATATGCATGTTATTTCAGATATAATTAAACTTATTTATCTATATTTCGTTATTTACATAGAGAAGCGTCCCAAACCATGTAACTAAGGAGATATAGACTTATAGTTCAATGATGTACAATTTCTTGATTTAATAAAAGGGCGTCCCAATCCATTCAAATTATGACATTGTAAATCATCTTAAGATTCTGACTTAACATCCATACTAATCGACAAGGTAATTCATGCACGAATTTTTGGAGATATGGAAAGAGTATGTCATACGCATCTATAAAGATGGGAGTAAGACAATTAGGAAGGATTTGTATAATACTTGAAATGGTTAGTGAGTAATATTAATACACTAGAGTGTTGATGTAGCATAAATTATCTAGAAGTCACATAATCGTCTGGCAGATGGAAGGCACGGAGAGTGTAAGGCTATAAAATGTTTTGTTTGTAAAAACGGTTATAGTTCAGATCTAAATTAGACATGTTTCGCTATAACCAAAGCTCTGATACAAATCTGTAACACCCCCAATTTTAAAATACTTGCAGCGGATTAAAGATTGGGTGTTACTTCACAGCTCACAGTTTTTCAGTAGAAAATGATTATCAATTTAGTAAATCTAAAACATTTATCATTCGAATTTTATAAATATCAGAGTTTTCAAAATGGGGTCCCAGTGGTTTCAAAGTTTGTTAAATAAGTTTTCGAATGATAGTAAAATTTATAGCCTTTGTAAGAATCCGTGCTCCTCCGTACCATCCTTGCTCATTATGGACCTGAGATAAACACATGCCAAAAGTGTCAACACAAAGGTTGGTGAGTTCATAGAGTTTATAAGTAGAGTAGTTGATTTCCAAGAATCAAAAGAGTTTGTGAGTTTATACTATTCGTAATAAACGATTTATTATCAAAATCAAAGTGTGAGTAAAATCCATAGTGTTTATAGTCAAAAGCAGTTGATTTATCAAAATCAAAGTTAACATGAAATAGTTTGTTGGTTGGCCCTAACTGGGTCAACACCAAAATAGTTTGTTGGTTTGCCCTAACTGGGTCAACACCAAAATAGTTATGATTTGCCAATAAATAATGATTTTCTGCTATATAGTGAACACAAATTAGTAATTTGATAAAAAAAACAATGGGCTACGTTGTTATACGCCCATAACATTAGTTATTGTAGTACTGTGTCATGACCACAACACTACTACCTGATTTCTCTAAGCCTCATGACACTCATCCGATTAACAGATCTCATCAAATATGATGGATAATAGTAACAATGGCCCTCTGGATAGGTTTTTGCCATTCACATATTAGATTTCAAATAAAGTGCGTTTGGTGGCTTTCCTCTAGTAACCAAACGGGGATTGTCAATCCCTAATAGATCTATCCACAATTATTTACGTTCACCCTACGAGTGACTAAGGTTCATGATATGAGGGACTTTTTGGCAATAGCAAACTTAGGAAGTAGAAATCAGATATAGCATACAGTTGATAAGTTACTTGTAAACATGTTTATAGCAGTTATTTCTCCATGAGATATAAAATGTATAAAATGGTGGGCTATGGTCCCACAGTAATATGTAAATAGTTTAAAACACTTGCGAAAGTAAAAGCAGTAGTTGAGCATGTATCTCCCCCAAAACACTTTTAAAACAATTATAAAACCAGTAAAAATAGGGGCTATGACTCACAGTAATTTGTAACTAGTTAAGAGTACTTGTAAAAGTATAAAACATGTATTTGAGCATGTATCTCCCCCAAAGCATTTATAAAACATTTATAAAACGGGGCTAAGAACTCACCTTGATGGAATGGAAGACAAAGAATAAGTAATATCAACGCAGAATGGGAATGACTCCAATAGACAACCTGAATAATATGGAAGTCTGAGATAAGTTTGACTTATCGAGAATAGTGATTGAAACAATGTCGGATGACAAAATGATTCTTGTGGCAGAGGTGGCTTGCGTGGCAAAACGCTTAAGGTTCAACAACAAAGTTATATACTATATAACTTGTCCATTATGTATTACTTATTGCTTTCGTATAGGTTATTCGTTTGCTTATTTGTTAACGATACATATATATCTATTTTATGTATACAAGTTTTATAAAGTACTCGAGCCGTTTAAAGTATTAAAGTATATTCCCAAAATATTATATATTCATTAAATTCGTGGTTAATTGGTATATTAGGACCATATATTATTTATAGTTTACGTCAATGTGGTTGCCAAATAAAATATGTGTTAAACATATTTGATTTAAATGAAAAGTGGTAAAAGCTTAAAATGTTAGAGATCTTATAAAAGTTTCAGTACGTCAAATGTCAAGGTTTAACTTTTAAAGGATTAAAATGGTGAAAACTTTATAAGTTCAAACGAAATAAAGTTTTTAAGGAAGTTGTCAAATGGATAAAAGTTGAGGGTTGAAAATATAAAGTTTAATAAAAGTTTCAAACTTATAAAAGTTTTAAGAAAATGGCAAGTTGTTAGAAGTTGGGGACCGAAAGTGTAAAAGATTTATAATAGTTTTAAGTTTATAAAAGTTCTTTAGGACAATGGTAAGTGGTGTAAAGCTGAAGGGCTAAAACTGTTAATACGTAAAAGCTTGCAAAAATAAAAAGAGTGGCAAAACTGCCTTGCGTAGGCTCGAACTCGTGACCTCTAGTTCACATCACCAACGACACAACCAACTGAGCTAAGGTTCCTTTTGTGTTATGTATTGCAAGTTAATGTATTTAAGGGGTTCGTGACTGTTTTATATTTGTTAAAATCTCATTCAGTAAACATTGAGTCGTGGGTTTTGTATAACGAAAATGCTTTTGTGTTTTCTTCTTCTGTTTCAAAAGCTGAGCTTAATGGTCCCTAAATGATTTGCATTAGATAATGAAACACACTCCTTAATTCTTATATGAGTTTCGACAAGAACAATGTTTAAGAAATAATATGCAACGTTTCATGTTTTCATGTTTAAGTGCATTCATCTTGTCTCAAAACTTATTACATGTTCATGTTCATGTTTCAAGTAGTTTAAAAAAAATAGTATACGTTAGAATTTTATACTAGCGTTATAATGTGAGTTATTTATCTTGCATGTAGTCAAACACACACACACACACACACACACACACACACACACACACACATATATATATATATATATATATATATATATATATATATATATATATATATATATACGTATGGGTATAGTTAAGTTGACAGTGGATATTCATGCCCATTCTATTTAGTTTATTTGTTGAGCTACCACGTTGCCTTGCCACACAAAGCCAATGCACGCCCTTAAGTGAGTTTGTATGCGTTTGTACGATAAAAGAAAGTGAGTTACGCATGAACTGAAGTCGCGTAGTACTTATATACATGACCAAGATATGTTAGAACCTATGGAGAAAAGTTTAGGAAGGACTCACCATGCTAAGACTTGACGGGAAGAACATGGACGGGAAAAGGGACGATCGTGTAAAGGTTCCAGGATGACAAACAAAGGTTCCAAAATGTGCAACCCCTTTAGTGGTACCACCAAAGGTCCTAGAACTTCCAAGGATAGTGACCCACTCCTGCTTGTCTTTCCCTTTTCCTCTATCACGTTTGACAGAACACAAAGAGTCGAATGGTTTTGTTTGTGTTTTGCTTTTGGTTTGTGAATTGTGAGAGTGAGTGTGTTCGCATGATATGGAGGGTAAAAGGAGGTTTTCATTTTTAGTACCCATGTGCCTTGTTTCTTTCTTTTCGCTCAACAGGAACAAGGAGGAGTAGTTTTTATGTTTTGTGAATTGTGACTTGTGTTGAGTGAGAAATGTCGATTGTATGCAAGTCTTTATATGGGCTTGATGTATGAGTAAAGTGATGACAAATGTGCAGGAAATCATGAGAAATTTGAGTATGAAACTTCGGTTGTAAATGAAGAAAGAAGGAAGAAAACCAAATAGAAATATTGCTTGGAGTGTGTCATAGTGCTTGAGTGTGTAAGTATCTATAAGTTTTTGCATGTGGGTGTGTAAGGTGATGAGAGGTAGTAAGCTTCTTTTTGTTTCTAGCTTGTCGACACAATTCAAAGCCTAAAGGAAAACGTGTGCTCGTATATTATAAGTTTTGATTGTACGTATAGTTTCCCTTTTAAAATGCATCTAGTACTTTGCCTTGGAATATAATATGAAGTTGTGAGAGCATGAAATGGGGAGGTATGTCTTTGTGTTTTAAAATGTATGTCGACATTCATTTTATTGTGTACACGATTTGGAGAATCGTTTAGTACTTGGTTAAAATTGATCACGCTTGACATCTAAACTTGAATTCATGCTAGAAATATTTTTAGAAGCTTATAGGAACAAGCGGGAATTAAAATGGTTTAGTTTTGAATTATATATATAAATGTCGAATGGGTGAGTTTTTGCCAAACACTTTGCCTTTCGAAAACATAGCAACACTCGATATATTTTTATGAGATTTGGCATGTTAAGAGTTTACCAGGTGGGAAAAGAGATGGTATTAAAATATACAGGTGTCGTGTTTAATATTTGAGAGAAAATGGGGTGATTTGGAGTGGGATTGCTCGACTGAAAATTAGAACAAAATGAAAATTGAAGTTGGGCCTCTTTTGATGAATAGTAGACGAGGGATGAAGTTGGGCTGAAAATAAATTAAGGCCCATTTAGTATAGTTAAGAATAAATTAAGATTAGTGGAATATTTAAGTTTTGTTAAACTTGTCGAGAATTGGTTTCGTCATTCGGTGATTTTTGTGATAATGTTTTCGTGTCAAAATAATATAATAAAGAAAATTTTAAATTTTCCTGTAAAAATGGTGATTAAAATAATGACAAAGATTAATATATAATTTAAACATTTTTAATTATAGGGAAAATCACGGGATGTGATCAAAGGGACGTGACGGCCTATGGTGACGCCGTCACGCCCTAGTGCAAAAACATTCTGGATCGTCATGGTTTCTACCCTCTTCACCTCTTGTTTTCCTCTTGACGCCGTCATTAAGGAATTGGTGACGCCGTCAGGTACTGTTCCCAGCAAGGAAAATTAAGACTTTGCCGTTTTCTTCACTTTTATGCTCTAAAAACGTCCGAAATGCTTTCTTTTCCAGAATTCACTCCAAAAATACCTAAATTCACAAAAGGAACGATTTAGGGCAATATTTGATCAAATAAATTCAATTCCGGGCTTAAATGACCCCCTAAAAACGAATCATTTTTCGCCTCATCATATACCCTTACACTTGAGATTTTCTTGTCCTCAAGCAAACGTGCTTTTATTCTAATCAAAATACAAGTTAGGGGTCATTTAACACTAATATAAAAGTAATTACAACAAATAATCGTTCCACTAAAGACCAAAGACAAGCTCGGAGGTCATACACTAGCACCTCACAAATAGTATTTAGATACTCACATCTCTCGGGTGTAATAAAGTATATATCACAATATGGAAATGGAAAACATCTCTCACTACCTGTCATAGCAAAATAGATTACCATAGGCTTGGTAAATGATCAAACCTCCACCACATAGTGTAAGCACCTAGGATAAACTATCAAAGAGGTATTTTTAAAGGGTTATAACGTTAGGTGTAGGGATATGGAATACACGGTTTTGTTGGATAAAGGCAATCTTTACTGGTGGCGAGTTAATCATCTTGGTTAATTACATGTACAATATGGCGTTGCTAAGCCAAGAATAGACTCGACTTAAGGTAATAAATGAAAAATAACAAAAACATAAAACAAACATAGAATGAAACGGGATGGTAGTCCGTATGTTTTTTCTCTTTTTCTTTTTTCTATTTTTTCTTTCTTTTTCTTAATTTATTTTTTTTATTTTTTTTATTTATTTTTTATTTTTTTATTTTTGCATACACTTTTACCCTACTATCCAAAATAATACATCATAGGGAATGAACATTCCCCTTACACTTGAATTTTTACATACTTTACAATAAACTAATCTAATGACTCGAATTAAGATAATTAAAATACTTGGAGTACTTTTAAGATTAACGTACATATGGGGGTAATAAAATGATGTTCTTTCCCATTACTCCATGACATAAGTACTTTACCCATGAGTCCCAATCGTCCCAAAACAATATGTACAAGGGTATGACTCGACTTAGCAACCATGTAATCAATTAGATAAGTAACTAAGGGTTTAAACAAATAACAATAATGCACTAAAGATGAGTGCATACACGGAAGGCTAAGGCGATTTGGGTGTACATTTAAGTGGGTTGTAACAAATTCTTCCTTTAAGTAAGATGCTTAAAGTTAAAAACGAAAAGATAAGCTCAGAGGGGTGTACTAGGGGTTTCGTGTACAAAAAATGAGTACAACGCTAAGGGTGTGGGAAAAATTAGTTGACTTAACTAGCCAAGTAATATGACTTAAATGGTCAAGTAATTATGATATGGGTTTAACACAAGGGTGATCCTAATGCCTCTTATCATGTAGTAAATCCTACTACACGAATGTAGTCTCACTAGCGGTCTCGGGATGCATCACTAACGCAAGTTCTAGAATCTAAATGCTACCGGTACACTCATAAGCACTAATAGTAAATGCTTTTCCTATCAAATCTAAAGGCGAACCTCACATATTTGGGTGGAAAATTTTTCTGAATAGTACGGTTTTGTCCTAGTCATACAACTCCTATCCATGAGACGCTTGCTAAGGCTAAAGTTTCACTCCTAAATGTTGTAAAAAAAATTAAATTTAGCGCTAAAATTATACTAACAAGTATTTCTCATAGTTTTATTACACACCTACCATCAAACAAACAAACTCAAGTGAAAGTGTATCCTATAAGGTATCATCATTTACCCACCCCTTACACTTAGGATGAACATTGTCCCCAATGTTCAATTAAAGAATGTAAAAGTGAAATAGGTAAAAGAATGAAAGCAAATACTCTCCTGATTCGTTCGGTATGGATAATGCGGTAACAAGGTTAGATCTTCCTCCAAGAAAATGAACAATCAAAGCTTCCCTTCCAGAATATAAATCATCTTCTTGTCATACATAACCTGTTAAACCTGAGAAAACAAACAAGGCAACCTCGCGTAAAATCGGCGGCAATCAATATATACTAACAAATCCTAGAAAGCAATGTAAGATATAATGCTTGTGGAATGAATGTTTGCAGATTTCCTGGAGTTTATAAAACTAAAGATTTAACAAAAACTTTAAGACTCCGTTAGAAAAACAAAACTAGCAAAATTTCCAGAATTTTACACATGACGCCGTCAGGAATTTCTTCCTGACGCCGTCAGAAGTGATCTGCAGAAATCCTTACGTTAAGTTTCCGAAAAATTTCTAGAAAACTTATGTCCTACTTCCTGGAAAATCCTGCAAAACATCATTATGACTCGATACAAGCATTTGACTCTAACAAATACGAATATACATGTCCATTTAATATTGTGGAGAATCATGATCAGTTTTGTTTCTTAAAAACATATTTGGGGTTTCCCCTTACACTTATCTTTTGTGAAATACCTTTGGATGAAGTTAAGACAAAGCCAAATGACAAAATAAAGTATTTTCACTATTTTATTTTTGAAACATGATCTACAAACAAAAACAAAAAAAATAAAGCATGCATACGGAAACAAATAACAATCAAAAAAGTAAAAATCACACAAAACATGGGTTGCCTCCCAAGAAGCGCTTTTCTTTATTTACGAGTCTTGTAGCTAGACTCAAGGTTATGGGTAATTACGTGACCTCATCATTGGTCTCACTCACCGATTGTAAATGCTCTTTATAGAGACCAAGCACCTCATTCTTAATTGCTCCTATGATTCTATTGGCAAATTCCTTATCAACTCTATATTTTGGTCCTAGAGTCAAGCAATCCTTATAGAAAAGGCTCTTGTTCTCCCATACATAATCCATCCCCTTTTTCTTATCCTCTTCATTGATGTCCTCGAAAGCACCAATGTTATCCATGTCAAATCGAGGCACTAAGCGAAATTCTTTCATTCTATTAGGCATCCTATAAGTGATCCTATCGGTGTCACTAGCAAATCGGATTGTCCCTTCTATTTCATCATGTTCTAACTTGGACTCCTCAACAAATGGTTTACCAAACACAACATGGGATAAGCAACAATCAATAACACTAGCTAGGTCTTCAACAACCATAAAGTCAGTGATATAGGTAAAGTTCCCAACAAAGACATGTAGACCTTTAATTCTCCCGACAAAGTTACAAACTCCACCGGGGTATTTAGGATCTCTTCTAGGTCCAAGTCTTGTTTTCACAATATCATTGTAGACACTTGAGGACATAATGTTGATTGGGGATTTAAAATCAATATAAGCATTGTCAATGTGTTTATACCCAATCATACATGGTATCTTAGCATTCTTAGGATCGCCTCTCTGTATCCCAGGTTCGATTCTAGTGAAAGGAGGTCGAGGATTATCAATAAGATTATTATAGTACGCAATCTCCTCCTTAGTAGGGTAAAGATTAAAATAATCATTTAGCTTTGGATCAATCTCCCCTTCTTCAAGTTCCTCAACAACATCCTCAAAATCTTTAGTTCCTAGGTCCTTATTTGAATACAAGGCGGTCGCTAGGTCACTAAATGCATGGTCAAGCTCAACATTAGTTAACCTATTAAGCTCCCTAAGTTCCCTAATCTCACTCTCAATTTGTTCACGTAACAAAGCCACTTCTCTAGGGGAAATGGGTGGATTCGCGTTTTCCATAATGGTCAACGGAATAGTAAATGAATTTATTTTACTAACAAAGGCACGAAGAAATAGATAGACTAAAGAAAACCTAAAAAAATAAAATCTTACTAGAAAGGAATCTAGCAAGTAGACCTAATAAAAAGAAATCCTAACCTAGACAATAACTATTCCCCGGGCTGCGGCGCCAAAAACTTGATGCGTGGGAATTGCACCAGGCTTTACCTCTCGAGGGATCTCGAGAAGCTTACAACCCCCACCAGGCAGTGTACCTGATCGTTGTAATATAGTATAGTGACAAGTACCGGGGGATTGATCGTTCAACTCAGGAATAGTGTCGCTAGGATTAGAAAGCCTAAAAACTAGGTATAGAGGTGAGGGATGATTCTTTTTGTATTTTTATATTTTTATAAAAGCAAGTAAAATCTCGGGTTTTGGAAGAGTGTGCGAAATTAGTTGCTAGTCAACTAACCCAATAACTAAAGATGCAATCAAACTAAATTAACAAAAGTGTAAATAAAACTAATTAAACTAGTGGTGTGAACAATAAATGGGAGAATTGTGTTTACTTAGATTTCATTACTCCCTAAATATCTTTTACAAGTTAATTGTTTGTTACAGTTGCGTGGATGACGGGTTATATTCCTTAATACCAATCGTGGGGTGGCGTACGTACTTCCCCAACTCTATAAGCTCTTACTTCACTCCTATGTTGAGCCTACAAGAAGCTCCCAACATGGGATCATTAGAAATGGCTCATGCATTAAATACAACCATAAAAATCTAGTACGCATTGGTTCATGCTTCTTAAGACGTTCAAGCAAGTTACACTATGGAAGTCTGCCAGTTTTCTTAAGCCTAACATCGAAATCATTCATCCATTACAACTATAAACAAGCAATCAACCTATAATCAACATCTAGGTTTCATTACATCTAAGCAAACACACAAGAGATCTAGCCTAGCATGTTAAAATCAAGACAATCGTAAGATATATTCAAACAACGCATAGACATATTGAATGAATTGAAAGGATACTTATCTTAATTGAACATGAAAGGATTCAAGGGGTGAAAACCCTTGAAAATACTGTTAAAATCGTGCTAGGGTTTATTCAATTCGTCCCTAAAATTCTCATCTTTTGAATGAAAATTACAAAGACTATATATAGATTTTCTAAGGTGACGGCGTCAAGAACAAAATTCTGACGCCGTCAACCCACCGCCCATAATAAAATCGGATTGCCTAGATCCAGATCTGACGCCGTCAAGAGTGTTTTTCTTCTGGGCCGTCAAGAGTAAAGGGACCGTGACGGCCTATCGTGACGCCTTCACGCCCTAGTGCAAAAACATTTTGGATCGTCATGGTCTCTACCCTCTTCACCTCTTGTTTTCCTCTTGACGCCGTCATTAAGGAATTGGTGACGTCGTCAGGTGCTGTTCCCAGCAAGGAAAATTAAGACTTTGCCGTTTTCTTCACTTTTATGCTCCAAAAACGTCCGAAATGCTTCCTTTTCCAGAATTCACTCCAAAAGTACCTAAAATCACAAACTGAACAATTTAGGGCAATATTTGATCAAATAAATTCAATTCCGGGCTTAAATGACCCCCTAAAAATGGATCATTTTTCGCCTCATCAATGTGTTATGGAGTTAGCTAGAAACCACAACGTTTTATTAATACTTGCAAGTTTTTGAAGATAAAAGACAATTCCTAAAAAAAATTCAAATACACAGACATTTATTAGGCACGTACTAAAGTACAGAGTTGTCTGTGTGTGGGCCGTAGCCTTTCCTAAATGTAGCATCTCTTAAGATTGCAGATGTTCCAAGTGCGTTGATGCGTAGGGATTGCACAGGCTTTACCTCTCAAGGGATCTTGAGAAGCTTACAACCCCCACCAGGCAGTGTACCTGATCGATGTAGTATAGTATAATGACAAGTACCGGGGGATTGATCGTTCAGCTAGGAATAGTGTCGCTAGGATTAGAAAACCTAAAGACTAGGTCTAGAGATGAGATATCATTGTTTTTGTATTTTTTAGTTTTTATGAAAGCAATTAAAAATCTCAGTTTTGAAGGAGTTGGGCGGAATTAGTTGCTAGTCAACTAACCCAATTACTAAGATGCAATCAAAATAAAATACTAAAAATGAAAATAAACTATATTAAACTAGTGGTGTGAGCAATATAAGGGAGAATTGTGTTTACTTAGATTTCACTACTCCCTAGATATCTTTTACATGTTAATTACTTGTTACAGTTGCATGGATGACAGATTGTATTTCTTAATACCATTCATGGGGTGGCGTACTTACTTCCCCAATCCTATAAGCGCCTACTTCACTCCTATGTCGAGCCGGATAAGAAGCTCCTAACATGGGATCATTAGAATTTGCTCATGCATTAAATACAACCAATAAAACCTAGTACACATCGGTTCATGTTTCCTAAGACGTTCAAGCATGTTACACAATGGAGATCTGCCAGTTTTCTTAAGCCTAACATTGAAATCATTCATCCATTACAAATATAAACAAGTAATCAACATATAATTAACATCTAGGTTTCATTACATCTAAGCAAACATATGATAGATCTAGCCTAGCATGTTGAAATCAAGACAAGCATAAGATATACTCAAACAACACATAGACATATTGATTGAATTGAAAGAGGACTTATCTTAATTGAACATGAAATGTTTCAAGGGGTAAAAACCCTTGAAAATATTGTAAAATACGACCTAGGGTTTCACAAGTTCGGCCCTAGTATTCTCCACACAAGTTCCTCTTCTCATGAATGAAAAATAGAAAAGTATATATAGTTTTTCTGAGGTGACGGCGTCAAGAACAAATTGCTGACGCCGTCATCTCGCCGCCAAATAATTTCTCGAACTGCCTAGATCTGGGTTTGACGCCGTCATGTATACTCCTTATGCAGGCCATCACCAAAAATACTCTTGACGCCCTTCTCTTGACGCCTTCAGGTTTTCACTGGGTCGTCACGGATTTTACTCCTGACGCCGTCAGGATTTTCTTCTTGACGCCGTCAGGTACTGTTCTCAGCATGGAAAATTAAGTCTTTGCCGTTTTCTTCACTTTTATGCTCAAAAAACGTCGAAAATGCTTCCTTTTCTAGAATTCACTCCCAAAGTACCTAAAATCACAAAAGGAACGATTTAGGGCAATATTTGATCAAATAAATTCAATTCCGGGTTTAAATGACCCCCTAAAAGTGGTTCATTTTTCGCCTCATCATATACCCTTACACTTGAGATTTGCTTGTCCTCAAGCAAATGCGCTTTTATTCTAATCAAAATACAAGTTAGGGGTCATTTAACACTAATATAAAAGTAATTACAACAAATAATCGTTCCACTAAAGACGAAAGACAAGCATGGAGGTCATACACTAGCACCTCACAAATAGTGTTTAGATACTCACATCTCTCGGGTGTAATAAAGTAATATCACAATAGGGAAACGGAAAATATCTCTCACTACCTGTCATAGCAAAATAGATTACCATAGGCTTGGGAAAGGATCAAACCTCCACCACATGGCGTAAGCACCTAGGATAAACTATCAAAGAGGTCTTTTTAAAGGGTTGTAACGTTAGGTGTAGGGATATGAAATACACGGTTTTGTTGGATATAGGCAGTCTTTACTGGTGGCGAGTTAATAATCTTGGTTAATTACATGTATATTATGGCGTTGCTAAGCCAAGACTAGACTCGACTTAAGCTAATAAATGAAAAAAAAAACAAAAACATAAAATAAACATAGAATGAAACGGGATGGTAGTCCGTATGTTTTTTCACTTTTCTTTTTTTTTTCTTTTTTTTTTTGCATACACTCTTACCCTACCATCCAAAATAATACATCATAGGGAATAAACATTCCCTTACACTTGAATTTTTACATACTTTACAAATAACTAATCTAATGACTCGAATTAAGATAATCAAAACACTTGGAGTACTTTTAAGATTAACGTACATATGGGGGTAATATATGATGTTCTTCCCCATTACTCCATAACATAAGTACTTTACCCATGAGTCCCAATCGTCCCAAAACAATATGTACAAGGATATTACTCGACTTAGAAACCATGTAATCAATTAGATAATTAACTTAGGGTTTTACAAATAACAATAATGCACTAAAGATGAGTGCATACACGGAAGGCTAAGGCGATTTGGTTGTACATTTAAGTGGGGTGTAAAAAATTCTTCCTTTAAGTAAGATGCTTAAAGTTAGAAACGAAAAGATAGGCTCGGAGGGGTGTACTAGGAGTTTCGTGTACTAAAAATGAGTACAACGCTAAGGGTATGGGAAAATTAATTGACTTAACTAGCCAAATAATATGACTTAAATGGTCAAGTAATTATGATACGGGTTTAACACAAGGGTGATCCTAATGCCTCTTATCATGTAGTAAATCCTACTACACGAATGTAGTCTCACTAGCGGTCTCGGGATGCATCACTAACGCAAGTTCTAGAATCTAAATGCTACCGGTACACTCATAAGCACTAATAGTAAATGCTTTTCCTATCAAATCTAATGGCGAACCTCACATATTTGGGTGGAAAATTTTTCTGAATAGTACGGTTTTGTGCTAGTCATACAATCTCCTATCCATGAGACGCTTGCTATGGCTAAATTTTCACTCCTAAATGTTGTAAAAAAATTTAAATTTGGCGCTAAAATTACACTAACAAGTATTTCTCATAGTTTTATTACACATCTACCATCAAACAAACAAACTCAAGCGAAAATGTATTTTTAAGGTATCATCATTTTACCCTCCCCTTACACTTAGGATGAACATTGTCCCCTATCTTCAAGTAAAGAATGTAAAAGTGAAATAAGTAAAACGAATGAAATCAAATGCTTCCCTGATTCGCTCGGTATGGATAATAAGGTGGCAAGGTTAGATCTTCCTCCAAGAAAATGAACAATCAAAGCTTCCCTTCCAGAATATAAATCATCTTCTTGTCATACATAACCTGTAAAACCTGAGAAAACAGACAAGGCAACCTCGCATAAAATCGGCGGCAATCTACATATGCTATCAAATCCTAGAAAACAAAATAAGATATAATGCTTGTGGAATGATGTTTGCAGATTTCCTGGAGATTATAAAACTAATGATTCAACAAAAACTTTAAGACTCCGTTAGAAAAACAAAACTGGTAAAATTTCCAGATTTTTACACGTGACGCCGTCAAGAGGAAACTCGTGACGCCGTCAGAAGTGATCTGCAGAAATTCTTATGTTAAGTTTCCGGAAAATTTCTGGAAAAACTTCGTCCTACTTCCTGGAAAATCCTGCAAAACATCATTATGACTCGATACAAGCATTTGACTCTAACAAATACGAATATACATGTTCACTTAATATTGTGGAGAATCATGATCGGTTTTGTTTCTTAAAAACATATTTGGGGTTTCCTCTTACACTTATCTTTTGCGAAATACCTTTGGATGAAGTTAAGACTAGGCCAAACAACAAAATAAAGTATTTTCGTCATTTTAGTCTTGAAACATGATCTACCAATAATAAAAATAAAGCATGCATACCGAAGCAAATAACAAACAAACAAAAATAAAAATCACACAAAGCATGGGTTGCCTCCCAAGAAGCGCTTTTCTTTATTTACGAGTCTTGTAGCTAGACTCAAGGTCATGGGTTACTACGTGACATCATCGTTGGTTTCACTCTCTCATTGTAAATGTTCTTTGTAGAAACCAATCACCTTTTTCTCAATCGCTCATATAATCTTATGGGCAAATTCCTTATCGACTTTATACTTTGGTCCTAGAGTCAAGCAATCTTTTTAGAAAAGACTCTTCTTTTCCCATACATAATCCATGCCCTTTTTCTTATCTTCTTCGTTGATGTCCTCAAAAGCACCAATGTTATCCATGTCAAATCGGGGCACAAAGCGAAATTCTTTCATTTTATTAGGCATCCTATAAGTGATCCTATCGGTGTTACTCACAAATCGGATTGTCCCTTCTATCTCATCATATTCTAACTTGGACTCTTCAACAAACGGTTTACCAAACACAACATTGGATAATCGACAATCGATAACATTAGCAAGATCTTCAACAATCATAAAGTCAGTGATATAAGTGAAATTCCCAACAAAAACATGTAGACCTTTAATTCTCCCGACAAAGTTACAAACTCCACTGGGGTATTTGGGATCTCTTCTAGGTCCAAGTCTTGTTTTCACTATATCATTATAAACACTTGAGGACATAATGTTGTCTGGGGATTTAAAGTCAATGTAAGCATTGTCAACGTGTCTATACCCAATCATACATGGTATCTTAGCATTCTTAGGGTCACCTCTCTTTATCTTAGGTTCGATTCTAGTAAAAGGAGATCGAGGGTTATCAATAAGATTATTATAGTACGCAATCTCCTCCTTAGTGGGGTATAGATTAAAATAATCATCAAGCTTCGGATCAATCTCCCCTTCTTCAAGTTTCTCAACAACATTCTCAAAATCATTAGGCCCCAGGTCCTTATTTGAATACAAGGCGGTCGCTAGGTCACTAAATGCATGGTCGAGCTCAACCTTAATCAACCTGTTAAGCTCCCTAAGTTCCCTAATCTCATTCTCAATTTGTTCACGTAACAAAGCCACTTCTCTAGGGGAAAGGGGTGGATTCACGTTTTCCATAATGGTCAACGGAATAGTCAATGAATTTAATTTACTAACAAAGGCACGAAGAAAAAGATAGACTAAAGAGATCCTAAAAAAATAAAAATAAAATCCTACTAGAAAGGAATCTAGCAAGTAGACCTAATAAAAAGAAATTCTAACCTAGACAATAACTATTCCTCGGGCTGCGGCGCCAAAAACTTGATGCGTAGGGATTGCACCAGGCTTTACCTCTCAATGGATCTTGAGAAGCTTACAACCTCCACCAGGAAGTGTACCTGATCGATGTAGTATAGTATAATGACAAGTACCGGGGGATTGATCGTTCAGCTAGGAATAGTGTCGCTAGGATTAGAAAACCTAAAGAATAGGTCTAGAGATGATGTATGATTCTTTTTGTATTTTTTAGTTTTTATGAAAGCAATTAAAAATCTCGGTTTTGAAGGAGTTGGGCGGAATTAGTTGCTAGTCAACTAACCCAATTACTAAGATGCAATCAAAATAAAATACTAAAAATGAAAATAAACTATATTAAACTAGTGGTGTGAGCAATATATGGGAGAATTGTGTTTACTTAGATTTCACTACTCCCTAGATATCTTTTACATGTTAATTACTTGTTATAGTTGCGTGGATGACGGATTGTATTCCTTAATACCATTCATGGGGTGGCGTTCTTACTTCCCCAATCCTATAAGCGCCTACTTCACTCCTATGTCGAGCCGGCTAAGAAGCTCCTAACATGGGATCATTAGAATTTGCTCATGCATTAAATACAACCAATAAAACCTAGTACACAACGGTTCATGTTTCCTATGACATTCAAGCATGTTACACAATGGAGATCTGCCAGTTTTCTTAAGCTTAACATTGAAATCATTCATCCATTACAACTATAAACAAGTAATCAACATATAATTAACATCTAGGTTTCATTACATCTAAGCAAACACATGATAGATCTAGCCTAGCATGTTGAAATCAAGACAAGCATAAGATATATTCAAACAACACATAGAAATATTGATTGAATTGAAAGAGGACTTATCTTAATTGAACATGAAAGGTTTCAAGGGGTAAAAACCCTTGAAAATATTGTAAAATACGACCTAGGGTTTCACAAGTTCGGCCCTAGTATTCTCCACACAAGTTCCTTTTCTCATGAATGAAAAATAGAAAAGTATATATAGTTTTTCTGAGGTGACGGCGTCAAGAACAAATTGCTGACGCCGTCATCTCGCCGCCAAATAATTTCTCGGACTGCCTAGATCTGGGTTTGATGCCGTCATGTATACTCCTTATGCAGGCCGTCACCAAAAATACTCTTGACGCCCTTCTCTTGAAGCCTTCAGGTTTTCACTGGGTCGTCACGGATTTTACTACTGACGCCGTTAGGATTTTCTTCTTGACGCCGTCAGGTACTGTTCTGAGCATGGAAAATTAAGTCTTTGCCGTTTTCTTCACTTTTATGCTCCAAAAACGTCCAAAATGCTTCCTTTTCCAGAATTCACTCCTAAAGTACCTAAAATCACAAAAGGAACGATTTAGGGCAATATTTGATCAAATAAATTCAATTCCAGGCTTAAATGACCCCCTAAAAGTGGTTCATTTTTCGCCTCATCATGCGTGCTAGCATATGGCCTTCCATATCGCGCAACTTGTATGCACCATTGCCTAGTGCATATGTGACCTCATAGGGTCCTTCCCATTTAGGTCCCAGCTTGCCTGTGTCTTCTGCATGGCTTGCATCATTCGCGCGGTATACAAAGTCTCCGGGCCTGAAAGAAGTGTGTTTGACTTTTGCATCATAATACTTCTTCATCTTTGACTTAGCCTTTGCTTCACGTATAGTTGCGCATTCGCGCCTTTCTTCCAACAGATCCAAGTCTATGCGCCGCTCATCGTCATTTGTTGTGACATTTATTTCGGCCGTACGGATAGTTGGCATTCCAATCTCGGCTGGTATGACAGCTTCTGTCCCATAGACAAGAGAGAATGGTGTGTCTCCAGTACTGGTTTTTATTGTCGTGCGGTGCGCCCATAAAACATGTGACAATTCATCCACCCACCTTCCTTTATGTTTGTCAAGGCGCGTTTTATTCCTTCGCCAAAACTGCGATTCACGCGTTCAACCAATCCATTGGTTTGTGGGTGCTTAACTAAAGCAAAGTGTTGTGTAATGTTTAATTGCGCACACCAGTCTTTGAACGGGTTGTCACAGAATTGTTTTCCATTGTCCGAAATAATCTCTCCAGGTAGGCCAAAGCGACATACAATGTTGTCCCAAATGAAGCGTTTAACTTGGTTGCCTGTGATGTTTGCCACTGCTTTTGCCTCAATCCACTTAGTAAAATAATCTATAGCTACGATGAGGAAGTTTAGCCTTCCCGCTGCAACCGAGAAAGGGCCTGTGATGTCAATGCCCCATTTATAGAATGGCCATGGTGAGGTGATGGGGGTTAGCTCTTGTTGTGGTCAGCGCGGAATTGGCCTGTGGACTTGGCAATCACTGCATTTATTTATCATATCCCGCGCGTCGCGGTGCATAGTAGGCCAATAGTATCCTGACCGCAGGGCGCGCGCCACTACAGACCGTGGTCCTGAGTGCATACTGCATGAACCAGCGTGGATCTCTCGGAGTACGTAATCTTCCTGAAGAGGTCCAATGCACCGAAGCCATGGTTGTAGGAATGAACGTCGATATAGGATGCCATCTCGGAGTTCAAATCTCTGTGCTGTGCGCCATACCCTACGAGCGTCCTTCTGTTCTTGTGGTAAGATCCATTTTCTTATAAATTTGATGATAGGTGTCATCCACGTAGGATCCTGTTCCTCTATCACCGTGGATATTTCTATCTTCGAGATTGATTTATTTTTCAGAGTTTCCACCAATACCTGTTTTGATAGGTGCGCAAAGCTTGTAGATGCGATCTTGCTAAGCGCGTCAGCTTTCCTGTTTTCCCTTCTAGGGACTTGTTTGATGGTGAACCTATCGAAATTCTGAATTAAAGACTTGGTTTTTTCGAAGTATTGGACCATGTTCTCTTCTTTAGCCTCATATTCACCTAGTACGTGGTTGGCTACTAGCCGGGAATCTACGTTTGCCTCTAGGTTGCGTACACCCATTTGAGTTGCAATGCGTAGTCCAACAAGTAGAGCTTTATATTCTGCCTCATTGTTTGTGGCTGTGAATTCAAAACGGAGTGCGTAAGTGAATTCCACTCCGTCTGGGTTAGTGAGGATAAGGCCTGAGCCGGATCCATCCACGCACGAGGATCCATCTGTGAATAGAATCCATGGTTCTTGTAATTCTACCTTTCTCGTTGGAGGTGGAGTATCGGTATCTGGCTTCTCAATAATAAAGTCAGCTAATATCTGCCCCTTGATTGCAGTGTGTGGTCTATACGAGATGTTATGCTCGCTCAATAACACACTCCATTTTTGTAGCCGTCCTGATGCGTCAGGTTTAGAGATAACTTGTTTGATAGGTTGGTCCGTTGTTACAGCTATTGGGTGCACCTGAAAGTATCTGCGCAGTCTTTTAGCTGCAAATACTAAAGCTAGGACCAGCTTTTCCATAGCAGTGTAGTTAGTCTCCGTCTTCTTAAGCACTTTACTTACGAAGTATATGGGTGTTTGAACGGAGTTCCTATCTGTCAATAGCACCGCGCTGACTGCTCCATGAGTTGTAGATAAGTACATGATCAATTCTTCTCCTGGTCGGGGTGCGACAAGTTTGGGAAGCGCTGCAAGATGTTGCTTAAGCTGTTGAAAAGCTTCCTCCGCCTCCTCAGTCCAACGAAAGTCTCCCTTCTTTGTGCACTTCTTGAGTGTCTTAAAGAGAGGGAGTGACTTGTCTGCTGATTTGGACAAGAATCGATTTAGCCCAGCTAGCTTTCCATTTAATGACTGGACTTATTTCAATGTGCGTGGTGAAGGGAGATCAATGACAGCTTTTGTCTTTTCTGGGCAGGGCTTGACGCCATCTGGTTCTATTAAATATCCAAGAAACATGCCTTCTGTCGCGCCAAAAGTACACTTCTTGGGGTTTAACTTCATGTTTATCAATGTCTCCTCGATGTCGCGCACCAATTCTTCCTCGATATGACTCTTGATGACAAGGTCATCGACATAGACTTCTAGGTTGCGACCTACTTGCTTTTCAAACGTCGTGTCCACCAATCGCTGGTATGTTGCTCCCGCGTTCTTTAGACCAAAGAGCATTTTTGTATAGCAATAGACCCCTTAACTTATGTGGAAGGATGTTTTCTCTTCATCTTCCTCAGCCATCTGAATTTGATGGTACCCTTTGTATGCGTCTAGGAAACATTTAAAGGGATATCCACACAGAGATTCTATCTTCCAATCTATCTCTGGTAGCGGGTAGCAGTCCTATGGACATGCTTTATTAAGATCAGTAAAGTCTACGCACATTCTCCAACTGCCATCACTCTTTTTTACCATTACTAGATTGGAAAGCCAGTCATGGTAGTAGACTTCCCGCATAATGCCTGCGTCTACCAGTTTGTGTACTTCTTCCAGGATGGCTTTTGCGCGATCTGGAGCTTGGTCGCGCTTTTTCTGTCGTATTGGAGGAAATCCTTGTCGGATTTGTAGCTTGTGCTCCGTGATAGATCGTGGCACTCCAGTCATGTGCTTTGGTTCCCATGCAAAGATATCTAGGTTCTTTTGCAAGAGTGCGCTGATACGTGGGAATCGCACCAGGCTTTACCTCTCGAGGGATCTCGAGAAGCTTACAACCCCCACCAGGCAGTGTACCTGATCGTTGTAGTATAGTATAGTGACAAGTACCGGGGGATTGATCGTTCAACTCAGGAATAGTGTCGCTATTATTAGAAAGCCTAAAAACTAGGTCTAGAGGTGAGGGATGAATCTTTTTGTATTTTTATATTTTTATAAAAGCAAATAAAATCTCGGTTTTTGAAAGAGTGGGCGGAATTAGTTGCTACTCAACTAACCCAAATTAATTAAGATGCAATCAAAATAAAATAACAAAAATGAAATGAAATCTAATTAAACTAGTGGTGTAAACAATAATGAGGAAAATTGTGTTTACTTAGGTTTCATTACTCCCTAGATATCTTTTACAGGTTGATAATTTGTTACAATTGCATGGATGACGGGTCGTATTCCTTAATACTAGTCGTAGGGCCGTGTACAATATTCCCTAACTCTATAGGATCCTACTTCACTCCTATGTCGAGCCGTTAGAAGCTTCTAACATGGGATCATTAGAATTCTCCTACGCATTAAATACAATCAAAAATCATAGTACACCTCTGATCATGTTTCTTAAGACGTTCAAGCATGTTACCAATGGAAGTCTGCCAGTTTTCTTAAGCCTAACATCGAATACAATCATCCGTAACAACTATAAACAAACAATCAACCCATAATTAACGTCTAGGTTTCACTACATCTAAGCAAACACAAAAGAGATCTAGCCAAGCATGTTAAATTGAAGACAAGTGTAAGATATATTCAAGCAACACATAGACATATTGATTGAATTGAAAGAGTACTTATCTCAATTGAACATAAGAAGTTTCAAATGGTAAAAACCCTTGAAAAAGCTGTGAAAATCAGACTAGGGTTTCTCTCCAAAGTTATACCCTAAAAGTTACACACTAATGAATGAATGATGAGGCGAAAAATGAACCACTTTTAGAGGGTCGTTTAAGCCAGGAATTGAATTTATTTGATCAAATATTGCCCTAAATCGTTCCTTTTGTGATTTTAGGTACTTTGGGAGTGAAATCTGGAAAAGGAAGCAATTCGGACATTTTTGGAGCATAAAAGTGAAGAAAACGCCAAAGACTTAATTTTCCAAGCTGGGAACAGTAGGTGACGGTGTCAAGAGTATCATCTTGACGGCGTCAAGAGTAATTTTCATGACGACCCAGTACAGAAATGAAGGCGTCACAAGGAAGAGCGTCAAGAGTAAAATACGTGACGGCTTGGAAAAAGTTATAACGTGACGGCGTCAGATGTAGATCAAGGCAGTCCGAGAATTCTTTTGGCGGCGAGATGACGGCGTCACCTATTTGGTCTTGACGCCGTCAGCCTCAATTTCCTATATATAGTTTTCTAATTTTCATTCATTAGGAGGAACGAGTTTGGAGAAACCCTAAGGCCGAACCATATACGATTTTTACAGGTTTTTCAAGGGTTTTCAGCCCTTGAACCCTTTCATGTGTAATTGAGATAAGTGTTCTTCTAATTCAATCAATATGTCTATGTGTTGGTTGTCTATATCTTGTGCTTGTCTTAATTCCACCATGCTAGGCTAGATTTATCTTGTGTTTGCTTAGATCTAATGAAACCTAGATGTTGATTATGTGTTGATTACTTGTTTATGGTTGTATTGGATGAATGATTTCGATGTTAGGCTTAAGAAAACTGGCAGAACTCCAAATGGTAACATGCTTGAACGTCTTAGGAAACATGAACTGACGTGCACTAGGTTTTATTGGTTGTATTTAATGCATGAGTAAATTCTAATGATCCCATGTTAGGAGCTTCTTAGCCAGCTCGACATAGGAGTGAAGTAGGCACTCATAGGATTGGGGAATTAAGTGCGCCACCCCATGAATGGTATTAAGGAATACAATCCGTCATCCACGCAACTATAACAAGTAATTAACGTGTAAAAGATATCTAGGGAGTAGTGAAATCTAAGTAAACATATTTCTCCACTTATTGCTCACAACCTTAGTTTAATTTAGATTATTTTCATTTCTAGTATTTTATTTTGATTGCATCTTTAGTATTTGGTTAGTTGACTAGCAACTAATTCCGCCCAAATCCTTCAAACCCGAGATATTTACTTGCTTTCTATAAAATATAAAAATACAAAAATAATCATCCTTCATCTCTAGAACTAGTATTTAGGTTTTCTAATCCTAGCGACACTATTCCTAGCTGAACGATCAATCCCCCGGTACTTGTCACTATACTATACTACAACGATCAGGTACACTGCCTGGTGGGGGTTGTAAGCTTCTCAAGATCCCTTGAGAGGTAAAGCCTGGTGCAATCCCTACGCATCAAGTTTTTGGCGCCACAGCCCGGGGAATAGTTATTGTCTAGGTTAGAATCTCTTTTTATTAGGTCTACTTGCTAGATTCCTTTCTAGTAAGATTTTATTTTTATTTTTCTAGGTTTTCTTTAGTCTATCTTATTTCTTTGTGTTTTTGTTCGTAACTTTTCACCACCCGACATCATGGATGACGGGAACATCTTTGAACCCGTCATCCCACCACAACAAAACCCACCACTAGAACCTCTTAGGCCCCGAACCTTAGGAGAGTATTCCCGACCTAGCCACCAAGGCTACCGAAAAAACATTGAGCTCACCGGAGCCAATGTGACCCCCTTGCGATCCGACACCATCCGGTTGGTGCAAAGCGGATGTGCATTCCATGGACTTCATTCCGAAGATCCAAACCAACATCTTAAGGACTTCCTTAAAATCGTAGACTCCATAGACCTAGATGTTGAAACTAGAGAGACAACCCGATTACGCCTATTCCAATTCTCTCTACGGGATCAGGCTAGTCAATGGCTTGAGCGTTTACCCGCGGGATCCATCACCACATGGGATGATCTCACCACTCGTTTCCTTGCTCAATTTTTCTCACCGGGGAGAACTACTAAGCTTAGAAATGACATCTTGATGTTCCAACGACATCAAAATGAATCTCTTTATGAAGCATGGACTCGTTTCAAGGACTTACTCCAAAAAGCCCCTCATCATGGCATAGATCATTGGCTCCAAGTCCAAATCTTTTATGACCATATCGATCTCTCCACGAGGCGAGCCATTGACCAATCGGCCGGTGGTAAGCTACGTGATCTAAGTGCGGAACAATCATGGGAACTCATAGAAGATCTTGCTCTCTATGACAACGAAAGTTGGAATGGTCCCCGTGATGTGAACAAAACGGTCAAGGCAATATCTTTGCCTTCGAACAACTCTAGCACTCCCGACCGTAGGATCTTGGAACTTGAGGACCAAGTCAAGTTTCTCATGAAATCTTACGAAGCTCCTAAGCCTTCAAGCCAAGTGAACAAAATCACTTCTTCATGCGAATTATGTAGTGGTCCCCATGACACTCGTGATTGTGTGGAACTCCCCGGAAAAGCTTTTGCGGACTACGCATCCATGCGTACCGACGGAGCGGGAGATAAGTGGTACACTTTTAAGCCCGAACCAAACCCTTACGGTGATTCATACAACCCCTCTTGGAAAAATCACCCAAACCTTAGGTGGAACCAAAATCAACCCAATTCTTCGAATCCGCCTAATCGTTACCAACCAAACGGTCCACCCTCCAACCGTACTTTCAACAACAATCCTTCTAACAACTATGGTAGTACCAACAATCTTGAAGGATTGATGTCAAAGTTCATGGCATCTCAAGAAGCTCACATATCTAATTTTGAAGCCGATTTCAAACAAAAGCAAAGCGAGATGACCACAAAAATTGACGCATTGTTGAAAGTTCTCAATGACCGAGAAATGGGAGCACTCCCAAGCGACACAGTCAAGAATCCGAAACTAAACGTTAATTCCATATCTTCAGTTTCGTCACCCACTTCGTGTCCACAATACTACTCGGTTAAATCAACGAGCATGTGTTTCAAACAAAACCAAATTCTTCAAAAGGACCAATCAAGTGAAACACCCGATATAAAACCGGTCAAAAGTATAGTTGAAACACCTCCTACGCAAGACCTTGACGATGAATTCAAGGAACTTCACCTTGAACGCCCCGTCATTGATGTCTTAGCCCGTGCTCCCTACTATAGTGCCCTCCTAGAAAAATATGAGAAGTTTAAACTAGGTAAAAATGGGACCGCCTTCGTTCAAAACACGTTGCCTAAAAAGCTTGATGATCCGGGTATATTTGTTTTGCCTTGTAAGATAGGAAGATCCAAAGCTTTCGACACACTAGCCGATTTAGGGTCAAGCCTCAACTTGATTCCCTTATCCCTATTCACAACTCTTAAGCTAGGAAAGTTAGAGGAAACGGAGGTATTGATAGGTCTAGCGGATGGAAGTATTGCCCACCCGGTTGGAATGATTAAGGATGTAGTTGTTCACGTAGGAAGGTTAACTATATTAGCGGATTTTCACGTCCTAGACATGGTTAGTGACACTACATGCCCATTATTGGTAGGAAGAGGATTTTTAGCAATCGCTAGCGCCATGATAGATTGTAAGGAGTCTAAGATAGCGGTAGGTGAAGGCGATACTTGGTCAGTGTACGATGTCAAGAAGCATAGTTATGATTGTGATGATGAACCGACACCGCATTGGGTACAGATGAATAGGAGACCATCTAGATATGGACCTTGGATAGAAAGGAACTTTATAGGACCTCAATGCCCATTCTATCTAGAAAAAGATTTCGTTGAAAAGACACATTCGGTGGAACAACTAATAGCTAGAGATGAAGAGCTAGATCCCTTTGAAGACCCCTTAGTCTTTAGGAAGATGATTGAGTTCTTGAGCGTAATGCCTATTAATATAGAGATGAATAAGTGGAAAAGAGAGGGATACAAGTGTAAATGGAGGTGGGACAAGCCACCTAAAGAAGGTGACGGATCATGGCATATGAGGATGACTTTGTATGATCCGGATGGAGAAAAGTTTGAAAGGTCATACCATACTAAGGAAACCGATAGGAAGTTGAAACCCAAGTTTGATCCCAAAGATGTCCTCAATGAGGAACTCACCCGTGTCACGTAGTAACCTATGACCTTGAGTCTAGCTACAAGACTCGTAAATAAAGAAAAGCGCTTCTTGGGAGGCAACCCATGCTTTGTGTGATTTTATTTTGTTTGTTTGTTATTTGCTTCCGTATGCATGTTTTATTTTTTTTGTTGGTAGATCATGTTTCTAAACTAAAAAGTGGTAATACTTTACTTTGTTGTTTTGGCCTAGTCTTAACTCCACCTAAAAGTTTTTTGCAAAAGATAAGTGTAAGGGGAAACCCCAAATATGTTTTTAAGAAACAAACCGATCATGATTCTCCACAATATTAAGTGAACATGTATATTCGTATTTGTTAGAGTCAAATGCTTGTATTGAGTCATAATGAAGTTTTGCATGATTTTCCAGGAAGTAGGACCAAGTTTTTCTAGAAATTTTCCAGAAACTTAACACAAGAATTTCTGCAGGTCACTTCTGACGGCGTCACGAGTTTACTCTTGACGGCGTCACGTGCAAAAACCTGGAAATTTTACCAGTTTTGTTTTTCTAACGGAGTTTTAAAGTTTTTGTTGAATTATTAAGTTTTATAATCTCCAGGAAATCTGCAAACTTCATTCCACATGCATTATATCTTACTTTGTTTTCAAGGATTTAGTAACATATATAGATTGCCGCCGATTTTATGCGAGGTTGCTTTGTTTGTTTTCTCAGGATTTACAGGTTATGTATGACAAGAAGATGATTTATATTCTGGAAGGGAAGCTTTGATTGTTCATTTTCTTGGAGGAAGATCTAACCTGGCCACCTTATTATCCATACCGAGCGAATCAGGGGAGTATTTGATTTAATTTGTTTTACTTATTTCACTTTTACATTCTTTACTTGAACATTGGGGACAATGTTCATCTTAAGTGTAAGGGGAGGGTAAAATGATGATACCTTACAAATCCACTTTCGCTTGAGTTTGCTTGTTTGATGGTAGATGTGTAATAAAACTATGAGAAACACTTGTTAGTGCAATTTTAGCGCCAAATTTAATTTTTTTTACAATATTTAGGAGTGAAACTTTAGCCATAGCAAGCGTCTCATGGATAGGAGATTGTATGACTAGCACATAACCGTACTATTCAGAAAAATTTTCCACCCAAATATGTGAGGTTCGCCTTTAGATTTGATAGGAAAAGCATTTACTATTAGTGCTTATGAGTGTACCGGTAGCATTTAGATTCTAGAACTTGCGTTAGTGATGCATCCCGAGACCGCTAGTGAGACTACATTCGTGTAGTAGGATTTACTACATGATAAGAGGCATTAGGATCACCCTTGTGTTAAACCCGTATCATAATTACTTGACCATTTAAGTCATATTACTTGGCTAGTTAAGTCAACTAATTTTTCCCACACCATTAGCGTTGTACTCATTTTTAGTACACGAAACCCCTAGTACACCCCTCCGAGCCTATCTTTTCGTTTCTAACTTTAAGCATCTTACTTAAAGGAAGAATTTGTTACACCCCACTTAAATGTACACCCAAATCTCCTTAGCCTTCCGTGTATGCGCTCATTTTTAGTGCATTATTGTTATTTGTTAAACCCTAAGTTAACTATCTAATTGATAACATGGTTGCTAAGTCGAGTCATATCCTTGTACATATTGTTTTGGGACGATTGGGACTCATGGGTAAAGTACTTATTTTATGGAATAATGGGGAAGAACATCATATATTACCCCCATATGTACGTTAATCTTAAAAGTACTCCGAGTGTTTTGATTTTCTTAATTCGAGTCATTAGATTAGTTTATTGTAAAGTATGTAAAAATTCAAGTGTAAGGGGAATGTTCATTCCCTATGATGTATTATTTTGGATGGTAGGGTAAGAGTGTATGCAACAAAAAAAAAAAAAAAAAAAAAAAATCGAAAAATCAAGAAAAAGAAAAAAAAAATAGAAAAAGAAAAGAGAAAAAAAAAACATACGGACTACCATCCCGTTTCATTCTATGTTCATTTTATGTTTTTGTTATTTTTCATTTATCAGCTTAAGTCGAGTCTAGTCTTGGCTTAGCAACGCCACATTGTACATGTAATTAACCAAGATTGTTAACTCGCCACCAGTAAAGACTGCCTTTATTCAACAAAACCGTGTATTTCATATCCCTACACCTAACGTTACAACCCTTTAAAAGACCTCTTTGATAGTTTATCCTAGGTGCTTACGCCATGTGGTGGAGGTTTGATCCTTTCCCAAGCCTATGGTAATCTATTTTGCTATGACAGGTAGTGAGAGATGTTTTCCATTTCCATATTGTAATTTATACTTTATTACACCCGAGAGATGTGAGTATCTAAACACTATTTGTGAGGTGCTAGTATATGACCTCCGTGCTTGTCTTTGGTCTTTAGTGGAACGATTATTTGTTGTAATTACTTTTATACTAGTGTTAAATGACCCATAACTTGTATTTTGACTAGAATAAAAGTTCATTTGCTTGAGGACAAGCAAATCTCAAGTGTAAGGGTATATGATGAGGCAAAAAATGAACCACTTTTAGGGGGTCATTTAAGCCCGGAATTGAATTTATTTGATCAAATATTGCCCTAAATCGTTCCTTTTGTGATTTTAGGTACTTTGGGAGTGAAATCTGGAAAAGGAAGCAATTCGGACATTTTTGGAGCATAAAAGTGAAGAAAACGCCAAAGACTTAATTTTCCAAGCTGGGAACAGTAGGTGACGGTGTCAAGAGTATCATCTTGACGGCGTCAAGAGTAATTTTCATGACGACCCAGTACAGAAATGAAGGCGTCACAAGGAAGAGCGTCAAGAGTAAAATACGTGACGGCTTGGAAAAAGTTATAACGTGACGGCGTCAGATGTAGATCAAGGCAGTCCGAGAATTCTTTTGGCGGCGAGATGACGGCGTCACCTATTTGGTCTTGACGCCGTCAGCCTCAATTTCCTATATATAGTTTTCTAATTTTCATTCATTAGGAGGAACGAGTTTGGAGAAACCCTAAGGCCGAACCATATACGATTTTTACAGGTTTTTCAAGGGTTTTCAGCCCTTGAACCCTTTCATGTGTAATTGAGATAAGTGTTCTTCTAATTCAATCAATATGTCTATGTGTTGGTTGTCTATATCTTGTGCTTGTCTTAATTCCACCATGCTAGGCTAGATTTATCTTGTGTTTGCTTAGATCTAATGAAACCTAGATGTTGATTATGTGTTGATTACTTGTTTATGGTTGTATTGGATGAATGATTTCGATGTTAGGCTTAAGAAAACTGGCAGATCTCCAAATGGTAACATGCTTGAACGTCTTAGGAAACATGAACTGACGTGCACTAGGTTTTATTGGTTGTATTTAATGCATGAGTAAATTCTAATGATCCCATGTTAGGAGCTTCTTAGCCAGCTCGACATAGGAGTGAAGTAGGCACTCATAGGATTGGGGAATTAAGTGCGCCACCCCATGAATGGTATTAAGGAATACAATCCGTCATCCACGCAACTATAACAAGTAATTAACGTGTAAAAGATATCTAGGGAGTAGTGAAATCTAAGTAAACATATTTCTCCACTTATTGCTCACAACCTTAGTTTAATTTAGTTTATTTTCATTTCTAGTATTTTATTTTGATTGCATCTTTAGTATTGGGTTAGTTGACTAGCAACTAATTCCGCCCAAATCCTTCAAACCCGAGATATTTACTTGCTTTCTATAAAATATAAAAATACAAAAATAATCATCATTCATCTCTAGAACTAGTATTTAGGTTTTCTAATCCTAGCGACACTATTCCTAGCTGAACGATCAATCCCCCGGTACTTGTCACTATACTATACTACAACGATCAGGTACACTGCCTGGTGGGGGTTGTAAGCTTCTCAAGATCCCTTGAGAGGTAAAGCCTGGTGCAATCCCTACGCATCATTGAAAATTGCAAAACTATATCTAGATTTTACAGGGTGACGGCGTCAAGAAGATAATTCTGACGCCGTCAACTCGCCGCCCATAATGAAATCGGATTGCCTAGATCCACTTTTGACGCCGTCATGTGTAATTCTGTTCTGGGCCGTCACTAACATTTGGACCATGAAGGCCTATGGTGACGCCGTCATGTCCATAGTACAAAACTCTCTGGACCGTCACGGACTTCATCCACTTCTACCTCTTGTATTACTCTTGACGCCGTCATTAAGAAACTTCTGACGCCGTCGGGACCTGTTCACAGCAAGGAAAATTAAGACTTTGCCGTTTTCTTCACTTTTATGCTCCAAAAACGTCCAAAATGCTTCCTTTTCCAGAATTCACTCCAAAAGTACCTAAAATGACAAAAGGAACGATTTAGAGCAATATTTGATCAAATAAATTCGAATCCGGGCTAAAATGACCCCCTAAAAACGGTTCATTTTTCGCCTCATCAAATACCCTTACACTTGATATTTGCTTGTCCTCAAGAAAATGCGCTTTTATTCTAATCAAAATACAAGTTAGGGGTCATTTAACACTAATATAAAAGTAATTACAACAAATAATCGTTCCACTAAAGACCAAAGACAAGCACGGAGGTCATACACTAGCACCTCACAAATAGTGTTTAGATACTCACATCTCTCGGGTGTAATAAAGTATATATCACAATATGAAATGGAAAACATTTCTCACTACCTGTCATAGCAAAATAGATTACCGTAGGCTTGGGAACGGATCAAACCTCCACCACTTGGCGTAAGCACCTAGGATAAACTATCAAAGAGGTCTTTCAAAGGGTTATAACGTTAGGTGTAGGGATATGGAATACACGGTTTTGTTGGATATAGGCAATATTTACTGGTGGCGAGTTAATCATCTTGGTTAATTACATATACAATATGGCGTTGCTAAGCCAAGACTAGACTCAACTTAAGCTATTAAATGAAAAATAACAAAAACATAAACATAGAATGAAACGGGATGGTAGTCCGTATGTTTTTTTCTTTTTCCTTTTTTTTCTATTTTTTTTCTTTTTCTTAATTCTGTCGATTTTTTTTTTTTTTTTTTTTTTTTTTTTTTTTGCATACACTCTTACCCTACCATCCAAAATAATACATCATAGGGAATGTATATTCCCCTTACACTTGAATTTTTACATACTTTACAATAAACTACTCTAATAACTCGAATCAAGATAATCAAAACACTTGGAGTACTTTTTAAGATTAACGCACATATGGGGGTAATATATGATGTTCTTCCCCATTACTCCATAACACAAGTACTTTACCCATGAGTCCCAATCGTCCCAAACAATATGTACAAGATATAACTCGACTTAGCAACCATGTAATCAATTAGATAATTAACTAAGGGTTTAAACAAATAACAATAATGCACTAAAGATGAGTGCATACACGGAAGGCTAAGGCGATTTGGTTGCACATTTTGGTGGGTTGTAACAAATTCTTCCTTTAAGTAAGATGCTTAAAGTTATAAATGAAAAGATAGGCTCGGAGGGGTGTACTAAGGGTTTCGTGTACTAAAAATGAGTACAACGCTAAGGTGTGGGAAAAATTAGTTGACTTTACTAGCCAAATAATATGACTTAAATGGTCAAGTAATTATGATACGGGTTTAACACAAGGGTGATCCTAATGCCTCTTATCTTGTAGTAAATCCTACTACACGAATGTAGTCTCACTAGCGGTCTCGGGATGCATCACTAACGCAAGTTCTAGAATCTAAATGCTACCGGTACACTCATAAGCACTAGTAGTGAATGCTTTTCCTATCAAAACTAAAGGCGGACCTCACATATATGGGTAGAAAATTTTTCTGAATGGTACGGTTTTGTGCTAGTCATACGACTCCTATCCGTGAGACGCTTGCTAAGGCTAAAGTTTCACTCCTAAATGTTGTAAAATTTTTTAAATTTGGCGCTAAAATTACACTAACAAGTATTTCTCTTAGTTTTATTACACACCTACCATCAAACAAACAAACTCAAGTGCAATTGTATCCTATAAGGTATCATCATTTACCCTCCCCTTACACTTAGGATGAACATTGTCCCTAATGTTCAATTAAAGAATGTAAAAGTAAAACATGTAAAAGAATGAAAGCAAATACTCCCCTGATCCGTTCGGTGTGGATAGTGTGGTAACAAGGTTAGATCTTCCTCCAAGAAAATGAACATTCAAAGCTTCCCTTCCAGAAAAATAAATCATCTTCTTGTCATACATAACCTGTTAAACCTGAGAAAACAAACAAGGCAACTTCGCATAAAATCGGCGGCAATCTATATATACTAACAAGTCCTAGAAGGCAAATTAAGATATAATGCTTGTGTAATGAATGTTTGCAGATTTCCTGGAGTTTATAAAACTAAAGATTTAACAAAAACTTTAAGACTCCGTTAGAAAAAACAAAACTAGCAAAATTTCCAGAATTTTACACATGACGCCGTCAGAAGTGACCTGTAGAAATCTTTACGTTAAGTTTCTGGAAAATTTCTGGAAAAACGTATGTCCTACTTCCTGGAAAATCCTGCAAAACATCATTATGACTCGATACAAGCATTTGACTCTAACAAATACTAATACACATGTCCATTTAATATTCTGGAGAATCATGATCAATTTTGTTCTTAAAAACAAATTTGGGGTTTCCCCTTACACTTATCTTTTTGCAAAATACCTTTATATGAAGTTAAGACGAAGTTAAACGACAAAATAAATCATTTTCACAATTTTAGTTTGAAACATGATCTACCAACAATAAAAATAAAGCATGCATACGGAAGCAAATAACAATCAAACAATTAAAAATCACACAAAACATGGGTTGCGTCCCAAGAAGCGCTTTTCTTTATTTTACGAGTCTTGTAGCTAGACTCAAGGTCATGGGCAATTACGTGACCTCATCGTTGGTCTCATTCTCTAGGTCATCTCCAATCTTAGTTTTGTATTCCGGACCTAGTTGCAAGCATTCCTTGTAGAAACCAAGTATTCTATTCATAACATATTCTACTCCTCTACGTCTATCCTCATCATTCCTATAGTAAACCGCTTGCTTGTGTTCCTTTTCTATGTTTGATAGAAGGCTGTATTGTTCAATCTTATAAGGCATTTGATAAGCAATCTCATCATTCTCTTCTTTGAATCTAACTATTCCTAAGGCCGGGTCATAACTCATCCAGATGCCTCAACAAACGGTTTTCCAAACACTACTTGACTTAGGCAATCATCTATTACCGGACGAGTATCCTCTACTATCACAAAGTCAATAACATAAGTGAAGTTTCCTACAAATACATGAAATCCTCTTACTCTTCCTACAAAATTGCTTATCAAATTCTTGTTGGGCATTATCCTATAACCAAGTTGCTTCTTCATTACCCAATTATAATAGGTCCTAGTCATGATCTTTATAGGAGACCTAGGATCGATATAAGCTTTCCATACATGCATATGCCCAATGTTGCATGGTATGTTGATGTTAGAGGGATCTCCTACTTTAATAAGGGGTGAACCAAGGATATATGGTGTCTCGGGATCATCGAATAAATCCTTGTGCTATTCCCGTTCTTCCTTGGTGGGCAACTTATCAAAGTACTCTTCTACGTTTTCTACTTCCTATAGCTTTTCTCCCTTATTAACCTCAACTTCCTTAATCTCATCCCTAGTCTCAGTTTCTATTCCAACTTCATCCTTGTCACTTTCTTCTATATTCTTATCTATTGGCTTAATGGTGACAACATTGACAAAGTGGATGTGTTTGGATGATGAAGGGTCCTTAATTTGGATTTCGCTATTGGTGTCCCTAGTGTCCTTCCTAGGTGTAGTAAGCACTTGGTTGTTGAGGGCTTTCAACAAGTTGTCAATCTTATTGGTCATCTCCGTTTGTTGTTGATTGAATTCGGTTTCAAACTTAGCTATGCGAGATTCTTGAGATGCCATGAACTTGGACATCAATCCTTCAAGATTATTGGTACCACCATAGTTATTAGAAGGATTGTTGTTGAAAGTACAGTTAGCGGTTGGACCGTTTGGTTGGTAATGATTAGGCGGATTGGAAGAATTGTTTTGGTTTTGTTTCCACCTAAGGTTCGGGTAATTTTTTCAAGAAGGGTTGTAGGAATCACCGTAAGGGTTTGGCTCGGGTTTGAAAGTGTACCACTTATCTCCCGCTTCATCGGTACGCGAGGATACGTAGTCCGCAAAAGCTTGTCCGGGGAGTTCCACGCAATCACGAGTGTCATGGGGACCACTACATAATTCGCATGAAGAAGTGATTTTGTTCACTTGGCTTGAAGGCTTGGGAGCTTCGTATGATTTCATGAGAAACTTGACTTGGTCTTCAAGTTCTATGATCCTACGGTCGGGAGTGCTAGAATTGTTCGAAGGCAAAGATATTGCCTTGACCGTTTTGTTCAAATCACGGGGATCATTCCAACTTTCGTTGTCATAGAGAGCAAGATCTTCTATGAGTTCCCATAATTCTTCCGCACTAAGATCACGTAGCTTGCCACCGGCCGATTGGTCAATGGTTCGCCTTGTGGAGAGATCGATATGGTCATAGAAGATTTGGACTTGGAGCCAAAGATCTATGCCATGATGAGGGACTTTTTGGAGTAAGTCCTTGAAACAAGTCCATGCTTCATATAGAGTTTCACCTTGACGTTGTTGGAACATCAAGATATTATTTCTAATCTTGGTAGTTCTCCCCGGTGGGAAAAATTGAGCAAGGAAACGAGTGGTGAGATCATCTCATGAGGTGATGGATCCCACGGGTAGACGTTCAAGCCATTGACTAGCTTGATCACGTAGAGAGAATTGGAATAGGCGTAATCGGGTCGACTCTCTAGTTGTAACATCAAGGTCTATAGAATCTACGATTTTAAGGAAATCCTTGAGATGTTGATTAGGATCTTCGGAACGAAGTCCATGGAATGCACATCCGCTTTGCACCAACCGGATGGTGTCAGATCGCAAGGGGGACACATTGGCTCCTTGAGTGAGCTCAATAGTGTTTCGATAGCCTTGCTGGCTAGGACGGGAATACTCTCATAGGGTTCGGGGCCTAAGAGGTTGGTTTTCTAGTGGTGGGTTTTGTGGGTGGTTTTGTTGTGGTGGGTTGATGGGTTCAAAGATGTTACCACCTTCCATAATGTCGGATGGTAAAGGTATGAACAAAGACACGAAGAAATAAGATATACAAAAGAAAACCTAGAAATAAAAATAAAATCTTACTAGAAAGGAATCTAGCAAGTAGACCTAATAAAAAGAAATCCTAACCTAGACAATAACTATTCCCCGGGCTGCGGCGCCAAAAACTTGATACGTGGGAATCGCACCAGGCTTTACCTCTCGAGGGATCTCGAGAAGCTTACAACCCCCACCAGTCAGTGTACCTGATCGTTGTAGTATAATATAGTGACAAGTACTGGGGATTGATCGTTCAACTCAGGAATAGTGTCACTAGGATTAGAAAGCCTAAAAACTAGGTCTAGAGGTGAGGGATGACTCTTTTTGTATTTTTATAAAAGCAAATAAAATCTTGGTTTTTGGAAGAGTGGGCGGAATTAGTTGCTACTCAACTAACCCAAATTAACTAAGATGCAATCAAAATAAAATAACAAAAATGAAATGAAATCTAATTAAACTAGTGGT
Organism: Artemisia argyi; assembly: GCA_030686995.1. Classification (NCBI taxonomy): domain Eukaryota; kingdom Viridiplantae; phylum Streptophyta; class Magnoliopsida; order Asterales; family Asteraceae; genus Artemisia; species Artemisia argyi. The sequence continues at coordinate 42,967,694 of CM060703.1, forward strand.
GTAAACAATAATGAGGAAAGTTGTGTTTACTTAGGTTTCATTACTCCCTAGATATCTTTTACAGGTTGATAATTTGTTACAATTGCATGGATGACGGATCGTATTCCTTAATACTAGTCGTAGGGCCGTGTACAATATTCCCTAACTCTATAGGATCCTACTTCACTCCTATGTCGAGCCATTAGAAGCTCCTAACATGGGATCATTAGAATTCTCCTACGCATTAAATACAAGCAAAAATCATAGTACACCTCTGATCATGTTTCTTAAGACGTTCAAGCATGTTACGAATGGAAGTCTGCCAGTTTTCTTAAGCCTAACATCGAATACAATCATCCGTAACAACTATAAACAAACAATCAACCCATAATTAACATCTAGGTTTCACTACATCTAAGCAAACACAAAAGAGATCTAGCCAAGAATGTTAAATTGAAGACAAGTGTAAGATATATTCAAGCAACACATAGACATATTGATTGAATTGAAATAGTACTTATCTCAATTGAACATAAGAAGTTTCAAAGGGTAAAAACCCTTAAAAAAGCTGTGAAAATCAGACTAGGGTTTCTCTCCAAAGTTATACCCTAAAAGTTACACACTAATGAATGAAAATGCAAAACTATATATAGATTTTACAGGGTGACGGCGTCAAGAAGAAAATTCTGACGTCGTCAACTCGCCGCCCATAATGAAATCGGATTGCCTAGATCCACTTTTGACGCCGTCATGTGTAATTCTGTTCTGGGCCGTCACTAACATTTGGACCATGACGGCCTATGGTGACGCCGTCATGTCCATAGTATAAAATGTAACACCCCCAAAATACCGCAGCGGAAGACTGTGTCACTTGGGGTGCTACTTAATAATACAAAGTACAAGTTATAGAAAACGACCTCTAAATGAGACGTTTTGAAAAGTTACCATTCGATTAATGAATTCAAAGTTACAAACATGAGATTCCAAAGTATGATGCATAAATGTATACAAAATGTTTTGAATGGTAAATGATAAAAGCGTAAGTCTTCAGAATATGCAGCTTGACTCTAAGTTCCACGCACTAGCTATCGCCTTACTAACCTGAGATGAACATGCTAAAGTGTCAACACAATGGTTGGTGAGTTCATAGAGTTTGTCTTAAAACAGTTGAAAAGTCTATAAAGAATGTTCACACAACAAAGGCATTGTGAATCCACTCAGTTGCAAGTCCCGCCCATAACAACACTTGCAACCTGTGTGTTCACAACCCACTGCTAAATATATAGTATGATTAAGACATGTATAAGTTCATCACAACAATTAAGCAATTAGTCGTGAGTCTCTACTTCATCTCCGAAGACCTCACTTGGGAGCCAATTCCCAAAGACAACTGGGAGCCAATTCCCAAAGATAACTACTAGCCACTAAATAGAATAACGCAATTAAGTATAACACAGTCATGTATGTATGCAATCAAGTATAATATAATCAAGTATAAATGTTTTGAGTATTTGTACAAGTAAGCAAGTAGTTGAGCATGTACCTCCCCCAAAGAGTTAAAACAAGTATAAAAAGAGTAGGAGCTATGACTCACCTTGAACTAATGATATCAAAACGTATAACGGAAACGATGTGTTAGCATTAGAAGTGTTGATCATTTATGAAATCAAAGTGAGATCTCAATGATCGTCCCTTAGGGGGAGATTGTTAGGATTAAAAGTGACGATCATTATTGAGTCAAATAGTTAGTTAAATATATTCATATAATAGTTAGTAAATGCTAGTTTATTAAAGTTTATGTGTATTATTCATGCTTGTATAAAGTCTAAGGGCTAGTTATGTAATATGGTCAAAGATATGTGAAGCCCTAGACTACAAGTATAAATACACTTGTAAGGCCTCATTTAGAGGTTGGTTCTCTTAGTGATTCATTTAGTGATATCAAGGTTATTATTCCACACACTAGAGTTCCCACTCTCTCTATTTACTTTCTCTCTCTAGATCTAGCCTAGATTCACAAGTGATAAGGTTGTTCTACGGTCATAACAAGTGGTATCAAGAGCCTAGGGATAATTTAGGTTGTTTTAGATTGTTTTTGGGGAAAAAAAAAATCTCGGATCTTTACTGTTCATCGCCATTTTCAAGTTTGAAATTTTTTTTTTCGAGTTTGGAAAAAAATATTTTCGAGTTAGAAAAATTGTTTTTCGAGTTTGCAAATTTTCTTGCGAGTTTGAAGGTTGTTTTCGAGTTAGGTGCAAAAAATTATCGAGTTAGAAACATTTTTCGAGTTAGGTGCCAAAAGACTATCGAGTTAGGTGTCACACCTATCGAGTTAGGGGTTAATTTTGTTTAACTTATCGAGTTAGGTGTCATAACCTATCGAGTTAGGGATTTTTCTATCGAGTTAGGTGCTATAAAATCTATCGAGTTAAGTGTTCTATCGAGTTAGGTGCTTGGCGAGTTAGCCTTTCCATTCCTAATCGTTTATCGAGTTAGGACAATTGTGACTCTAACTAAGGGGATACTCTGCCCAAATCAAGACCATCTATCGAGTTAGGAACATATCAAGTTAGAAACATTAACAACTTATCGAGTTAGTAACCTAAAAGACCTATCGAGTTTGAAACCTACTTAACTTATCAAGTTAGAAACCCTACATGCACTTATCGAGTTAGAAGACAAAGTGAACATACCGAGTTTGAATCCTATGTGACCATATCGAGTTTGAAAACAATCTTTCAAGTATTATCGAGTTACAAGTTTTCTGAGGTTACCGAGTTAGAACTTTCAAATATTATCGAGTTAGACCAAAAAAAAAAAAAGTTTTTTGGCGGGAAAATTTGAGTAAAATTTATTTTTCACACGAGACTAAACGTTCAATTTTTACACGAGATTTAAATTTTGGTATAAGGTTGAAAATTTTGGCCCGAAATTCAAATTTTTTGGCCATAATTCAAAAAAATTTCGGTAAAATTTGGCGAAAAAATTTTCAAATCTCAAATTTTTCAGGTAACCTTGGAATTGTATTTCTTTGTGTTTTTCAAATTTTGAGAAATAAAATTTTCGTATTCATTTTTTGGAGGGAAAATTTGAAATCACAAAAATTCAACCGAGTACGTTTTTCAAAATTCGCCAAAAACATCTAATCTTCTACAACAACCTTTGTTATCTTAAAAGATCCTAAGATCAACTTTATCACATATCGTTAAACAATGGAAATGAAAGAGCAGAAGGAAAGAGAGACGCAAGTAAGGATAAAGCTCGCAATGCACTCCAAAGAAAATTGTTTAATACATTTTAAATCAGTTAAGCTTCAATGTGTGGCCCTCACAGAAGCAAGTCAACCATTATGGGATTCATCATTTCTTAGAACTTTTGAGACATGCTTCGGATCTGAAATGGACTTTGTTACCTTGAAAAGGAATCTTCAAACCAACATAGTTCAACTCAAAATGCAAATTGAACAGGGAAGTGATTGCATGGTAGGATTTAGAGAGCTCAAGACACAGTTAAATGGGTTCATGACCATGGATTTTAGAGCGTTTAAGAATTCTTGGGATTATGCATTAGCAAGCAGTATATGGAAAAAACACTTCACTAGCATAGAAATTGAAGTCTTTAGAGATCAATTGCTTAATCATATGAACATACAGGAAATGGTGCTTAATGCAAGATCACTTCATCTGAGGGAGATGCAGAAAAAGAAGAGGGATTCAAATGAAAAAGAAAGAAGCACTTCAGGGAATGAGATTGAGAAGCTGACACGGGAAAGAGAGCAAATTGAAAGAGAGATGAAGTTAAAGGAAACAGAGGTGATTGAAAAAGAGACAGAGAAAGATTTTCAAGCAAAAAAGGAAACAGTCAATGAGGGTGATGCATCAGATGATAGTTTGGTTTTCACGGGAAGTGATTCATCTTCAGCACAGCAGGTTGAAAGCAGCAGTCCTAGCTATGATCCAGATGCTGATGGTACACAAAGGAATGAAGCTGTTTGGGATACCGAGGATGATCATATCAGACCTTCATCAGACACAGAGATATTGGCTACGGTACAACATTCACATGCTCATGATAATGTTGATATATTTGAGAATATGTTTGTTCATGATCAGACACATCCTGAGCATCCTGAGTCTATTAGTGACACTTATGTGGTGGAACAAAATGATAGTAATATCAATTTTGATACTCCAGATATGGATCCTAATAGAGGTGAGCCTGCCCAGGATGGATCTTCTTATGAACAAGATCGTGCCTTATTTGCTTCATTGATCAATAATTTCAAACATGAACTTGAAAAGTGCAAAGAGGACAATCGCAAAGCTATGCAAACGAATGTCTTATTGACAAAAGAGCTTGAGAGATTTAAAGAAATGGAAAAAGGTTTTCAAAATGTAACAAAAAGAAAAGCTGAACTTGAATTTGAAAACTCAAACCTTAAATCTCAAGCTCAAAAGTTTGAAATGTATGGAGAGTCTGTCAAACCACTTTTAAAAAGAAATGAAGAACTTGAAGTTGGTTATAGAGAAGCTGTTCTTCGTGAAAAACGTTCCATTCAAAATCTGGATACTCAAATGGTTGTTAACAACAGAAAGGTTCAAGCGCTTTTAAAAGAGAACAATGATTTAAAAAGTGAAAATTCAAAGCTTCAGAAAACCACATCAAATTTTGAGATTGTAAACACAAAACTTGAGAATGAAAACAAAGAGTTTTTGAAACGAACAAACGATCTTGAAAACAAACTTCGAAAATTGGGACAGACTTCTCAGACTATCAACATGCTGCCTACTAAAGATGAGGAGGTTGAGAAACAAACATCTGGGATTGGTTTTGTGAATAATGCTAATGTGGAAAATGGAAAACCGTGTTTTTTAAACAAAGTGAAAAAGCTGACACCTATTTTGTACAACGCTGAAGATATGGGAAAAGAATTGTCAGATGATCTTTTGTTTGAGTCTCAAGATATTTTAAAATCTGAAGAGGAAAAACGTTTGAAAGTAAAACAAACAAAAAACCCTCTCTCGTACCACGGCTTTGTGTATGGTGGTCTACAATTGACTGATATACCAAAAGAACCTTTCAAAAGAAAAGACACAAATGTGAAAAGATTTTTCAAAGAAGCTCAACTTGCTACTTATGATGCTACGTTATGGCAAAATAAATCAAGGAAACAATTTTGTAGTCTTAAACATCACATTGAGCATACGTTAAAGGTCATTTGGTTTAAGCAAGTAAACATCGATAACAGCGTTTTCTCTAATCCTCTTTCATCAGATGTACGCCTTAAGATTGAAGTCCAAAAGATTTTGAAAGATGAGATTGAACCTCATGTGAAAAATCTCAACTTAAGTTTTGAGTACTTTGAAAAACATCTTGTCAATGAAATGAGAGAAGATTTAAAGTACGTTCATTCTCTTGAAGACGAATTTGATGAAAAATGCTTAATACTTGACATTCAAAAGGAATTTTTCACAAATCAAATAGAGTCTTTCAAATCAAAATCTGTTTGCCATGAGAAAGTGAATGAGAATTTTGAACCAACATCTTCTTTGAAATCTGAAAATCTTTGTCTCAAAAAGAAACTCACCGAGCTTTCAAAAGAAGCAGCTGATGTCAAAGAAGAATTGTCAAAAAGAACAGCTCAGTTTGAGAAACATCTTGCAAAACTCGAAGCACAAAGTATCTCTTTCCAACTTAAACTGCAAGAGAAGAATGAGAAAATGTCTTCTGAAAACTCTTTGACATCAGTGCTTAAAGAAAAAGAAAAGATTTTTGAAGAAAAACTTTATGATACCAATATCAAGTTTGATTTTGACGAATTTGATACAAAAAATCTTGAATTGGAAAATGCTGTGGCATCATTACAAAAAGAAAATGAGCATTTGAAACAGACTTACAAAAACTTATTTGATTCAATCAAGCGGTCAAGAGTTCAGAGTCAAACTTCAAACAAATCTGACTCTCAGATCACACCAAATCATCTTTTTGAAAAAGAAAAATCTGTGCTTCAAAAGAAAATTGTTGAATTGGAAAAAATGGTTGCACAACAAACCAAGGATTTTGGTGATGCCAAATATGATTTTTCAATCGAAATAGACAAATATCAAAAATATTTTGCACATCTTGAAAATCAAAATGCTTCTTTGCAAGAAAAACTGGCATCATCAGATCATCTTTCTCTTCAAAAAGAATACAATGATTTGAGAACGTCATACAATGCATTAAAAGCAAAGTTTGATGTTCTTAACCGGTCAAAAGGAAAATCTCAAGTTTCAAACGAGTCTAAACCACAAGTAAGTGTTTCGGAGAAGGTTTACACGGGTGAATCTTCCAAACCGTTTTCGAAAAAGGTTTCTCAGTTTACAACCTATTCTTTGCAAAAAGGAAGGAAATTTTCAACGAGACCTGATTTTTCTGAAACATTTACTCCTGAAAAGGTTTCAAATGCAAGTGCTCATAAAGAAAAGAATCAAGGTTTTCAAACTCCATACTCTCGTTTTACTCCGGTAAAGCCAGTGTGGAAACCAAAGCAAAGCCGTTCAAAACATTTGAATTATTCATACTCTGAAATGCTTCCGCTTCAACAAAGGAATGGCTATGCTTTGAAAAATCCCAATTCTGGAAGCTTTCCATTCATCTCAAAAACGAATTTTCGAAATGAAACGCCGAGTTTCAACAATGGATGGAAAACTTCTTCTTCAAGTTTTAAAACTCCAAGAGAGACACCGAGTTTCTCAAACAACTTTCAAAAGCAAAAGAGTTTTAAATCACCGTTGATTCCACGAGCTTTATTTCAAAATGAAACACAGGTTTTCAGTCCTCGTTGGAATTCAACTTCTTTGTCTCGGATTGACACAACTTACAAATGGATTTCAAAATATGGTAACCCAGTTGGCGCTGTGCTTAAATGGGTTCCAAAAGTTGTTGTCTAATCCAAAATCATAATGGCTTTCGTATACTTCAGTACGAAACCCGGACCTCAACATAATGACTTCTTAGTATTTCAGCTAAGGACTCGTTCTTCAAAGAAAGGAAAGTGCTTAAATCAAAACAAAGGTTTGACATATTCTTTGAGTACTTATCCTAAAAACATAATGGCTTATGCACACATAACAGTGTATAACCCGCGATTTTCAAAGAAAGGACTCTGTTGTACATTTATGTGCGACAATCCTAAAAGAAAAGAAGACTTCTCACCAAAAAACTTATCAAAGTCTTCTTAATTTTTTGAGCAAAATTTTGAAAAAAGTTTCTAAAGGTTTTCAAAACTTTTCAAGATATTACTCCCTCAAATCCTTAAAAGCTCTAATTTAATCAAAATGTTCTATTTTTGAGGGGGAGTAATATAAAGTTGTTCCAAAAAGATCATGCTTAAAGGAAACAAAATCGGAAATATCATTCATCCGTTTCTCCCATAAGCTATCCAAAAACAAATGTTTTAATCAATTGGTATCAAAAATACCATGGATATGTTATTTTTGAGGGGGAGAAGACGTGATTAAAATGTGAATCGTCTTTAATCTCAAAAGAGCTCGACTCAGAAATGACCCAAGAATTGACGAAACAACAAAAGTTAGTAATCGAAAAGACTTATCCTCGACGGGTAATAACATCAAGTTAGTTACTAGAGCTAGTTGTCACTTAAAAGCTGACAATGGAACTCTTTAACTAGCCACGTAAGCGTGTCTCGAAAAGGATTTGTCTTAGTAGAAATGTACCATTTCGAGAAACTTTCTGTAGATATGACCAGGCCGGGTAATAACTTCAAGCTAGTCTAACTAGTGATGTAAGCGTGTCTCGAATCGGTTGTGTTCATTGAAAGTGTATCAATTCAAAAGTGCAAACTCCTCTCGCATGTGCAAATTTCTTAAAAATCCATGAGCACATGTGAAGGGGGAGTCCTTCAAATGAAATGCAAAACTCTCGAAGTGTTAACAAAGTATGTTTTATTATCATAACACTTTGAGAGATTTTCACAAATGGTTTGATAGCAACAATAGGATAGTCATGAAGTTATAAGGTGACTAAGGTTAGGAAAAACCGTCCTATGATCCGCCAGAGCCGGAGGGATCTACCCAAGGACAATTCCAATAGATTAGAATTAGAAGTCCTTAGGTATGATTTGAAAAAAGGAGAAAAGAATGAAAGGAGAAAGAAGGGGTTGAAGAATTAAAAAGAAAAGCAAATGAAAGAGTGAAAAGAAATAGCCCTCCAAATGTTCAACCTTAGGGCAGACACCGGGTTCAATTCATATGCTACTGGTTGTTACTAAGGTGACACCGGTATTGAAGACAAGACGTCATGGACCCAGTGACGCACTGCACTTAAACTTCTAGCCACTCAAGTTCTCTTAAAAGAGCTTGTTTCATTCTCACGGGGAACCAGTGTAATCTATCGACTTATCTCTTGGAGATGGTTGATATTGAAGCAGGAGACCCCTCCCTAGTCTCCGCATAGGAAAACCAAATTATGCACTTATCGAGTCTAGAGCCATGAGATACGTCAAAAGATCTCTTAGGATACACTTCCTATGAATACACTTGTGTTCGCCAAAAAGGACACAAGTTTTAAGAGTCTTTATGAGATCTACGGATCTTGCCTTATCTATCATGATGGTTACTATGTCTCAAACGGTCTACAGTTGTGGGGTGATCTCCAGCAACTCACCTGAATCATTGATGTACTTCGGTGGATCTAGTAAGCCCTTTCAGGGGTATCTGGTTCAGGAACGGCCTTGGTAAGGATTAGAAGGAGTCTTCACACTATGCTGTTGACGATCTCTAATTTCGAACCTGTAAGTACCGGTTGATTTATTGCTAACTGTTTTATGCAGGTACTCATAAATGTTCCTTGGAGAAAGACCGTTACCATCACTCAAAGATCCACATGCTCATACCCTGCAAAGCTCTCTTCAAAGATCTAAGCAAAGCAAAGTTCAGAATGTTTCTAAGTCAAAGTCAAAGAATCTTCAAACTAAAGAAACAAAGATTAAAGTCAAAGAGAAGAGAACTTCACAAAGATTCAAAGTCAAACAAAGTATGAGCATGTTGGAAAAGATGTAAAGACAACAGAGTAAAGATGTTGATCAAAGGCAAGAAAGATCACAAAGCATGATTGGAACAAAGAAACTAGCAAAACTATTACACAAGGACTCAAAGTTCAAGAGAACAAGCTTCAAATATCAAAGATCAAAGTCACAAAAGAGAGATCTCAATGATCACCCTTAGGGGGAGATTGTTAGCATTAGAAGTGTTGATCATTTATGAAATCAAAGTGAGATCTCAATGATCGTCCCTTAGGGGGAGATTGTTAGGATTAAAAGTGACGATCATTATTGAGTCAAATAGTTAGTTAAATATATTCATATAATAGTTAGTAAATGCTAGTTTATTAAAGTTTATGTGTATTATTCATGCTTGTATAAAGTCTAAGGGCTAGTTATGTAATATGGTCAAAGATATGTGAAGCCCTAGACTACAAGTATAAATACACTTGTAAGGCCTCATTTAGAGGTTGGTTCTCTTAGTGATTCATTTAGTGATATCAAGGTTATTATTCCACACACTAGAGTTCCCACTCTCTCTCTCTCTATTTACTTTCTCTCTCTAGATCTAGCCTAGATTCACAAGTGATAAGGTTGTTCTACGGTCATAACACGATGGATAAGCCAGGAAGTCTCTACGCGCAACCTAGAATATGATGATATGTCTTAGGTTTGGAACAATGTCTAAGAATACGAAGAATTGCCTATATATGTCTTGCATATAGTTCATGATGTAGTACTTAGTATATAGCGTAAGTCGTTGAATAAAAGTGGTTTATGAAACATGTATAGTTTGTATATCTCTTACTACCGTTCGGGCCGTCATAATTCAGAGGTAATGTAGTAAACGTTCGAGGAGCTAGGACACTTTAATTCGTAAATCCACAACTCATCTCGACGGTTTACTCTAATGAACCCCTCACATGAAGTTCCCTAGTGTTGTAGTATTCAATTTGTAAAACATGTATAATAGTTATAATGATTTCGGTTTAGAAAGCCTTGAGGTCTTAGCCGTGGCCTTGCCGTGGCTTTGGTCTTGGATACCATGTCTTTGAGATCTCAACCTTGGCCTTAACCACGTTTGTCATCTCAGCTCTAGGCCTTTAGGCCATTTGGTTTTCCTTAGCCGTGACAAAAATGCATAGTCTTATAGGTAATAAAAGGGCTGTTAAGAATTTGAAGAAAAATATCATTCGTTATGCGTTTCCAGGGTTCGAGCTTCTTTAATCCTGAACGAAAACGTCATTTCGGACAACTTTCGTGTTTTAACTTTTTGATGAAATGGAACATAAGGGCCTCGTTTATTTAGGTCAGATTGCATACAGTAGAGTATCGGCAGTTTTGGGTTTTTAGGTTCGCTAACTTCTTTTGGCCATAACTTTTGATTCGTGTACTCGTTTTAGGTGATTCAAATTGCTATGTTTTCCTTTTAAAACCCTATATAACAGTAGGTAAGTGTTTCATATCATGGTTACTCTATTTTGGTCGTGGTTCTCAATATAAGTCACTAGTTTCCTTGATTACTTAACATAAGTTAACATATAGTGTTCTTAACTTGTTTTAAAGATTTTTGTACATCATGAACACAATAAAAAGACCATATATAGCATGAATGAAATATAATAAGCATGAAAATGATATTGATCATGAGAGTGAGCTAGGTTTTCTTACAACTTTTGGCCTTAATGAAAAGGGATACATGAACTAGGACAAGAACTAAATTCTTCAATCGAAAACCCTAGCTTCCAATCCTTCAACACAACTCTTGCAAACCTTTGCTAGCCTTGATATAACCCTTCTAAAAGCCTTGTAATCTTAGCTCTAATCACCTTGTATAGCTCTTAATCCAACCATGGAATCATCAAAGTAACACTAGATTTATGTAGGGAATAACTAGGCCTTCATCTTCTATGTATAACTTGGAACTTGGAAATCGAATGAAGAGTGTTTGATGTTGTTGGTGAAGTGAACGACTAAGAGAGGGAAGGAGGGTATTTATAGGGCCTTGAGGAGGTTAGTTACACTAAGACATGGTCTAGAATGGAACACATGATGCATACTTGGTTGATTTTGGACCATAAGTCTTTCTATGGCTCCTAATGTAACACATGAATGCATAAGGTTTCTATGGTTCATCACCAAGACAACAAGGCCTTGGTGAATCCCTATACACGTTCATGGACAAGGAGGGAGTACTAGGTGGATGAGTCTTGGCCTTATATAAGTTACAGAGTGAGTTTTGGTCCCGTTAATTGCTAACTGTAAGTCGTTAAGTCACGAAATGTAAAACCGGGTATCCTAAAAATATGTTACTTATAAAAATGTTAAAACTTATTAATATAACCTATATTAGCATATTTAATGAGTGATAAGTTCTATCGGGTTGCTTAAACGCTGCTAAAACTGGAAACGTGGGTCTAAAACGCGTAATTCGCGTAAAACGTTGAACTGGAAAACGTAAAATTCCAAAACTTTTGGAATTGTCGTAAAATGAGAGAAAATCATATTTCTATTGTTTATAGTAGGGGTGGCAATTTCTGACCCGACACGAAACCCGGCCTGAAACCGACACAAAAATTAACAGGTTCGGGTTGAGCTAAATAGATCGTTGGTCAAGTTTGGGTCGACATATCTAACCCGTTTATTAAACAGGTCAGGTTCGAGTTGGGAATAAAATAAACGGGTCGACCCGCCAACCCATTTAAGTTTTCTTTTCTTAATTAAAAATTGTTTATATTTAATTATAAAGGTTAAATGGGTTAAACGGGTCGACCCACTAACCCATTTAACTCCTGTAATGTGCTAACTTTTATATATAAAACGGATTAAATGGGTCAACTCGAAACCCGTTTAACATATTCAACCCATGTAACCTATTTAACCTGTCAACCTAAGTATAAATACAGGTTAAATGGGTCAGGTTCAGTTTACGTGTAAACAGGTTAGCGTTGACATAGCTGACCCGATGATTTAAATGGGTCAGGTTCAGGTTGGGGTTTTCTGACCCGCCAACCTGACAACCCGAACCCGACCCGAATTTCCACCCCTAGTTTATAGTGTTTTATGGACATATCGGGATGCTGGAATGACGTTTAAACCTAAAAGTAAATCTCGGACACGGTTTCGTGATTTTTGCAGAAATGATCCGACGAGTGTCAAACTCTCGGATTATCATTAAAATAGTTTAACTTACGAGAATATAAAATAAAAATTTCGGGAGTGAATAGTGAAAGTGAATAGTAATAGTGAATAGTAAAAATGAATAGTAATCCGAAAATGCGAATTGTTACACAAAACTCTTTGGACCGTCACGAACTTCATCCACTTCCACGTCTTGTATTACTCTTGACGCCGTCATTAAGAAACTTTTGATGCCGTCAGGTACTGTTCCAGCAAGGAAAATTAAGACTTTGCCGTTTTCTTCACTTTTATGCTCCAAAAACGTCCAAAATGCTCCCTTTTCCAGAATTTACTCCAAAAGTACCTAAAATGACAAAAGGAACGATTTAGGGCAATATTTGATTAATTAAATTCGAATCCAGGCTAAAATGACCCCCTAAAAACGGTTCATTTTTCCCCTCATCATGCGCACACAGCTACTTTGCCTTTGTCAGATAGAGACCCTCCAATTGATATTTGTTGATCTGGATAGTCAGGGTGAATGGCAACTTTTAGGTTTGGTATTTTAGCTGCGCGCTGTTCTGGAACCTTCTCCACTTCACTGGTTACTGTGTTGCATTCTTTAGGTGACACAATGGTATTGTAGAGGGTGACAATGCCTCCTTTTACTGGGAATTTGAGCATCCCATGCGCTGTGGATGGTACAGCGTGCATGGATGATATTCCAGGTCTCCCAATAATGCCGTCGTACGGTGAGGGAGACTTGATTACCATGAAGTTCATCCAGGTCGCTGTAGAGTATTGTTCATCACCAACGACTACAAGTAAGCGCAGTTGCCCCATAGGCCATATCTTCTCTCCTATGAAGCCAGTTAGCGACGTCGTGGCCGAAATTAACTGACTTTGTATCTCAGGTCGCAGCCTCTTGAAACAATGTTCATACAGAATGTCTGCGGATGCGCCTCCATCAATATACATGCGGTGGATATCGTGTCCCCCAGTATGTATCTCAATGGTTAGCGGCTCTACTACTGCGTTGTCCGCAATTAGAGTGGGGAAGGATATTTCGTTCCTAAGAGAGAATTTTTGGCTGATTTTTTGCTTCGTCTTTCGCTGCCATGACTGTATCATGTAAATGATGTCAGCTTTATCTTTAGGTGGCTCTTTCTTACCTCCATTCTTTTGTTTATCCTTCCCTTCTTTACTATTCTTAACGAGGTGATTCATTCTACCCTCCTTTACTAATTTGTCAATTAGTTGTCGTAGTTGGACACACTCGTTGGTAGTATGGCCTTTTTTTCCATGGTATTCGCAGTATCCATTCCCTACAGGCCGATCCTCTGGAGTGCGCATTGGTGGGGGTTTTGGGAAGTTTGTGCCTTCTGTTACAAATATCTCCCTCGGAGTCTTTGTGAGGGGGGGGGGTGTATTTGTCATTATCTCGTCCGCTTCCCTGACTGCGATAATTCTTGCTGCGATTGCTACTCTGATCATTGGATTGTCTCCTAGGCTGTTCTTGCTGCCTATAATTTGAGTAGCCTTTTTTGCTATCCGCAGCAGCTGCTTCTCCTTGGATGAAGGACCTTGTGCGCTTCATTAGTTCATCAAAGGTTTAGGGAACCTTATCATTTAATTTCCTAATGAGTTATGGGTTATTAATCCCATTCATGAACCTTGAGATTTTCAGCACTTCAGGACACGCCTTGACGTGTATACATTTATCTTTAAAGTGCTCCACGTAAGCACTTGTTGATTCCCCTTGGCGCTGTTTGACTCTGGCCAGTTCAACATGGTTCTTGGCGCATTTCTTTCTTTGAGTAAAGTTCAAACGGAATGCTTTTCGCAACTCTTCAAACCCGTCTATGCTCCTTCATGGAAGCTTGCTAAACCAAGTTCGCGCATTCCCTACTAATGTGGAGTTAAACATATGGCACCACACAAGTTGTGGCCAATTTTCGATAGTAGCAACGGATTCGAAAATTTTTAGGTGATCATCAGGATCACCCGTTCCATCATATGTTTTAATATTTGTGGGCATGCGCCTTTTCTTGTGATCAGAATAATCGCTAATGCGCCGTATGAATGCATCAACTTTTTGGCGACGCCAAGGAAGAGATGTGTCTTTGTCTTCTTCCTCGCGACGTCTTCCTCTGGACTTCCAGTGTCCTGTCTCTTTGTCCTCGTTGTCTGAGGAGTCACTTGAGGAAGAGTTCTCTCTTCTGCGGCGCTTACGCCATTTTTCCTCGGAGTCAGAGCTTGAGGGGCTTTCACTTGGGGAAATTCGTCTTCCCAGTCTATCATGGATTCTTCTGCTTCCAGACCTTGAAGAGCTCTCGCTTGGTGAGCGTTGCCGTCCAAGTCTATCTTGCATCCTGCGATTACCAAGTCTAGCGTGGACATTGGTACGCCTCTCGTTGTCCTCGTACTCCTCCGAGTATTGTAAATTAGATGCTGTACCAAGTCTATCGTGGACATTGGCACGCCTCTCACGCCCCTCCTTCTGGTAGCGTGATGGGGATGTTTCGTACTCAGGATTAAAGTTAAGCCGGGCTTGTAGGCTCTGACTTGACCTTCTCCTTGCTTCCTCTTGCATGAGGTTGGTTAAAGTTTCGTAATTTTGGGATACAAAATTACTTAACGTTAACTCAGGTGTGTTTTCTTCCAGCGCAAGGATATTTGCTTCCGTATTAGGTGCCCTATCTCGGTTAGGCGCGCCTGGCGGCACAGTGTTGTCCACGATGGGTGCCGTTTGATGGGGAGTATTGAAGAGAGTACGCTGAAGTTCTTCAGTGCTTGGAACCACCGTGGTGGTCTGAGCAGCCCCTGTGGGCAATTCTACCGCTGGGAGAGGTAGGGTTGGGCCTGTTTCTTGGTGACCAGGTGCGCTGGTTGTTCCAGAGGCCTGTCGAGGGATCGAATCTTGATTCTTCCTCTTCTTGGAGTCACCATGTGTTTTTTCCAACTGCGGAGTCCGCTGGCTTGAGTTTTTGTGCTTCGTCATTCTAGTTCTTAGTGTAGGGTCCCACGGATGGCGCCACTTGTTGATACAAAAGTTGGACGTTCCTTATTTGGGTTACTGTTCTCGTACCAATTCGATCTTAATGCTTGAGACCTGCGCACTAAGAAAACAAACAAACACCGTTAGGCTTATCGTGGGATTGTATCCCACGATTATCCTCCGGCGTGAGAGTAAGTAATCGGTTTTTAGGGTTATATTGAAGAGTTAGAGTTGTAAGTCGTACCTTTAACGATAGTTGTCATATTCTTTATATAGGCACGAAATCCTTATTGGATGCGTGCTCCTTACTCTTCGATATATATCCGGTTTGATATATATCCCTTAAATAAGATATATCTATATCTAAACCAAAATAACTTTGGGTTTGGGCTTTCATGAGCCCAAACCGTTAGCAAGGTGGCCCAAATCATTGTTATGATAGCCCACTCTTGGTGGGCTTGGGCGTTAATAATGTTTATCATTTGGGTTCGTGACCCAAATATAGGCTATACGTCATCAAACAGTGTATAGCGACAAATAATTATACTTGTGAAATCATGATTCTGATTCGACCCTTGATGCAAAACACATATTCTTTAAAAATAAATATAGTACGTGTTTTTTAAAAGTTGTCAAGTTTAGAATTGATCAAGAAAATATATAATTTAAGTTGTAAAGTTTTAAAAAGTTATCAAATTTAAAAGGTAGTTAAGGGTAATTTATGAAAGCTACATTAATTTAAATTTCAAAATTAAAGTTTCTAAGAAAAGTGATGCACTTTTCATAAGAGCATCTACAATCAAGTTTTTAAAGACTTGATGCATTTAATGATTTGTTCCACAAAACTCATTTAATGTTAATAGTTTTTTTTTTTTTTTTTTTTTTTCGCAAAAACTTGGTGTTTTACAAGTCATTCTTTAAAAAGTCTTTGTCAAGTTTTTATCCCAAATACTTCAATTCTTCAAATGGCTCAAATAGCTTTTTCAAATAGTTAAAATTCATGTGTAAAAGTAAAGGATAGAGAAGATATTAGATATAGATTTGTTCGTTTCATTCATTAGATTTTTCTTCGCAATGATTTTAGCTTCATAATAATTTACAAGATCTTTCGACGATGACATGTTACAACTAAAGTTAAATGTTTGTATTAACATGTCGTATGCCGTAACAAAATGTGACTCGTTACTATGTCTTTTTTATGAAAATCGTTGACTCTTGCAGGAATCAATCAAAGTAACAATTTAGTACGTAACTAATTCATCGCAACTTTGTGTGCATCATGCTAGTTTAGGTAGGTATATGTAGATTTGTTTACTTATTTTTGTTCAAGAAAATATAGATGCAAAATAGTGCAAATACAAAAATTGAGTACTATCTGATGCTTGAAACTGAGTTAAAATGGTAGAATCTTGTATTTAATTTGTTAGTTGGTAACACCTTGTAACATACGGACATACATGAGAGTGTCTTCCTGGACACTGATACTACAAAACATAGTGAATGTCATCAGTTTGGTGGCACATAGACTTCTCAGTAGTATTTTACTATCCATTTTCTGAGTTTATATAGTAATTCTAATGATGATTTTGAAATATGATTTAAACATATAGAAGAGAGTTGTAAGTACTGATATGCTTACGTTTTGTAACTAAAATGTTATCACACCATTAAGCTCAAAATCACTGATATAAACTGTTTCTCTTATTTTTTTACTTCCATAGTTTCCCAATCTGTGAGATTATTCATCTCGAGTTCAATAATGTATATAAGGTTCCAAATCAGATCTAAGCTAACCCAATTAGATTTCACTACGCTACTAGAGATTACCAAATAGTTGTACTCTGAAAACAGCACAAACTAACATGTACAAACTTGAAGAAACCGGACAAAAACGACCAGAAGGGTCATTTTTTTTTTTTTTTTTGATCAGGCTGATTGAGCTTCTGCTTGCTTCAAAGCCAATTTAAGATGCTTTTTACCAGCAAAATGAGAAATCAACCCATTCGAGCTGGTACAAACAATATTGCACAAGGTACACGTGCTTAAAGCATTTGATGCACCTCCTTGCAAAAGCTTCTGCTTCTTTTTCTCCCCATCCTCATGACGTCTGGCTCTCTTTGCTTTACTATTACTTCCCTCTCCTTCGACCATTTTGCCCTCATCTTGAAACGGTCCAATCATCCTTGGTGCAGTTGCTACAGGTTCCATAGCGGGGGCAGGGTTCGGTCCAATTGGTTGTAAGGAGTTCTCCAAGTTCTTCTGATGTTTCTTCCCCGAAATGTGTTTTTTGAGCGTATCGTAAGAGTTACAAGCAATCCCACAAAGATCACACGACAAAGTGGATTCTGGTTGGTCCAGTGAAACAACAGGGGTCAAGGACGGATCTGGAATTTCCTCTGATTGTTTAAGTTTTTTCAGGTGTTTCTTCCCCGAGAAGTGCCTATTGAGGATTTTGTTACTGTTGCAGCTGATTCTGCAGACTTCACACTGAAAGGTTGCGGGGTTTGTTACTGAACTGCTTTTGGAACCACACTCTGATGTGGCATTTTTTAGCTCATTTGTATCTGCAAGCTGCACAATTGCATGAAAGGTTTTATCAAGAGTTGATGAGGGTCGTTTTGACCCACATACACATTTTATAAGCAATTATAACGTAAGTTTAAACTGATAATTTAAATCTTTTCATGAATCAATTTACTAGGTTGTAGCATGAAAAATAAACTTAGGCGATTTTCAACCCATTTGACCATCTTGATACATTTGCCCTGTCCCCTTTTAGCTAGATTTTTCCTGATTTCACCCATTTAACATATGACACAGACCAAATCAGCTAATCCATATGTAAACTGGTCGAACCTTGTCACTTCTACTATCTATGTTTATTTCAAGTTGAAAATGGTTATACAAGACTCCAATGTTAATTTGCAAGAGAGAGTAAAGAAAATGTAGAAAAAAGTAAAATATGCTACAAGAAAACAATCCAATCAAAGCATCAAAAAGTGACCCAAAAAACATGGAATCATCATGGATTTATCAATAAAGATTTATAACAAGCAGGTCTTCAAAGCGAAAGACTGTAATCTTAAACAACTTACCTTTGCAGAATGCTTTTCACTAGCAACATGCTCCACAAACTCATCTTGATCACTGCACATCATATTGCAAATGTCGCCATTTTCCAATAACTCCTGATTCTTATTATCCAACTCTCCTAGTAACGTTTCACTTGCAACTGCAACAACTGGTTTTTGTGGTGACACTTTTGGTTCAGTAATGCTTGGGACTGCAACGTTTGGCGACATTGTTGTCGCTATCACATCATTCACCACGTGAGAAGCCACAACATCAGAGTTACCAGCAGAATGCATGACCGTGGATGTAGTCTCGCTCATAGTTCCACCAGCCTGAATACGTCAAACTATTACATTTGCATTCAACCCAAAAAAAAAAAAAAAAAAAAAAAAAAAAAAAAAAAAAAAAAACTGAAAATAAAAAATTAGATTGGTATCAGTATTTGTTTCATACTTTCATGTTTTGAATATCGTGAAACCCAAACATTAGACTATCAAAATTAAACCAAAAGTTTAACACACACATGAGTACATGACGAAGGTTGAGGAAGGGAAAATTGGAAACGTAAAACCAAGATTTGACATTTCCAAAAAGGATATCGAACAGATTAATGATACATGAAAATTAAACATGATTATACATTCAATTTATCCAAAGCCCTCCTTGACCGGTCGACTAGAAATTTGCGGTGGGGGAGTGATACCGCTAGGGCATTACCAACGACTATAAATTCAATTCAGAAGTAAAAAAGAAAGTTTGATTGTGTTCTCATGCTAATTTGAGTTGCAATTCTTGACTGTAGGTGTTTTGTTTCAACAAGTTTATACACATTACTAGATGAGATTAAAATCAACGCAAAGTGTGTGTATATTAATGTTCATGAAGCTGGAACATAGATATGGATATGCACAACTTGCCACATATAAAGTCATTTCAAAAGTTTACTATGTTTAAGTAACATTTGCTAAAGTAAGAGTTTACAACCATCAAATCATAATTTTTTATCCTCTTTCCCATTTTTTACTAATATCATATCCACCTAAATGACCATGAACATTACCTTATACAGTTATACACACTATACGCATCAATAAGAGTAAAAACAACCTTGCAACCGTTAGCTTAGTTTACATGATTTTTATCTTGTTCTAAAAAAAATTCTTCATCATAGCAACAACCATGTCCTGAATCTAACATTTCCTTAAATACCATAACTATAAAAAATCATACTCTACATTTCCCTCTGGTTTTCATCTATCACTACCAAGTTAATTTTACTCAACACATTGCAATTTCACACTTCTTATACTTAGTTGCTTACAGTCAACTTCTAGATCGTGTTCCTTATTTCACATTTACATCCTAGAACTCAAGTTTCCTTTAGCATGCTACTCTTCACATTTACATCCCTAGAACTCAGGTTTCCTTTAGCATGCTACTCTCTCATCGGTTATCAGAGTCAAAGTGATCCACCACTTTAGAAGTTCTGAATTTGTAACAGAACACACTCACTTTGAAAACAGGGTCAAAGTGGTCCAACACTTTTATGAACTTATTATGTTTCGATGATGAAAAAATAAGTTACTAACAGAGAGAAAAAAAAAAAAAGGTTGGCTTAATAGCTTTTCCAAATTAACATAACCTCATAAGCCTCCTATAAAAATCATCATATAAACGCACGAAACTAAAATTTATTCACAAAAACTAATTCCATCAGCATTGCACTAAACTACATGCAGATTATAAACAATATTAGATTTATTTAAAAAAAAAAAAAAAAAAAAAGTGAATTACATGTTGGTTTGTAGGAAAATCAGTGCTGGGTGGCAGAGGGTTTGCGTTTTGTTGCTCTTCTTCTTCCAACATTGGGAGATCAAAATCAAGAATTAGGGCTTTTGTAGATTGTACTCTGGCAGTCTGTGTGTGTGAAATTGGGGATGATTTTTGAAATATATATTTGTTTTCTTTTTTCTCTTCGCGTCCCTTTGTTTTATGTTATTTGTCAATGTTATTCTAGATTACTTTATTCGTTTCCACAAAGTTTGTTTTATGAACGAGATGGATGTAACCGCCGCAACGCGGGGCAAAATCTGTTTTTATAATTCGGTGTCGTATTTTCTTTATGAATGTGTATGGGTTGCGAATGTTGTCATTTTATTTATTTTTCTCATTATGTCGTTACTGAATGTATGACAAAACAATTAGAAGATGAAATGTTAAATTCGGAAATTATACCGCATAAGAACAGGCCAAACCCAAAATACTCGCCACCAATTATTAGGCCCAACCAACTCACTTGGATCCCAGTACCCCACTCTAACAAAAAGCCCAACAACACAAAACAAATCTATGCGTGGGTTGCACATAAAAAAGCCTGCTGTAACCTTAAACTAATAATATTGTGACCAATATATAAATACTATTATTTCACACGCATATTAAATACCATTATTTTATACGCGTCGGAACTCGGTCCAAAGAGAATTGTCATATAGATATAATATTAGGCCCGGCAGACTGTCTGTCAGCACTCATCAAAGATAAATGAAAGGTAGGTAGCTCACCTTTAGTATGTTGAAAAAATGTGAACCCTCTTTTTATTTTACTATAATATTTTTTATTTGGTTTGTGAGTGTGTGAGGGTATTTACTGCGACATATTTGTATAAATTGAGGAGCCGTTTGATTTGTGGGATTTATTGAGGGCCGCTTGGTTCAAAGTGAGGAAAGGGAAAAATAGAAGGGGGGGGGGGGGGGGGGTTGAATAGTTTACCGCTTTTTAAATCCTTTTTAGCTTAAATAACCTTTGAGAACTTGACGTTTGGTTAAAGATATAAACACAACTTAATATGTTTGATTCTTTGAAAAGACTTTTCATGTGGATAACAATTCTAACTTAACTTGTTTCATACTTTGAAAAGCTTTACTTGTAATGATCATAACTTTGTTTGTTTAGTTCTTTGAAAAGCTTTACTTATGTTTAAAGATATAAGAACAACTTTACTTGTTTTGGTTCTTTGAAAAGCTTTATATGTGATCAACAATTCTAACTAAACAACAACATATAATAAGCAAAGATAGAGAAAGAAACAATCAAACCACAACACGATAGTTTATCGTGGTTCGGCTATAAGGACTCTTTTTCCTTGCCCTACATCCACGCCCCGAGTTTCCAACTCGAGAGTTATAAACACTAATCAACAAGCTCCTTTCACCGGCGGAGAAAACCTTACACGTCGCTTATACTTTTACCGACATAAAGCTAGATGTCGAGTTCTTTTACAAGGGTACAACCACTCCCATTCGTCGCTTACACTTTTACCGACACAAAGCTAGATGTCGAGTTCTTTACCAAGGGTACAACCACTCCCGTTAGTTCTTTTACTAGGGTACAACAACTACCAACACACTACGTATTTTGAGGCCTAAAATACTAACCGATAACTTCTACATACATGACACACATGAAGTATAAACTATCAAAGCTTATACATGACCAAGCTACCAAGACTTGCAACTTTAGAGTTGAAGCTTGCAACTTCTTGAATGATCTTGTGGAGTTCCTTGCTACATAAGAGAATCACACAAGTCAAGTGTTACTGAGTTAGTTGAGAGAATATGTGAGAATAAGTCCTAAAGGGTTACACAAAACAAACAAATGGTTTGGTATTTATAGCAAACTATTCTGCATGTCTGGCGGATCAGGCGGAACCCTCAGATGGGTTCCGCCCATGTACCCCCAGGGTACCGCCAGGTCTGCAGTAGGTTTTTGCAATAACTCTTCAAACCAAACAAGGTCTTGTCTCATAACTCCTAGCAACCAAACAATGTCACATCACTTAAATCAAGTCAAACACAAAACTTGTAAGCAACATCAAAGCAAGTCAAACACATTTCTTTCCATAAATGCATGATGACAAAACTTGCCATAAATGTGATGTGACAATTTCTATTTTAAGAAATAAAACCAATGTTTAGTTTAAAAGGAAATGTAAACATTAGTTAAACAAGACTTAAACACTTAAAGTGATAATTTACTTTTAGCTAAAGTTCATACTTTGTCATTAACAAAACTTAGTAAAGATCGTAAAATATAAATAACGTTTTTAGGCGATATTTGTATTAACAATCTCCCCCTTTTTGTTGATGACAAAACATAAACTTTATTTAAAAGTAAGCCATAAGATTTAGTGTTAAGTCTTATAAAGTTAGTATTAAAACTTGTTTTTGCAAAGAGTTAGCGAAGCGGAAATATCAAAAGTTGAACAAGTTTAATATAAATTCTCCCCCTTTTTGTCGAAACAAAAAGTAGAGAAGCGAAGCGGAATAATGGCCATGCTCCCCCTTGGACGATACTCCCCCTAAATGGAGTGCCAAGAGAGGAGACATGGATTTTGAACCTACAAAAGAAAAGTTAGTTTCCGCACAAGATAAGTCATGAAAGTGTTTCATGTCTAAACTACAACTAAGAGTTGTGAAGTGGAATAATGTAATACTCATGCTCCCCCTTGAATATTACTCCCCTAAATGGAGTTTCAAGGAAGAAAAACATAGAAAATGAACCTACAAAAAGAGAGGTTAGTTTCTAAAACACAAGATTTATGTATGGTACCATATAAAGGTGTAGTTCACTCATCATACCTAAATGGTCATTTAAACAATGCAAACCTTGTTGTAGAATTAATCTTCATTTAATGTAAAATTTTGACTCTTAGAGAGTCAAAGACACATAATTAAGATTACAACATCCTACTTTTTAAGAAACAAAGAAAAACTAAAAATGAACTAAGAGTATAAAAAGCTACAAGGAAATCACCATCATCCTTAATGAGAACCATTTTCCAAAAACAAGGATAGGGTTGTTTAAGGATGAAAATGTGAGTTGAGGGTTGTAGCGGGTTTTATTTTGAAAGGTGAGGAGGTGACTTGGTTTTGGTTTGTTGGTTAAAATGGGAGACATTTTCCAAGAGAAACGGTTTTGTTTCATTTTGGAGACTCTAAGGTTGTGGTGGATGAGACAAGGATTGGAGACGGTCCAAAATGTGGTTTAGAATAAACCTCATTTCTTCGGTTAACTCGCGAAGTTCCGTTCGACACCTTTCACTAATGCGAGCGGTTCTTTCGCAATGTCCGCAATCATGGCGGGGGAAGTTTGGTGGAAGAGAGGTTTGATTTGTTGGTTGTGGATGGGTTGAACTTGAAGGAGCAAATGTGGATGTTTGAGAGGTGTATTTGCTACCTTCATTTGTTGAATTTAATGCCGTATTGAACTCCATAACATGATTGATTTGAGAATCAACCATTCGTTTGAAGGCATTGAGGTGGTTTAAATGAGTGTTTATTTCCTCATTCATGTTTGGAGGTTTTTCCCACATTGAGGCTTCTATTTTCTTATAAGAAGAAAGTAGAGAATCAAATTGTTGTTGTTGTTGTTGTTGTTGTTGTTCTTGTGGTTGAATTAGGTGACGGAAACTTGGTTCTCCGTAAGGATCACCATGAAGGTTTTTGTAAATTGGATGAAACACAAATGAATGTGAGTGGGTATGACCTTGATCATTTGGAAAAATGGATGGTCTAGCATAACGGTAAGCCAACCGTTCTACCGTAGATGGGTAATGGGGTTCATCATTAAGTTGCTCACTAGGTTGTTGTTGGGTTTCCATTTGAGCAACGGTATCAAAAAGTGAGAAGGATGGTGGTGTTGATGATAGATCATCAAAAGTTTCCAAATTGGGTGTTGGTGATGTTGGTGGTGTATGGAAAAGTTCCATTGGTGTAGGTGTTGGTGATTGAGGTGAAAGAGTTTTTGATTTAAAAGCTTGTTGAGAAGATGGAGTTGACTCACTCAAAGGTTTAGTTGATGATGGGTTAATTGCTAGGTTTGAGTTGCAAAGTGGTGGAGAAGGTGGTGGAGTAGCAAGATTAAGCAAATCTTGAATGGTGATCACATTGGTATTACAATGTGTTGAGGGTGTAGTTGAGGTAGTAAGGTTAAGAAAATCTTGGATAGGTGAGGAGATGTTAAGTGAAACATCACTTGATGATGATGAGCTTGACTTTATGGTTTTGTTGAAGCAACAAGGTTTCACACTAATCCTAGTGGTTTTAGCACATGATTTTGATGACTCGGATGAGGTGTTGGATTTGGTCATTTCAAAGGTTTTGGTTTTGATGTTTGAGGGGAGAAGTCTTGATGGTGATGGTGTGATTTGAATTGTTGTGAAGCTTTCAATTTTATAGGATGAGAAAAGTGTTGAAATAGTGTTTGGATTTGATGTTTTACTATTCTAAGATTGAGGTGTCAAATAATTTTCATGACCATGTCACATCATTTGAGGTCAATCCAATGAATAGGATGGAGTGAAAGACCAACCTAAGCACTCAATGCTTTGTGATCATGGGAAGTTGTTTGGTTGAAAATGTATCAAAGGTTTGAAGGATCCTTTAAAAGGGTTCCTTTGGTTAGTTATGTTTTGAATTTGAATTTTGGCGGGAAGTGTCTTCCTAATTGTTTTAGTGAGTGAGGTTTGTTCCAATATGGTTGTTGTTGTAAATGAAAGATGTTTCTCACTTAGGATAATGATTTGACACTTTACAAGTTATGAACTTAAGAAAAAATAGCAAAAATTTTCTGCAGGTAACTGGCGGAACCCTCACAATACACAGGCGGAACCCTGTTTTGGGATCCGCCTGGTCCGTTGGGCTAATTCTAGAAAACCCAGAAATTGTACTGGCGGAACCCAATTTTGGGATCCGCCTGATCCGCCAGTGCTGCAGAAGTAGACAGTCCGCGTTTTTGACTCGCGGGACGATTTTCAAAATTTTCGAAAACTCTTGGAAATGAAAATTTATTATATGACTGATTAGGAAACGCAAAGATTAGACATATTGACATTCATCTCTTAGGACTTTGACCGGGGGCTAACGATTTTCACTTAACTTAGTGAATTTTACCATAAGCATGAAATTGACAAATACCACCAATATTGTCATTAATCATAAAAGAGCATACAAAACATAATCCATCAAACGTAATAAGCCATGAACATGAGAAATAATACAAATCACATAATTTAACACATAAACGGTTCTAAACCCTTCATACGCCAAATGCTCCTTTATCACTCATCTCACAACCTATCGATCTTCTTATTGAGCTTGTTGAGGTATCTTCCAAAACACTTGAAAATTCCCTTCGTTTGCTTGAATTCCTCGGAACCATTTTCAATGATGGGGAGAGCTTGAAGGTATTCTAAAGGAGGTAACTTTGAGTTAGGAAGATTATCGTCATCACTCATGTCGGATGATGATGATGAAGGTGAAGGTGAGCGAGTGCGTTTGCCCTTAGTTTTGAAGACTCGTTTATCACTCATAGGAACGAAGATGTGAAGGACAAGAGAATAGTCAAGGTATATTCCCTTGTTAGTTGGAGGAATGGGTGAAATTGCTCTAAAGAGGCGAGTAAGAAGCATTCCATAAGGAAGAGCGGTTTTTCCAACTAAAGGTATGTCGGCCATTTCCATCGGTCAACCATTCAACTTAGCCTACTACCTAGCCCGAAGAATTTCTTCCCACTTCTTAAATTGTGGTTTAAGCTCATTTACCTCCATACCAAACGGGTCCTTATCCACGATATTCCCCGAACGATTTTTCCTAGTGGTAGAGGCTCTAACAAAGAGATGTTCCTTAATTGTTTCCTTACTAACAAGAGGATTGTTGTATGGATGAAAACGCTCAGTTGAGTCTAGGCTTGAAATAGGCCATTTATCCGTGTAAAGACAAGTACCTTCATTGGGGACACCAAGGATGATAGCTAAGTCCTTTAAGTCTATGAAGTTTGGTATTTGATTTGTTTTGAAGGTTAATGATATCTCACCCGACTCATTTGTGAAGAGGTCTACGGTTGCATAGAATTCTAATACGAACCTAGGACAAATTGGCTCATCTATATCAAGGAGACAATCAAAGTTGATTGCTGCAAAGTTTTGGCGAATAGATGTTCCTTCTAGAAAGGATGGATCAATTGTTCTTCCTTCGTGAACATAGCGTTTTTCTAGTGCCTTAAAGGTTTCTACTTGAACTTTGTCGAGACCTTTAGTCCTATGGTGTTTGGGCAAGTACTTAAGGGTTTCCTTGTGATCGGATTGATTTGCGTTAGGCATGTTGATTCCTAGAAAACACAAAATTATATGTTAATGACTTTTAATCAATGTGCATGTTCTAATGTGTTTCTATATGCAAACAATGTGGAGACTTGGTTATCTTGACTCATTTTAATGCCCAAATTGTTTTGTTTGTGAAGTAATGTTATGAAAACACAGGATAACCAAAAACTCTCCTAATTGAATATATCTTCGATTGAATGTACCCGAAAATACATATTGGTTATGTATTCCCTTTAGCATTCAAGAGATAATATGCAAGTGATGTTTCAATGATGTTTTTCATTTGTTTTAACAATGTGGTGATGAATTGTGTTCTAGTCTTGGATTGCAATTGAAAGATAATGCACTTGGTGTGTTTGGTAAATTAAAGTAAAAACAAAGAGAATGCAACACTTAACTAATGGAAGACATGATTAGCAAGCCACCCAGTTTTTCATGAATTAAGAAGATTTATGCATACACCCTAAGACTTTAATTAATGAATGTGAATGAGAATGTTGTACTTGAATCAAAAAAATGCAATTGTGATTAGAACACTTACAAAGTTGGTTGGATTCGAAGAGATTTGATTGAAAGCCCTAAAATTCATATGGATATGTGTTTTTGAGAGGGTGATAGCAGTTTGAAAGTGAATGCCTAAGTTAAGAGGGTGTTTGGGTTTGAAAATAAAGAATAAAGCATTATGTGGCATTGGCGGACCAGGTGGAACCGAAAAGTGGGTTCCGCCCGTATGGTCTGAGGGTGCCGCGGGATCTGCAGGGAAAAACTCAAAAGGATTTGTCTTGATTTTTTGTGGTTTTATCCTAATGTTCAAAACTAAGATTTTAAGTCTTATGAGTTTATGACTAAGCCTAGGAATGATGAATGTTACACATTCAAGAGGTTTAGTGAACACGTTGATGGAATGATTAACGTAGAAAACTTTCTTAGTTAAGACGTTCCTCAATGAACAATCTTACCAAGGCGATGAAGATGGATCACAATATGTCTGTAAAGACCGTGATGAATTGAATTGTCGCTGAAGTCGATGCGTCCTTTGTTGATGAGATAATATTGTTGATGAAGAATTTCCTTTGTTGATACGAATTAGCTTGTTCAAGCGGAGCTTGTTGATGTGCTTCTTCATTCAATACAAATATGAGATCCTTCAGCGTTTTGGAGAATTATCGGATAAGTAAGTACAAAAGTGCAAGTACCACTTGTGCTTTTCTTATCAACTTATTACCGATGCAATTTCATTTGGCATACACTATGGTTTCTATTCCCGTTCTTTTGGGACACCATAATCCTAGTGGTGTAGTACCTTTAAATGAATCCAAGCAAGCTCTTTCTAAAGAGTTATTTAAGGATCTTCTCTAAAATCGAGCACATAGACAAGCACTAAACATAATGTTGAGTTACATTTGTTGTAAGAACAAGTATACTCCCAAACATTTCTCTATGTTTAGTTTTACCTACGGATTTACTAATCTCATTCTTGATAAGTCATAAAGGACTTAATCATTTTGAACAAGTGAATAACTAGGAATGTTTTTGAGTGATTATCCCTTACTTTTGGAGCTTGCTTAGGTTAATAAACACTCTTTCAAAGATTAACATGCTTTTTGATATTGCTTGACTCAATGTTTGACACAAGACGAAAGGATGTTGTTTTTCAATTTTTAATAGTCCATCTTCCTTGTTATTGATCTTGACAAACTTGTCTTATCAATGTTGGGCTTTCGACTAAGTCATCATCTTCCAAGGATGATATCTTAGAAGGAGGTGGTCTTTCATTGAATGTTAAACTCAATGATTCCTTGACTCTTTGGGTTTATTTTCTTAAGGCCTCATAAGTGTACATGTCTAAGATATGCAACATCATAAGACTATGGGTCGAATTTGATGTTCACATCCTAGAAGTTTAATACATCATTTTCTCCCAATCATTCAAATAAAATTCAACTGATTTATTTTACTTTGTGTGTCTTTCGTGAAGCTTTTAGCAAAAGAATGATTGGACTTAAGATGATATTGAAAATATAGGGTATAATACCAAAAGACTTTTGTACTACAAGTGTTTATGAAATGTTGTGGTTTTGCTAGATTTGCAAGCATCACAAAAGTGTTGGTTGTCTTATCACTTAAGAGATTCTTAGTTCACTCACTTGTAGATAAGAATTAAGTGAGACTTACTCAAGAGTTACTCGTGTATTTACCCGAAAGATTAAACGAGGCAAGACACCTTATATCTCCTACTAGAAGTAGTATCAAACTACTTTTCCTATGAAGAATCTAATCCTTATTGTTACTCACACAACATAGACGCCTTATAGTAAAGACTAATACTAACACTTATGACAAATCATACAACTAATCAACAAGAAACATTAAAAGGTAAGTTGAAGAGACGTGTACCTTTTAAGCTCCATAGATTAGCCATCAAGAAGATAAACATAAAGCAAATAATCTTGATATGTAGAGAGGCTAAACACAACTTCTTATAAATCCAAGAAAGTTAGAAAGGCACATAAAAGTATTGAACATGATATTTTTATCCCTTTATCATGTGTTCCTACTAGAGCTAGAGTAACTCCTACAATACACTCTTAGGTTTCACACACACAACATGTTTTGTTTTACTTGTTGATGATTTATTAGAGTTAAATCCTAATCCGGTTCTATCTCTAAATGATCTTTGATTCTTCAAACAACTTTCAAGAGTTTTTGAACTTCTTCAAATTTAGCAAGCATTTTTCCTTTTTCATTTTGTTTTAGAATTTCATGTTTGTACTCTAGACATACTTTACATTCTAAATCAATTTCAACATGACTCTCAAGTCTAGACATCTTATCTTCTAACATGATTTCATTTTCAAAAATGTTTACACAAGATCTTGAAGTTTTCATTGTTAAAGATAGTTTTTAGTTCCATGTTGCATGAAAGTTTAGACTCATTTTCTATTTTAGAAAACTCTAGGATAAATGTGTCAAAGCAAAAATGTTTGGTTTCAAAATGTACCTTGCTTGGTGATTAGCTAAGAGAGAATCACAAACCGGATGGTTGGCTTCATCTTCATTCGTGTAAGTCCATGACTCACAAGCAAGTCCACCAAGAGCTCGACATGAGAAGTCATCTTCACTCACACCTTCATTTAAAACATTTAAACTAGTAGCACATGTACTAATCTCAACTAAATGTCTATCCATTAATTTTTCTAAGACCTCTAACTAAAAGGTGAGATCAAATTGCTCATCTTGGTTTTCAAATTTACTTTTCCATTTAAGCACGCTTTCTTTTTCAACTAGCGGTGGGTTTTGAATAGGTTGCCATTCTTTGAGATTTTCAAAATCCATGGATCGATCCAAGTTTTAAAATACAGTTAATTTTAAGGAACTTGGGTAACGTAGCTCCTGATGCCAATTGTGGAAAACTAGAAGGGGGGGTTGAATAGTTTACCGCTTTTTAAATCCTTTTTAGCTTAAATAACCTTTGAGAACTTGACGTTTGGTTAAAGATATAAACACAACTTAATATGTTTGATTCTTTGAAAAGACTTTTCATGTGGATAACAATTCTAACTTAACTTGTTTCATACTTTGAAAAGCTTTACTTGTAATGATCCTAACTTTGCTTGTTTAGTTCTTTGAAAAGCTTTACTTATGTTTAAAGATATAAGAACAACTTTACTTGTTTTGGTTCTTTGAAAAGCTTTATATGTGATCAACAATTCTAACTAAACAACAACATATAATAAGCAAAGATAGAGAAAGAAACAATCAAACCATAACACGATAGTTTATCGTGGTTTGGCTACAAGGACTCTTTTTCCTTGCCCTACATCCACGCCCCGAGTTTCCAACTCGAGAGTTATAAACACTAATCAACAAGCTCCTTTCACCGGCGGAGAAAACCTTACACGTCGCTTATACTTTTACCGACACAAAGCTAGATGTCGAGTTCTTTACCAAGGGTACAACCACTCCCGTTAGTTCTTTTACTAGGGTACAACAACTCCCAACACACTACGTATTTTGAGGCCTAAAATACTAACCGATAACTTCTACATACATGACACACATGAAGTATAAACTATCAAATCTTATCCATGACCAAGCTACCAAGACTTGCAACTTTAGAGTTGAAGCTTGCAACTTCTTGAATGATCTTGTGGAGTTCCTTGCTACATAAGAGAATCACACAAGTCAAGGGTTACTAAGTTAGTTAAGAGAATATGTGAGAATAAGTCCTAAAGGGTAACACAAAACAAATAAATGGTTTGGTATTTATAGCAAACTATTCTGCATGTCTGGCGGATCAGGCGGAACCCTCAGATGGGTTCCGCCCATGTACCCCCAGGGTACCGCCGGGTCTGCAGTAGGTTTTTGCAATAACTCTTCAAACCAAACAAGGTCTTGTCTCATAACTCCTAGCAACCAAACAATGTCACATCACTTAAATCAAGTCAAACACAAAACTTGTAAGCAACATCAAAGCAAGTCAAACACATTTCTTTCCATAAATGCATGATGACAAAACTTGCCATAAATGTGATGTGACAATTTCTATTTTAAGAAATAAAACAAATGTTTAGTTTAAAAGGAAATGTAAACATTAGTTAAACAAGACTTAAACACTTAAAGTGATAATTTACTTTTAGCTAAAGTTCATACTTTGTCATTAACAAAACTTAGCAAAGATCGTAAAATATAAATAACGTTTTTAGGCGATATTTGTATTAACAGGACCCATAATAAAAAATAAAAAAGCAGTAGTATAATTTCATTTACTATTAACCGAAGCTATCACAAACAGAGATTTTGATTCTTTGCTTCAGCACAATTACCTTTAAATTTTCTGACCTACATGCGACCTTTTAGGCATAGTAAGACGACCGACATTTATATTTTTATTTTTATTTAAAAAAATCCATCTTTTTTACACTATGTATATCCCCTACATTTTCATTTTTAATATACACTATTCACATGAACCAAATATCAAAATTAGCCCAAAATTAATTATACCATACAAATAATATACGACTCAACTACCAAGGTGATTAGTCAAAAACCATTTTCAGCCTAAACAAACTTTAATCATCAATATCTATTAAGGCCCATGATAAAACTACCAAACAATTTGTGATATCATTTGGCCAGCCCAATTAACAACCAAACCGGTATATACCCAAATGTGAGGACTTATAAATACGTTTACAAAACCTAAATTACCCCATTCATGCCCTAATTTCCCTCACAAAAATACACAACCATGATTTGCAGCCACACAAACGTCACATACTCTTCATTTATTTCTTATCTTGATAACCGAACATAACCAACAATCTATGTTTACAAGAAAATCATACCCTTTTCTTGAATATCAAACGAAAACTCTCTCTAAGGTTTTATGTTGTGCTGACCGTGATAGTGGTTTTGGGATGGAGTTCGAACGGAGGTAGATGTAGATGTTGGGTTTTATTGTTGTTGTATACTTTCTGCTTGTGGACCATAGATGGAATAAGTTTTCATGTTTGTTTTGGCTTCATTGATGATTGTTCTTTTATCTTCGTTTTTGTTTTGATATGTAACGGTGCATTTTTTTCTTCTTTTGTGGAATGCATTAATCGGTCGGGGGGTGATTGGTTTGTGAATCTTGGAGCCGTCCGACCTTGTGGTTGCAGTGGCGGCGACTCGGTCAGCGCAGGGGCGACCGGTCCGGTCGACCGACCACTGTGTCCAGCATAATGGCTTTATTTTTAAGTACTTGGCTTAGTAGTTTGATTAGCTTGTACATTATGGTTAAATAATTGTATATTTTGGTGAAGGGGTGAATTAATTAGTGTATTAATTATATGTGTTGAATATATTGTTGACCTTAAAATCATTGTGCTTTACATACTTGTGTTTGGTATTTTATGACTTGTATTTACTTAAAAGCTATTGTAAATTGTGCTTAAATGGCTGTAATTTTTGGTGAAGGGGTGTTTTTAATAGCATTAATGTTGTTTGGTAGAATTTTGGTCTTAAAATGATACCACGCTGTTTTTGGTTGTACAATATGCTTACTTTGTTGTAATTCTAAAAATTAGGTGCATTAAAGTGTTGTAAACCATGCATTATTTCTTGTAAATCTGAAAATTTTGGAGAGAGAGTGCTTCATGCATTATATGTAGTATAGATGAATATTCGGCCGGCGAAGTGGGTGTGAGCACTCATAAAAGAGAAACGAAAGATGGGTGGCTCATTTTTAATATGTTGAAAAAATGTGGACTCTCTTTTTGTTTTAATGTTTTTTTATTTGGTTTGTGAGTGTTTGAGAGTATTTAGTGTGACAAATTTGTATAAAGTGTGTATTTTAATGAAAGGTGATGCGAATGTGACTAAAACGAGTGAAAGGTGAGAGTGGGTGAGACTTGAGAGGAGAAATAAAGCTGAGATAACATTGATATCTAAAGTGAGGGGGTAGTGACCACTACCTTTAGTCTTAGACATGCTCTAACGGTGACCAACATAATCATCTTTGACTCAGTGTCAGTATACTCACACACAAATTATTTCTTTTCTCCACATAACTTGGTTGTCAACATGACTAAAATCTCACAAAAGAGGGAAACAACGCGTTGGTGGTGATATGGTGTTACTAGATGATGGGTTTTTCTTAAGAAAGAAAATGAGGGACAACGCGTTATCACATACTCCATTAGCCTTAACTAACAGGGTACCCGCGCGATGCGGCGGCGGGTACCATGTGATTATATTTTGTGGCGAGCGGCAGCGGATACCCAAAATGCTAAGAGGCCTAGGTACA
The DNA here is from genome assembly GCA_030686995.1 of Artemisia argyi. Lineage (NCBI taxonomy): Eukaryota > Viridiplantae > Streptophyta > Magnoliopsida > Asterales > Asteraceae > Artemisia > Artemisia argyi. The sequence goes on from CM060703.1 coordinate 43,000,863, forward strand.
ATGTGGTGACATGAGGTAGTGCCATAAAAAAGTGGTGTCACCTCAACACTTTTTGCCCATAGCATCAGATTTGCCCATGGTGCACTTTTTTTTTTTTTTTTTTTTTTTTTTTTTTTTTTTTTTTTTTCATAAAACAATATGTTTAACTAAAATTAAATTTCATTAATAGAAAGAACATTAAATTTCATTAATGCTCGACGATGTCTTGTCGAAGTTCATTTTGCGCTCTTCTATCTCGAAATTCTTTGGTTTTCCTAATATGTAAGTCGCATCGTTCGATCCAAGTACATTGAATGTTCAGTTGCGAAGAAACAAAGATTTCATTAAATTCGGACAAAAAGTAACACAACTCGTATTTTGATCCAAATCAAATCACCAGCCTTACTACCACTTTATCACATGCAAGCTCAATAACAAATCCAACTTTGATAAGCCTAGCCTAGTTTTACTTATATAAGAAACCCTAATTATTTGAAAATTTGATACCCTAATCTCACTCTTATCACACTTCACACAGCCACACTTATCTTTTTCTCCCAAAAGATACCAACCAGATGCCGGACCAAAAACTAAAATATATATATATATATGTGTGTGTGTGCGTGTGTGTGTGTGGAAAACTAGAAGGGGGGGGGGGGGGGTTTGAATAGTTTTACGTTTTATTTGTTTTGTAAAAGTTAGCTTCAAAGATTAGACGAGAACTTTAAAACTCTTTAATGCAAAAATATAGATACTAGTTTATTTATGATTTTGTATAAACACTACTTATGTATTATGTACAATTTCAAAACTCTTTAATGCAAAAGTGTAGATACTAGTTTATTTATGATTTTGTATAAACACTACTTATGTATAATGTTGGGAAAGAATTTATAATATATATATATATATATATATATATATATATATATATATATATATATATATATATATATATATATATATATATATATATATATATATATATATATATATATATATATATATATAAGTGTTTTAATATAAGTTTATGTACTTAGTTTGTTTTTGTAAGATTAATGTTATGAATGAATTTTAGTTTGATTTTTATGTGAAATCAATATATGCACAACACAAGCAATAATAATTATGTATGAAAAGTTGATAAGTAAGTAATCAAAAAGTGAGAGATGGAAAGATCAAACCGAGACACAAAGGATTTATAGTGGTTCGGCTACAAGGACACCTTCCTTGCCCTACTCCACTCCCCGAGTCACCTACTCGAGAGTTTTCTTCACTAGATCAAAAGCCTCCCTTGTGGCGGAGAAAACCTTACACACCAAATTACACACCACAACTTTGTCACAACACAATCACAACTTCTACACAACTTCTTCACACCAATCTACGTCACACCAATTCTTCCTCACACCTTTCTACTTCACTCCTAGCTTCTTCACAACTTACTACTTCACTACTTCTTTTTCTTCACGCCACTTGTTTCTTCACACCTTCACTACTAAGTCCTAACCACTACTCCAAGATATATATTACTTCACAACTTCTAGGCTTCAAGGTCTTCTCAACTTCAAAGCTTCAACTTCTTTGTCTTCACAACTATCTCCACTTCAATATACTACCACTACTTATTTCTTCTATCACTAATCCTATCCACCTCTACTTCTTCACTTCTAATACTGCTTCACACCTTCAATAAATCTAGATCCTATATCTAAATCTAACTAACCAATGTATACACTATATTCACCAAAGAATGAATGATATACAAGATGAAATGATCAAACAACTTAGATAGCAAGATGATACTAAGTTGTAATACTCCTACTCTTGATAAATAGAAGTATTCTTCTCTTTGCACTTGAATGAATGAGGCTTTGGATCACTTGGAAACAAAGGCTTATGAATTTTATGATCAAAGGATTTTTAAGATTGAAATGGAGGTTTGAATCAGAAAGTTTTTAGTGCAAAAAGGTGAGAAAAAATCCAGATTTGAAGTGGTATTTATAGGCAACAAAATCTGACAGAGGAGCGTGGCCGGTCCCCTTAAATCAAGGCCGGCCCCCTTAAAATTAAGGGGACCGCCCTTTATAATTAAAGGGGCCGCCCAGCTGTAACGGCCAGATTTTTTGTTTTTTAGTGGGGAAAGTTTATTTGGTGAAAAACTAACTGATTTGGTTAAAAATTTGAAATCATATATTTAGTATGATTAAAACATTTTTCTTTATTACCAAAAGTGTTTTTCAAAAATATATAATAAGATTATATATTAAAATAAACTTTGTAATAATATCAGTTTGATCTTATAATGCATTAAACACTATGTTTATTCATACCTTAAGTGATTAGATGGTGAAAGTGATTATTTACTACTAAATACTTGTTTACGTCATGATCTTTGGTTTGATGAGTTTTCGTTTTGTGATTATCAAAACATAGAGATATCGAAAGATATGAATAACGTTTTTAGTCATTTATTTATATCAACAATCTCCCCCTTTTTGATGATTACAAAACCTAAACTCATTAAATCCAAAAATTAATTTTTAGACAAGTATTTAGTGAGTTTATATTCACTTCTCCCCCTTTTTGTAAAATCAAAAAGGTTTAAGCCAATAAGAAGGAAGCTCCCCTTGATGTATGCTCCCCCTCGTTTGAGGGCACCAAGGGTTCGAGTATTGGAATTCTTGCAAGAAAAATATTAGAAGCACAAGCATGGCACAAGCAAACACATATAGCATAATACCAAATAATAAGCATGGCAAAAGATAATTAGAAATACATATTAAATCATTCATTAATAGAAAATGATTATGTCAACCCATAATCATTGTTACAAAGGCCATAAAGATATAATACTAAACTAAGTAGAGCATCCTAATGTGCCAACAAGGAGTGTCACCAAACTTTCTTGAATCCCAAAATGGTTGAGGAGTTTTATTTGAAAATGAGAAACATAAGCATATAAAATGCTTGGTGGTTTAGTGGAGATAAACTTTTGGTTGCATGGATGTTGGTGAGTTTGGAGATGTGGAGCTTGTAGGTGGTGGATTTGAAGTTAGGTTTGTTGATTGAGGGTTTTGATGTTGTTCAAGTGACGGTGTTTGTTGAGATCTAGTAAGAAGATACTCAATCCAAGTGAAGTGCTCATTCAATGCAATGGTTTGTTGTTGGAGGAAGATGCAACAAGGGCAATTGTTAACATGCTTCTCAATTTGGTTGATGTTGTGTGGTGATGATGGTGAGCTTGATTGAGGTGGATCCAAATTGCGTTGAGCAAGATGTAATGCTAAAAGAGAACTAAGCTCATGAGCCTCTTTTAGCTCCTCAACGAACTTCAAGTGTTCGGAGGAAGGTGATGGTGGTGGAACATGATAGTTGTCTTGGGTGAAGGTTTGAACATGCACTCTTGGTGGTGGAGACATGGTTGAGCTTGGGTAGTCATGAAAACATGAAATGGGTGAAAGAGGTTCTTCATGAGTGGGTGGTGTTTTTGTTGAATGAGCAACATGTGAAGTATTGATTGAGAGATTGAGATTGTTGTTTTGGGATTGAGCATGCTCATCATAAGAAGAAGTATTAATGAGGTCATGAGTGGATGATAGGTTGTGATATGAGTCATTAGTGTGGGTTTGAGGTTTAGTTGTTGGTTGACTTGGAACAACATCACTTGAGTTATGACAAGAATCAAGTTTCCTCCTCCAAACGGGTTTGACGGGGATCCTTGCGGTTCTTGAAATCTTTGGTTTTTGGTTGTTGGGAGATGACATGTTTGGGTGTGATGGCATTAATGATGGGAAGAGGGTATTTATAGTGTATGAGAAATGTGGTTTAGGAAGGTAAATTTTGAGGGATAGTATGGGACAAAATGTATTTGTGAATTTTGGGAAGTATAGGGTGAAATGGGTCAAAAAGTGATAAAGAAAACAGTATCCCCGACCATCAGATGGCCGGTCCCCTTAATTAGGGGCCGGTCCCCTTAAAATTAATGGGGCCGCCCATCTGGTGATTCCCAGAATGCCAGAAATGGGTTTTTGGCAGAAAATTTTCAAAAAGGTTGTGTTTTTGGATTTGGATTCAAGTAAGTTCAACTCTTTGAGGCAATATAGGGCATACTATTCATGAATATAGAGAGTGTTATAGAAATAAGTAAAGTAGACAATTAATTTCTAATAATCATGCAATCTACTAATTGATCAATTAAGATAGGCAACCAAGGAAGCAATAAAGCAAACTAGTTAAATATGCAACTATATGAAAATGATAATATGTAGGCTAGTGCAAACATATTGATGAGTGCTTACAAGTAACAAGTAGGAAGATATGATTATATGGACTTCAAGACTTGTTACAAACAAGATCCATATGGGCAAACCATGATTCTCATGAAATGACTTCTATGGAAATGGCATTCACAATTTAATGGAAATGACATTCACAATTTAATCAAATATGTTTTAAATAAAACGTTTTTAGTTATATTCAACAATGCTTTGAAATAAATTCAAGTGTACATTACAATAAAATAAATTGAGTTTTGTTTCATAACATGTTAAAAAAAATTTCAATCTTGATTTTGATTAAAATAAAGTTATGGTAGCTTATAGTTAAACATGTTGTTTGAAGAAAAATAATATAGATATTTGAAAGATTTTTATTCAAAGAGAGAGTTTTTTTAAACATGATGTTTTGATATTGATAGTCAAGAAATTGCAAGTGAAGGATTTGAATTGGAAACTTATCATACTCAAGAGAATCAATTAAGCCCATTGTCACATATAATCATCTCTAATGGCAACTAAAGATATGGAAGAGAGATGATAGATATTTATGATCTAAATGCAATAAGATAGAGAGGGACAAAGTAAGTCATCTATGGATACAAGATAGACATATGTATATATATATATATATATATATATATATATATATATATATATATATATATATATATATATATATATATATATATATATATATATATATATATATATATATATACAAAGGACATCATAATATTAAGTTACTAACAAGTCTTAATTATAACACATCTATTAATGCAACTAGTAAGATCATATAGCTTAAATGGTAAGTATTCTACTATAGATCATAGAAGATTTTCAATATAAATGAAGACTAAGAAAAATGATAATAGACTTAACAACAAGAGGGTTAATTATCCTAATATCATATATACATATATTAGTATTAATGATCTAAAAGCATGACAACTTATAAATTAAATCATATTAATATACTAATTAAAACATACTTTAATATAATGTAATATTGGCAAGTTTTTGAAAAGAAAACTTACCTCAGGTCCAGCTTTTCTTTAAGACTGGGCATGAGAGTAATGGAAGACATCTTAAAAGTTTGCCCAAAACATGTCGAAGTAGCAAAGTAAAATCCCAACGCAATAAAGATCAAGGAGGCTTGATCCGAAAAGCTTAATCGATCACAACAATCATCACAAATCGTGAAGACCAAGAATAGCTGTGCATTGAAACCTTTGTCTTGAAATAGTAACGGACACACCATAAAACCAATACTCCAAAAGTGAAGAACAAAACGCCGAGACAATAAACGACCGCAACAACGTCATAGGCAAATCATGTGCAGAATGTGAAACATAGTAATAGGAACCAATAATCGTCAAAAGTAAGAGAGCAAGGTGAGCAAACCAAAACGTAATAGTTTCTTAGTTCGTTAATTACCTAAACATGATAAAGAGCTTGGTACCCAGATTCTCATTGGTACGAGTTGGTTAGTTGAGAACATCCATTGCATTTAAATGAACATGATGAGGATGTCGTCGAGAAGTACAAGAATTCATCAATGGTTTGTTTTAATCAACAAACAATGACTTTCTTGACTAGAGAATAAATAATGGGTGTAAATAATATTAGTTCTAAATATCTCCACTAGGTTTAACAAATTTTATTTGTTTTGATACATTTGTTGAAGGATCATTTGCGGTAAATCCTAAGCCGGTTTTATCATAAAATGACTTTTGAATGTTAAGTAAATATTTTAAAGATCTAGAGCTATTTTCAAATTTTGCTAATATTTTTGCTTTTTCATTTTCCATTTTAATTTCATGTTTATAGTCTTGACAATATTTACATTTAAGATCAATTTCAATATTGCTTTCAAGTCTAGACATTTTATCTTCTAAAATTATTTCCTTTTCAAAATTGTTTTCAATGAATATTGAAGATTTATTTTTAAGAATCATTTTTGAGTCAATGTTGCAAAAATATTTGAAGTTGTTTTCCAATTTTGAAAATTCTAATATAAATTGATCATAGCAAAAATGTTCGGTTTCGGATTGTACCTTATTAGTAGTTGTATAATCTTCACATGCTATATGTTGATCAATTCCATCGTCCATGTCGCTCCATGTTTTATTTGTAGTTTCGCTTAGATCAAGAAGCATGTAGTCCTTGCTATCAATACTTGTATTCACATTTTTTTTAATATTCTCACAAGCCGTATTATCATCGTCTTCTTCATACTTGTTGCACCATGATTCATTAACACTCTTTCTTCGGATTTGACTCATGCATTCTTCGTTATTGATACCTTCAATGATCACATTTGAACTAGTAGTACATGTGTTTATTTCAACTAAATATTTATCTATTAAATTTTCAAGAGTAACTATTTCTTGTGCAATATCAAGTTTATCATCTTTGGTTTTACATTTCTCTTGGTGAAACTTTAAAAGACATTTCCAAATATCATTTGCCGTTTTACAAAGAAATAGTCTTTCATATTCAACTCTTGGTAGAGTTTTGAAAATGAGTAATTTGGCTTTAGTATTTTATCAATCTTGGTTTGAAGATTATTATATTGATTTTCAAAATCCATTTTGGTTGGTTTAAAATCACCAATTGAAATGATATGCCAAAGATCAAGATCTATTGATTTCACATAATTTTCAAATTTATTTTTTCATTCAAGAAAATGATCATTTTCAAATAATGGTGGTTTTTGTGTAAATTCCCCTTCTAGATATTTTTCGAATTCCATAGATCGTTACAAGTTTTAAAATACAATATATTTTAAAAGTCTTGCTAAACCTGTCTCTGATACCAATTGTGGAAAACTAGAAGGGGGGGTTGAATAGTTTTACGTCTTTTACGTTTTATTTGTTTTGTAAAAGTTAGCTTCAAAGATTAGACGAGAACTTTAAAACTCTTTAATGCAAAAATATAGATACTAGTTTATTTACGATTTTGTATAAACACTACTTATGTATTATGTATAATTTCAAAACTCTTTAATGCAAAAGTGTAGATACTAGTTTATTTACGATTTTGTATAAACACTACTTATATATAGTGTTGGGAAAGAATTTATAATTTCATATATCACATATATATATATATATATATATATATATATATATATATATATATATATATATATATATATATATATATATATATATATATATATATATATATATATATGTAAGTGTTTTAATATAAGTTTATGTACTTAGTTTGATTTTGTAAGATTAATGTTATGAATGAATTTTAGTTTGATCTTTATGTGAAATCAATATATGCACAACACAAGCAATAATAATTATGTATGAAAAGTTGATAAGTAAGTATTCAAAAAGTGAGAGATGGAAAGATCAAACCTAGACACAAAGGATTTATAGTGGTTCGGCTACAAGGACACCTTCCTTGCCCTACTCCACTCCCCGAGTCACCTACTCGAGAGTTTTCTTCACTAGATCAAAAGCCTCCCTTATGGCGGAGAAAACCTTACACACCAAATTACACACCACAACTTTGTCACAACACAATCACAACTTCTACACAACTTCTTCACACCAATCTACGTCACACCAATTCTTCCTCACACCTTTCTACTTCACTCCTAGCTTCTTCACAACTTACTACTTCGCTACTTCTTTTTCTTCACGCCACTTGTTTCTTCACACCTTAACTACTAAGTCCTAACCACTACTCCAAGATATATATTACTTCACAACTTCTAGGCTTCAAGGTCTTCTCAACTTCAAAGCTTCAACTTCTTTGTCTTCACAACTATCTCCACTTCAATATACTACCACTACTTATTTCTTCTATCACTAATCCTATCCACCTCTACTTCTTCACTTCTAATACTGCTTCACACCTTCAATAAATCTGGATCCTATATCTAAATCTAACTAACCAATGTATACACTATATTCACCAAAGAATAAATTATATACAAGATGAAATGATCAAACAACTTAGATAGCAAGATGATACTAAGTTGTAATACTCCTAGTCTTGATAAATAGAAGTATTATTCTCTTTGCACTTGAATGAATGAGGCTTTGGATCACTTGGAAACAAAGGCTTATGAATTTTATGATCAAAGGATTTTTAAGATTGAAATGGAGGTTTGAATCAGAAAGTTTTTAGTGCAAAAAGGTGAGAAAAAATTCAGATTTGAAGTGGTATTTATAAGCAACAAAATCTGACAGAGAAGCGTGGCCGGTCCCCTTAAATCAAGGCCGCCCCCCTTAAAATTAAGGGGACCGCCCTTTATAATTAAGGGGGCCGCCCAGCTGTAACGGCCAGATTTTTTGTTTTTTAGTGGGGAAAGTTTATTTGGTGAAAAACTAATTGATTTTGGTTAAAAATTTGAAATCATATATTTAGTATGATTAAAACATTTTTGTTTATTACCAAAAGTGTTTTTCAAAAATATATAATAAGTTTATATATTAAAATAAACTTTGTAATAATATCCGTTTGATCTTATAATGCATTAAACACTATGTTTATTCATACCTTAAGTGATTAGATGGTGAAAGTGATTATTTACTACTAAATACTTGTTTACGTCATGATCTTTGGTTTGATGAGTTTTTGTTTTGTGATTATCAAAACATAGAGATATCGAAATATATGAATAACGTTTTTAGTCATTTATTTATATTAACAATATATATATATATATATATATATATATATATATATATCTCACAACCTACCAAGAACACTTGAACGGTTTCTAGTTAAACACGCGGCTACAAGATCTTTAAAAGGTATCGGTAAGGTTATTTATGTTGTCTTCTTGTTTTTGTTACTCTTAACCGAACGAAATAAAAAAAAAAAAATTAATCTTGTTATAGATTATGTATGTTCCAACTTAAAATCTTTAAAGATTTGTGTTATAGTTGAACAAAAACTGAGATTTTTTTTTTCGGTTATGTTCTTGTTCGATATACTTTTGTTTTTATAAACATAATAACCAAACCCAAAACTTTTTCTTATCCTTCAATGACACAAGCAAAAATATAAACTTAACCCTTTTTGATTTTTCACCTAATCATGCGTACCACACACACAGATCTGTGGCGCTTATTTTTCTTTAACAAGTGTTTGTAAGATCTATTAAGATCTTTAATTCTTGTTATGAAAACACACTGAGACCTTCTTTATTTTTCTTTGCATTTTGAAACAGAGTTTAGATTATATGTGGGTTGTTCGTGAGTTGGGGAATTGATGTGAGTTGTTGTAATTTTGTCTCATTGTTGGCAGCGGTAGAGATGTGTTCCGGTGGCATGTGGATGTGTGGCTGGAAGTGATTGTTTTGGTGTATTTTATTTTTTGGTTTGGGTTATATAGTTGGGAGGTTACGGGAAGGAGTAAGTATGGTGATGATGGTATCAATGAGCAGTTACAAAATTCAATGGGCAGTTACTACTTACCATTGGTCATTTTTGTATTAGTCATAAAGTCTATTAAATGGATTGTTATTAGTCATAAACGTATTAACAATGTAACAATGTAACTAAATGGCTTGTTATTCCTTATTTGGGAAATGCTTTTGGTCTTAAAAATTTTAAGACTTCCTCTTTTAGATGTCCTAAATACATTAGTATATAGTATAGATATAGATATAGATTGGTGTTTGTTTAAAAAAAATTATTCTTATTTCAAAATATAGAGGTTTATATAAGTTTGTCACATAATAATACGAGTATTAAGTTTATTTAAGCTCAAAAGCTTAAAAATGAGTAAAAAAAAGTTGACCTTGTGACATATAAGCCAAAATCAAATAAGCTCAACAATAAACTTGAACAAACATGCTTTAGGTTTGCCTTTAAGCTTGTTAACTAACAAGTTTTTTTTCTAGCTTGCGTGTTGCAATGGAATATAAAAACTTTATTTATTTACACGAGATTGAAATTCTATATATTTTATTATTTTATAATTTTTTAATAAGAGTCTTTCAACCTCTATACAGTGTCCTAATCGTTGCAGAGTAGTATAAGTGAATACCCGAAGTAAGTTCGTACTCTAGGGGAATGGCGATGAGGAGATGAAGGTGGCTTCCTAATGCTCTACGGGGTGGGGTTATATTTGGTATTTTTCATATTCAATGAAAAGCATGTAAATTCTCATGGTTTTGGATTGATTTTGATAACGAAAACATAAATGAAATGGAATAAAATAAAGAGAGATGACAATCAGGGGGATAGGGGCAACAACTTAGGGACCATCCACCTAGGTTTCGGACAAACTAACAACAATTTAATTTAATACAAGCACCGGGAACTAACTTAAGTATGGTGATATTGACTTGGTTAATAACACCACAAATGGGTAAATTAAGGCAAGGGCTCGATCAACTTAACCTAGCATAAACTACACATGTAATAAACACAGTTCTCAACTTAAATAAACCAAATCTCGGGTGTTTGACGTAGGATATGCTAGGACGAGAACTAACCTAGACATGCAATTTCTAACACGGGTGTCACAACTAGCGTAGGTTCGTTAAATACTTAATAGTCAAACACAGTTTAAAGTGGATCCGAGTTAATTGGATATATCTGATTTATTAAAGTTATAAGTATCTTACTGATTTTATTCCCTTGACATGGGTTAAATCTAGGTGTCAACTAAGTGATTTAATTACAAAGGTATAATGGTCGAAAACTTTTTAAAGCATTATTAAATCATGCGTTCAACATTGATAATGAACCGAATAGTAAAACACAATTACTTGCATAAATCAAGGTGTCACAAATTGTTAATTCATCGTAATCTAGGTTTCATGCATCCTAAGCAGTTACTAAAAAGTTTAGCCAAACATATTAGTGATGATCACACGCATAAACAAAGCAAATATTATAAAAGAAGATATAATTAATCAAACCGATAATTGTATTGAATAACAAATGTTGACAAGATTATCATCTAGTGTTTTACTTGATTACAAGACAAGAAAATGTAAGAAAAACCTTCAAAAATGGCTGCAGAAATCATCCCTAAACCCTAACTCCCAAAAGTTGCATCATAATAATGAAAACCCTAGGCTCATATATATAGATTTGAGGGGTCAGACGGCTTGAGGGATCGATTATGGTTTTATGTCGGTTCCGTATCGATGTACAAAATGGTGTCAGGTGTGCTTTTAGACAACGTCATGCTCAAGTACGCGGTGTCGGATTTATCTTGAGACGACATCTTGCTCATATTTCCTAGGTGTGATGACAACGAGGAAACTTGTGACGGTGTTGATCTCTTGTGCAAAATAACCAACTCTCTAGAATGGTTATTCCGTTATACCATAGGCATATGGTGGTCGTCGACTTGTAGGTGGTCGTCGGGTATAACCCATACGGCGTCGGGCCTTGCATCCAAAAGTGTACAAGCTTGGGTAACTAACATCCCCACACTTACTTTCCCCTTAAGTGATGGAATCCCAATATTAATCTCATCATCAAAGATTGAGACGAGGACGACTACTATATACAAGTCATGGAATGCATTTCTTGAATGCTATTTTGAGTAGAGCTGTTTTGTTTACACACTTTTCTATATCTCGAACAAGAATGGTGGTTGGTCTAACGGAAATCGTTGTTTGTGTTATCATAATTTTACTATAAACTTAAAATGTGGTTGAAGATGAAAAACCATGCATTACCCACTACAAAAAAGAGTTATTTTACCACACCACTTTGTACACACTTTAAAAAAGTGTGTAAAATATTTTGAGTTAATTAACATTTACAAATATGTAAAAATTGGTTACATAAATAAGTGTGAACAAATTTTGAAAGACAAAAGAGTTCCCACACTTATATTTGTTGCAGAAAAAAGTCCACACTTTTAAGTACATAGAAATCTAAAATTTGTTCACACTTATAAGTGTGTATTATATTTGTAACACTTGTAAGTGTGGACAAATTCTATATCTACTCACATTTAAAGTGTAGATTTTTTTTTGAAACAAATATAGGTGTGAAATTATTTTATTTTTCAAAATTTATTCACACTTATTTATGTAACTACTTTTTACACATTTACAAATGTTAATAAACTCAAAACATTTCACATATCTTTATCATACTATATTATAAAGCATGAATGCCTACTATTAATAGAATACTTAAAATTAAGCATTACACATTTCAATACTAAAAGTACAAGTGATTCAACACAATTAGACATTTAATAAATGAGATATAATTAGACATTTACAAATTTAGTAGCTACATGTAAACACAACTTTGTTTTTGCCATTAAAGTTTAAAATTAACGACTTAAAATTGAAAATTAATGACTTAAAATTGATCATTATGTATATTAAATACAATTAATTAAATAGTCAATAAATACAATTAATATACTTATTAAAACACCCCTTACATAAGAAATACAAATTATCAAGCATATTGTACAACCAACTTAAACACAATTCCTGCATTAAATGTCACTAATACAAATAATAAAGCATATTATACAAATTTTTAAGCCCGAACGGGCAATGGGCCAAATGGGCTCGAGCCCGAACGGGCACGAGTCAAACGGGCTCGAGCCCGAACGGACACGAGCTAAACGAAATTTTTGATATCCGTAAATTTATTGTCAAAAAGAACATAATAAACTAAAATATGTTCACATATTGTACAAACCAAGCAAACTACTAAACAAAAACATAAAATAAAAAATAAATAAAATAATACAAACAAAGCAAAATTTCAGCAAACTTTTGCAATAAAAAACTAATCAGTAAAGCTATTGCCAAAAAACGTACAAATAAAATAAATTATTAATCGAAAAAATTAAATTACAGGGTGCCCGCAGCTGCATCGCGCGGGAACCCTGCTAGTTATATATAAAGGAAAAATCAAAAAGTGAATAATGAAAATTTATACCTAATTTAGGAAGCTAATTTGTTCTTGTACTTAAATGGAAAGGTGAAAAATAATTTAGAAAACTTAAAAGTAATGTATCTCTTTTATTGAATATTAAAATTAGCTATTAGAATGTGTTGTTTTACTTAAAATCATTATATGTTACAATAATTTACAATTACAAATTGATATTTTCACGTTGTATATTATGTGCCGCGATAAAATCTTATTATTATGCACGGGTATTTGTCTAGTTTTTAAAAGTGTGTAAAAAAATATGATAAAATGACAAAAAGTTTTTGTTGCTAGCGACCATAGTGCCTCTCTAAAGTTTAAATGTACTGATGAGACTTGCTAGAAAAACATTAACCAAAGATTTACAATCACTTGAGTTTGAATAAAGAATGTGTTGACAAAATTTAAAGGGAAAATGATAAAAAAATGCATCGAACTTAAATGTGTGTAGCCAACTAATTTTTTTCTCGTTGTAACACAAAACTTGATGTTTGGGTGGTGATTCTTTCACGGAGAAATTTACTTCATCCACGGAATATTGAAATTATTTGACACTTATACCCTTACCATTCCACTTACCCATTTTTTTCTCACACTTTTGCAGTTTCCACGTATCCGTTTATAGAATTCAACCATTGTCACCATACTTCCACCATCTGTTTCACCTCTGCTGGCTTCTTCCAATGATGACTTGTATGCTAGCTCTTGTTGGTTGTTGCAGTTGAATACCTTCATATTAGAAAATGGATTTTGCAATTAGGGGGATTAAGGAAATTACTATATATTCTAAAAACCATTGGGAATTGGGGCCCACAGCAAAGTCATTAAGGAGTGGTTAAAAACTTAATTCAGCCTCCTATTGGTTATGTAAGACAAGTGGCAAAAAACTATTGGTTGGAGGAGTTAATAACATGTATTAGCCACAGTACCATGAATAGTAAAACAGTGCAAAACAGTACACCACAGTGCAGAACAGTGCAGAATAGTGGTTAACCACAAACATATACGAAAAAAAAAAAAAAAATTAACAACAAAACTGAATATTGGGTTTCTTATAACAAATAAGAAAGCAACAAAACTGAATATTGTGAAAAAATAATAATGACATCGTCAAATAAGAAAGCAAGCAAGCAGAATAATTAAACCTCAATAACAGCATATTGGGTTTCTTATAACAAAAAGTTTTACTACAACAAAATTTAAAACCAACTCAAACATCTCCAAGACTAGCAGATTCCGATGACGCCAACTCAGCTTCCGGCGACGCAGCAGTGGAGCGATATCTATTTACAAACCCAAGATCAAGTCCAAAAATTAAAACAGCAAATAAATAAAAGGTTAGAAAGGCCAACCCACAACCAAATCCACATCCAAACTCAACAACAACATCAATAACATTAAAAGAAACAAGAAAACATCAAGAATATCACACCGAGCCAACTGAGTTGACTCGGTGGTTGACTGAGTCAACTGTGAGCCGCGACCAAGCAAAAGATCCACACGAGTTTAGACTTTTTAAACCATTTTTATTAATAGAATTTATTTAAAATCCGGATTTAATAAAATTAAAAATTAGGGTTTGGTAAAAAGTTTATTAAAAACTAAAAAACAAGCGCGTCGTAGATTTTTACCATGGGAAAATGGTGGGGAGGGCTGTGGTGGCTCTCGGTGGTGGTGGCAGCGAGCTGGGGTGGCGCGTGGTGGGATACGGTAGTGATTGGCGGCGAGTGGGTGGTAGAAATAAAGTCCGGGTGGCCCGATCTATATTTTGGAACAAGAAAAAGAGTGGCCGAAAGTTGGCCGGAATATTTTTCGTTTGCCGGAAGCTGTGGTGGTCGGATGGGGAAGAGAGAGGGAGGGGAGAAGGAGAGAGAATGAGTAGTGTATGTGTGTGAGAAAAGTGAGTTTAATACAAAAAATGGTTGTTTTATATTTTTAAGAGGGGCCAAACACGGGCAAAACCAAACTCAAGGGTGAAAATAAAACATGGGCTAAACTTTTAGTAAAAGCACTTTGGGACACATTTAACGTACCAAAAGGAATCGAGAAATTATGAAACTCGCTCAATTGTTATCAAAATAATTTCTCCTATAAAAACGAATATAAATATGCTTAACTTAGCTATTGCACAATGTTAAATAAATAAAAATAAAAAAAATAAACAACTACATAGTATAATTAAGCACAAATTTCTTTTATGCATAAAATAAAATAAAAGAAAAAAAAAATGTCCCCGCAGCAACGCGCGGGTAAGCCTGCTAGTTATTCTTTAAAGGATATGAAATTATGAATGACGATGGACAGTCTTTTGACCACTTCTCAAATGCCTTCCTTATTTTAGATTTGCCGATGAAAGTTATCTTTTTTACAACGACATAGAATACAACCTTATTAACAATTGGGCAAATTACTTGAAAATGTATGCAACTTGCCACTTTTTTCTATTGTATATAGCCTTCTTTTTTTTTCCCAATCTGTCAATGAACTTGCAAAATCCGTTCATTGCGTGTAGCAGTGACTTGTTTGACCTGCTGGAGCAGGTTAAGCTAACGGTCGTTAGGTTTATCATTGCACCGTTAGTCCTTTAGACTAACGATCGTTTATCATGGCTACATACAATGACAAAAAGTAACAAGTAAAATGACTTTTTACGTTTTCGTCTGATTTTTTACGTTTTGCGTCAGTTTTTTCACGTTTTCGTCCATTTTTTTACGTTTTCGTCGGTTTTTTTACGTTTTCGTCGGTTTTTTACATTTTCGTCTGTTTTTTTACATTTTCGTCCGGTTTTTTCGCGTTTTCGTCTGACTTTTTTACGTTTTCGTCCGGTTTTTCATGTTTTCGTCTTGTTTTTCATGTTTTCGTCCGTTTTTTACGTTTTGTCGGTTTTTTTTACGTTTTCGTCAGTTTTTTTTACGTTTTCATCCGATTTTTCGCGTAAAAAAAAAACGGGCGAAAACATGAAAAAAACGCGAAAAACTAGACGAAAACGTAAAAAAAACGACGAAAACGTAAAAACGGGCGAAAACATGAAAAACAAGACGAAAACATGAAAAACGGACGAATACGTAAAAAAGTCGGACGAAAACGCGAAAAACCGGACGAAAACGAAAAAAAAACATACGAAAACGTAAAAAAACCGACGAAAACGTAAAAAAACGGATGAAAACGTAAAAAAATGGACGAAAACGTGAAAAAACTGACGAAAACGTAAAAAATCGAACAAAAACGTAAAAAGACGAACGAAAACGTAAAAAAACTGATGAAAACGTTAAAAGAGTGACGAAAATGTAAAAATCTGATGAAAACTTTGAACTGTGTGTATAAAAACGTATATAAAAATGTCTGTATAAAGACGTGTGTATAAAAACGTGTGTAAATATGTGTATAAAAACGTGTGTAAAATCATGCATAAAAACGTGTATAAAAATGTGTATAAAAATGTGTGCAAAAACGTGTAAAAAACGTACTTGAATTTTAAAAATAATAAAATTCATCTAACTTGTTATTTTTTGTCATTGTATGTAGCCATGATAAACGATCGTTAGTCTAAAGGACTAACGGTGCAATGATAAACCTAACGACCGTTAGCTTAACCTGCTCCAGCAGGTCAAACAAGTCGCCGCTACACGCAATGAACAGATTTTGCAAGTTCATTGACAGATTGGGGAAAAAAAAAAAAGGCTACATACAATGAGAAAAAATGACAAATTGCATACATTTTTACGTAATTTGCCCTTAACAATTTGTAGTTTTGTACGACAAAGCCTTTAAATACCATTATATGTCGGTGATAAAAACAAATATGTAGAGCATGTGGCATCTCAAGCAAGAGAACACAAGGCTTTTTCAAAAAACTTTTAACTGTTAGGATTTTTGAAGTTTAAGCATTTAAATAGATGTGTTGGTGATGATTGACACAAATATTTGTACCAGAATCATGGTAAGGATTAGCAAGCAAGCATCATCCGATTGCATTAAGGGTAACAGTCTCACACAGTAGCACGTGAAATATTTGTTTGGATCGTATTGTGAAGAAGAAATTTTGAATATTAATGAGGGCATAAATGTCAAACAACATCAATCTTCCGTGTACACATCAAAAGAGTCCGTGAGAATATCACTTCCGTTGACATTTTTTGTTTTTGTATGCATCGAACTTGACACTTTTTACCATTTTGTCAGCTAAACGTCGCATCGTTAGTCCTTTACACTAACAGTCGTTAGTAAATAACTTAAAATTCCGTTTTCTTACGTTTTTATATGTTTTCATCCGTTTTCTTACGTTTTTGTTCGATTTTACACATTTTCGGCTGTTATTACATATTTTGGTCTATATTCGTCTTTTTTTTACGTTTTCGTCTGTTTCTGCACGTTTTCGTCCGTATTCTTACATTTTCATTCAATTTTATACGTTTTTGTTTGTTTTTATATGTTTTCATTCTTTTTACACATTTTGTCCGTTTTCTTACGTTTTCATCCGTTATTATACGTTTTCGTTCGTTTTTACACATTTTTGTCTGTTTTTACATATTTTCGTCCAATTTCGTCCTTTTTTTTACGTTTTCGTCTGTTTCTGCACGTTTTCGTTCGTATTCTTACATTTTCATTCAATTTTATACGTTTTTGTTTTTTTACATGTTTTCGTCTGTTTTACACATTTTGTCCGTTTTATCCGTTATTATATGTTTTCGTCCTTTTTTACACGTTTTCGTCTGTTATGTGTTCATTCACGTTTTTATTCGTATAAAACGGATGAAGACATGCAAAAACTAACGAATACGTATAAAAACGAATGAAAGCATGTAAAAACAGACGAAAACGTCTATAACAGACAAAAATGTAAGCAATCGTGAAAAAATGAACGAAAACGGATGAAAACGTGTAAAAACCAACGAAAATGTAAGAAATCGTGCAAAACTAACAAAAACGTATAAAAACATACGAAAACGGAAGAAAACGTGTAAAAGCATACGAAAACGTATAAAAACTGGTGGGAATATAAGAAAACAGACGAAAACGTGTAAAAACGAATGAAAACATATAAAACGAATGAAAACGGACGAAAACGTGTAAAAACATATGAAAACGTAAAAAACAAGACGAAAACGGACGAAAACGTGTAACATCGGACAAAACGTAAGAAAACGGAATTTTAAGTTATTTACTAACGACTGTTAGTGTAAAGGACTAACGATGCAACGTTTAGCTTACAAATGGTAAAAAGTGTCAAGTTCGATGCATACTATAACAAAAAATGTCAAGTTTTGTGTTACAATGAAAAAAAAAATTAGTTGGCTACACACAATGATAAAAAGTGTCAAGTTCGATGCATTTTTTTTATCATTTTCCCAAATTTAAAAGCTAACCATAAATCCTATATTCTAATTTAGTCGTTTTATTACTTGCATTTATAAGATAAAATTCCCTACATTCTCACTATGATAAATTTACTATATTTATGTTTTTCAATAATAAAGGAAAAATGATAAGCTAACAAACATAACATAATTGTCTTACATTTTTATGTTAGGTGACCAAACAACATTTTGGCCACATCCATTAATTCCCATAACAAATCAACAACTCACCTTCCATGTTCATAACAAACTAATTAAGATTATAACGTGTCAAAACTTAATTAGCTTGTATATCAGTTTAGATGTGGATATATGAGCATGTTCAAGTATAGTGCATGTCTAAATAATCACCCTAGCTAACACTTATATATAATATCAAGATTTAGGAAGTACTTATGCTAAATCAGTAAATTTAGATGCTAAATGTACTATCAGTGGCGAAATACCCAGGGGTTGTATTTATCATTTTTCTTCTCTAATATGGGGCATGTGTCATAACAAGTTTGTGGTTAGTTTACTAAACTGGAACCCTGAAACTTCTTGTGACCATATAATATATAATAGCATGCCTAATGTTGTATACTTTCAAAGAACACTTAACAATAGTTCATACATCTTAGCACATTACATATTCTAGAAATATCATACTATATAATCATTTGAAATCTTGAATACTTACACATGAATATATCATTCAACACGTACATATTGTGTAATTCACTGAATATTTTGTAACTCAACTACTTAATAAGAAACCAATGTAAGTTTATATAAGCACAAAAATGTGAGGTTTGGACTTTGGACATAAAGTGTTTGTGTGTATATTTAAAGTATGAATGAATCATGTACAATCTTGAAGTGGTCTTTGTAGAACTACTATTAGGTTAAGTTGTTGAAAGCAAACCTAATAGTTTTGGTTCATGACTGTGGTGGTCACTACTTTCTTCCCAATAGTATGCCTTGTATTCTGTGGTACTATTGCTCGTGTTCATCTCCTCTTCCTCTTCAGGAAGCATATTGAGATCAAGAAATCCTCGAGTTTCACAAACTCGGCCATCGGGTTTGTGGATCACATTCATGTTGTTTTCTTGATTCGGTTTAGCTTCGGAAACTAAGTGTGCTCTTTTGTGACCTCCTAAAGCTTGTCCCGATGAGAAAATCTTGAAGCAAATTGGACACTCGTGTACGCCCGAAACCACTTTCTTTTTCTTTAGAAAACCAACTTCAAGATTGAAACTTGTTGATTCTTGATAACCATTTGATGTTTTTGAATCATACCCATTGACGGTTTGATCATAATCTAGCATGGGTTTGTGCTCGATTTTGTTTTCGTTTTGAGTTTTCAAATTAAAATCTCCCTTAAGCTTGTTATGACTTGCTTTATGGCCTCCAAGTGCTTGATAAGAATGAAAACTTTTATTACAAGTAACACAATCAAATTTTCTCTTGCTCGAGTCTTCAAATTCACCAAAAGAACCAAAATCAAAACTTTTGATCGAACCCACCTCAGGTTTTCCAAGAAAATCAAACTTTTTCGTCCTAGAAACATTTTGACTTGAATTTTTACCCTCAACTTTATTTAATTTCAACAAAACAGAGGAATTGTAGTCATCATATGATTCAAATTCATTACCCCATTTCCCACTATCTCTTGAAAGCATCATCAAAGATATGGCAACATCTGCTTCTTGTTCTTGCTCATCTTCTATTTCGGATACCATACTTGTCGAAGCATTATTGCTACTAAGTTGATTATTGTTATTAGCATTCATAGAGATTGAAGATGTACTTGTAATTGCAGTAGTTGTAGAAGCAACTATGTACCTTTCCTTTCGCATGTTTCTCGGTCTTGATCCTGATCTTGATCTCTTGACTCGGCGATATTTGGCATCTAAATTTTGATCTAAACATGCAATATTCTTGTTCTTGTTGTTTGAGACTTTCATTGAGTGACATTTCATGTGCCCAAACAAAGCTTTCCAAGATTGAAACCCTTTTCCACACTCCTTACATATTTTATCAAGAACACTCGAACTAGTTTCATTCTTCACTTCATGATGATGATCATCATCATGATTACTTGAGTTGATCATGTGAGACCTCATGTGACCCCCCAATGATCTTCCACAAGGAAAACTTTTGTTGCACAATTTACACAAGTGTTTCCTGGCTTCTTGATCAATCTCCTCCATTCAACTAACAAACTCTGATCCAATTTAAGAACCAAACCAAGAACTCGAGATACAAAGTAATTACCCCAATCAAGAAACAAGATCAAAAGATGTAATCTTAAGATAAGCGTATTATGAAATTTTCAAGCTGCAAGTAAAAATCAAAGAATCCATCTTTGATTTCATCTTGTTCTTGATCAGACAAATATTTTAATATCTCACACTCTCGTTTTTATTTGAACCAGCAACCTTTCAGTTGACACGACTTTATACCACTTGTCAAGATTTGTCTTAGAAAAATAAACAAATTTTGAACCAACAACTTCTAGTTAATAAAACTTGATGCAACCTTGCCAAAACAACAAAGATATCATAAAAACTCAATGACCTTTTAGCTATTTGATGAGATTTAATACATCTTGTTGGTATCAAGAATATTATTTAAGCAAAGAGATGATGGGTCGGTTTCTATGTACCTTTGTTGCTAATGATGGCGATGAACAAGAAAATTAAGAAGTGGTTTGCACTCACACTCACACTATTTCTCTCTCTAGAAACTCATGTGTTTTTCTCTCTAAAAGTCGTGGAGAGAGAGTAGTGTGGGCTATATTTGGAGGAGAAGTGAGAAATTTATGCATAAATTTATGCATGGAAGTAAGGATAAAAAGGAAGCTAAAGCAAAGATGGTTGCACGTGTGATTGAGTAAAGATCTTAGGATAATATGATATCAACGGCTGAGATTGATCCACGTTAGTTGTGGAAGCAAAGTCCATACCCTTTCAGATTCATTCCCACGTCTTGTTTGCCTTGGAAGCACGAAGACAAGTTAAAGGTTCCACTATCTATTAAATACAAAATAATATTACTTTTATTACATATACTTTAATGAAATTGTTTGATAAATACTTCAAATTTAAAACTTTATAAATAGCTTGAGCTTGCTCCAAACATTACCTGAACATAAATATTATATGAATAATGCTATGTCAAACTAATAATGCTCTTAAAATATTTTGAATGTCACATGTCATGAATTTACTAGCTTGGAAAAATGTTTTACTTTCTCATATTATAATTATCTCATTACATGTAGCATTAGATAAGTGCTCACAAAGCAGCGAGAAAAGCTCAAGGGCTATTGTCCTTAAAAATATTATTAGCGTATGACTAAAAGATTGTTAGAAGAAAGTATCATTTCTCATAACATATATTTCATACATTAAATTAGTTCTAGAAATATATAGAAAAATTATAGGAAGCCACATATATCATACTTTTCTTTTAGAAAAAACTAACATAATACTAATTAAATTCTGGTTTAAAGAAATTAAAAGCGAGAATCGACATGCCTGCATAGTTGAAAGCAAGGTAAAAGCTTTAGCAAGTAAAGAAGTGGTTGCATAGTAGGAGCCTTTTTTTTGTCAATTTGGTGCAATTTTCAAAGAAGATTCAACTGATTTTACTATGCTATCCAACCACTTTTTTGTCCTTTTTATTCCATAAAGTTCATAAAAATGTTGATTACTCGTAGACTGTAATTTTGTCGAATTAGATTTGCAAAGTGAGATGAAATTTCTCATTATTATCGAACTTGCGTGCTTTTAAAATGACTGAATTTAATCCTCCAAGTGTATACCCAAGCTATAAGGTGCTAGTGTTCTATACGCTTAGATAAGCCTATTAAGTTATATAGTCAAACGAGCCGGCTCACTTAGGCTCGAAATTGTCATGCTTTGGGATGAACCTAATTATGAGTCCTTTGAAAATAAAAACTCGTCTAGCCTACATTCTTGAAATGTAATTAACCAAAATACAGATTTTTAGCAGCTCGAAAAAAGATATTGGTGGAACTTTGGGTAAGTAGCTGTTTCATATCAAGTTGTTAAGGAGTTGTCCAACAACCACCCCCTTTTAATGCATCTAACTATGGTTTAATCAATGAATTAATCATTAATCAACACTTCTGCTTTCATGGGTTGCAGTTCATTCATGAAGATTCGTACATATATATTGTTGTAAGAAACTGATTTAGACAAAGAGATTGATTTAGTTATAATCATTCATATAATAGTTTGTAACTTGTATGGTTATATGAATACTAGAGGAAAATTCAAATGCATACTCTTATTTTGGTGCATACCAATGGACAAATCTTCACCATCCATCTAGTTTGATCTAATGGTGGGGATTAACCTAAGATTTATATGGGGAAACATAAGTCCATGTTTTTTTCCCCTTTTTCTTTGTCTTCTTGTCTTTTTAATTATTCTTTTATTTTTTTTTCTTTCTTTATTTATGCCTTTTTTTTTCTTTCTTTTTTTTTTTGCCTTTTTTTTCACGCTACTAGTTTTTTTTTTTTTTTTTTTTTTTTTCTTTCTTTCTTTATCTTTTTTTTGCACGCCTCTTTTTTTCCTTTTTCTTACACGTTTTTTTTTTTTTTTTTTTTTTTTTTTTTTTTTTTTTTTTTTTTTTTTCGGGTTCTAATTCACGTTTTTTTCCTAATAAACGTTTTTTTTTCCGCTTTCATACATTTTCGTCTATTTTCATACGTTTTCGCCCGTCTTCATATATTTTCGCTCGTTTTCTTATGTTTTCGTCCGTTTTCATACGTTATTGTCCGTTTTCATACGTTTTCGTCCGCTTTCTTACGTTTTCGCCCGTTAACGTCTGTTTTCATATGTTTTCTTACATTTTCGTTCGTTTTTATACATTTTCGTCAGTTTTCATACGTTTTCGTTCGTCTTAATACATTTTCGCCCGTTTTCTTTTGTTTTCGTCCATTTTTCATACGTCTTCGTCCGTTTTCAGACGTGTTTTTATGCTTTCATACGTTTTTGTTCGTTTTCATATAGATTAGTCTGTTTTCTTACGTTTTTGTTCGTTTTCATACGTTTTCGTTCGTTTTCATCCGTTTTCTTTCGTTTTCGTTCATTTTTCAAACATTTTTGTCCTTTTCATACATGTTTTTACTTTTTCATACGTTTTCTTCCATTTTTATACATTTTCGTTCGTTTCTTATGTTTTTGTCCGTTTTTCATTCGTTTTTGTTCGTTTTTAAATGTTTTTGGCAATTTTCAGATGTTTATATGTCTCTAAATATCACAAGTGATATTCTGTGATATTTTAAATATCATAAGTTATATTCTGAATATCACAAGTGATATTATGTGATATTCAGAATATCACAAGTGATATTTTGAATATCACAAGTGATTTTATGTGATATGGAGAATGTCACAAGTGATACTATATATAAGTACCAGAAATGATATTCTGGATATTATAAGTAATATTATGTGATATTCAAAGTATCACAAGTGATATTCTGAATATTATAAGTGATTTTCTAAATTTGACAAGTGATTTTCAACAAATGTTTTTTAACATGAAAATCACAAGTGATATTTAGAAAATCACAAGTGATAGATATTCAGAAAATCACAAGTGATATTTAGAATATCACCATTGATATTCAGAAAAACGCAAGTGATATTCTGAATATCATTTGTGATATTCGTAAAACGTATAAAAACGGACGAAAACATAAGAAAACGCAGAAAATCACTTGTGAATATCACAAGTGATATTCTGTGATATTCTAAATATCACAAGTTATATTCTGAATATCAAAAGTGATATTCTGAATATTACAAGTGATATTCTGAATTTTACAAGTGATTTTCTGTAATATGGAGAATATCACAACTGATACTATGAGTACCACAAATGATATTCTGGATATTATAAGTAATATTCTGTGATATACAAAGTATCACAAGTGATATTCCGAATATCGTAAGTAATTTTCTGAATTTCACAAGTGATTTTCAATAAATGTTTTGTAACATGAAAATCACAAGTGATATTTAGAAAATCACAAGTGATAGATATTCAGAAAATCACAAGTGATATTTAGAATATATCACCATTGATATTCATAAAAATACAAGTGATATTCTGAATATCATTTGTGATATTCGAAAATGTATAAAAACGGACGAAAACGTAAAAAAATGGACTAATACGTATGAAAATGGACGAAGTATGAAAACAGACGAAAACATAAGAAAATCACAAGTGCTATTCATAATATCACAATTGATATTCAAAAAATCACAAGTGATATTATAGAACCACTGAATATCACTTGTGATATTCAGAAACGTAAGAAAATGGACGAAAATGTAAGAAAACGGACGAATACCTATGAAAATATCATTTGTGGTACTCATAGTATCACTTGTGATATTCTGCATATCATAGAAAATCACTTGTGATATTTAGATATTCTGAATATCACAGAATATCACTTGTGATATTCTGAGTATAACTTGTCATGTTTAGAATATCACTTGTGATATTCAGAATATAACTTGTGATATTCAGAATATCACTTGTGATATTGAGAAACATATGAAAATGTCTGAAAATGGCAAAAAAAAAAAAAAACGTTTAAAAACGGACGAAAATATATGAAAACGTATGAAAGTGTAAAAACATGTATGAAAAGGATGAAAATGTTTGAAAACTAGATGAAAACGAAAGAAAACGGACGAAAATATATGAAAACGAACTAAAATGTAAGAAAACGAACGAATATGTATGAAAACGGATGAAAACGTGTGAAAGCGTAAACACACGTCTGAAAAAGGACGAATACGTAAGAAAAATGGAAGAATATTACTTATGATATTCAAAATATCATTTGTGGTAATCATAGTATCACTTGTGATATTCTGCATATCACAGAAAATCACTTGTGATATTCTGAATATCACTTGTGATATTCTGAATATCACAGAATATCACTTGTGATATTCAGAATATAACTTGTGATATTCAGAATATAACTTGTGATATTCAGAATATAACTTGTGATGTTTAGAATATCACAGAATATCACTTGTGATATTCAGAATATCACTTGCGATATTTAGAAACATATGAAAACGTCTGGAAATGGCAGAAAACAATTAAAAATGAACGAAAATGAATGAAAATGTATGAAAACGGAAGAAAACGTATGAAAGTATAAAAACATGTATGAAAAGGACAAAAACGTTTGAAAACTGGACGAAAACGGATGAAAACGTATGAAAACGTAAGAAAACGAACGAAAACGAACGAATATGTAAGAAAACAGATGAAAACGTATGAAAACAGACGTGAACGGGCAAAAACGTAAGAAAGCGGACGAGAAACGTATGAAAACGGACGAAAATATATGAAAACAGGCGAAAATGTACAAAAACAGACAAAAACGTATGAAAACGGACGAAAACGTATGAAATAAAAAAAAAAAAAAAACATGTATTACGAAAAAACATTTATTAGAAAAAAAGACAAAAAAGGGGGGGAAAGTGATTTAGAAACAAAACATTAAAAAAAAACGTGAAAAAAGAAAGACAAAAAAATAATAAAGAAAAAAACCAAAAAAGAAACAAAAAAAAACAAAAAAAGAAGAAAAAAAAAAGATGCGTGACAAAAAAAAACCAAAAAGAAAGAAAGAAAGAAAAATAATAAAAGAGACGAAAAAAGGAAAAAAAAAACATGGACTTAGGTTTCCATATTTAATCTTAGGTTTATCCCAACCATTAGATCAAATTAAATGGATGGTGGAGATTTGTCCATTGATATGCACCAAAATAAGGGTATCCAAAATAAAGTGCCTCATGAATACTATAGGTGTATGATTAAAATATATTTTTTCGGGTTCTTGCAAACTTTTGTCTTTTCTTCTATACCGTTTAGCTGACATAAAGATCGAAAGATGCGTTACCTTTGGCCTTTATGCTCTCGCTAGTTATCAACCATGATCTAAGTATGTATAACTAAACAAACAAAACAAATAACAAACAAAACAAACGAAACGAAAGTTTTATTCCAAATTATCAAACCAAATACAAATGTATCAAATTTCAAAAGTATCGCATTTTAATTCAAAAAGTACAAAGAATTTTAAAGCTTATAGACTAAATAAGCGTCATAAAATAGTTTCATAATTCTAAACAAACTCAAATACCAAAACTTGTACGACAAGTCACACAAACTATCTAATTTGCCAAACAACTCTTAGAGTTCAAGTCACTTTCTAACAATCACCATCGTGACTTGAACTCTTTCATATGTTCCAAACCAAATTCACATTTCAAACGCCAGAGACACTAGCCTAATTCAAACAAACAATGATTCCCAAAAATGATCCAAAGCAAACGCCGACGACTTCAAAACGAACATTCAAAAGTTAACTGACGGATTCAAAACGATCAACTAAACGAAAAAAAGGCTCAAACGATTTTCAACAAATATAATCAAACTTAGGCAACCATCTTCAAAAACCCGACAAACGAAGATCCAAGATCGAACATAATCCAAACGACTTGATTACCAAATCTTCAAACACCAAAGCGGTCTACAAATTTCAAATACCAAATACCAAACTCTAATGACCCAATTTGATAAGTACTAGCGTTCAACTTCAAACTAATTATCCAATTATCAAACAAATTCAAGTTAATAAATAACTTGACGAACAAGCTCTAATAATTCAAACACCCCAAATATGATACAGATAATCCTAGTGGCCCATTTATATAATAAGGATTACAGTCCAAGTTCAAATAAAACAAAAACAAAACCAGTCGTTCAAAATATCTTGCAACTTTGATTACCTATATCTCCATCTACGAACATCATATGACAAATCCCTTCGTGATGAATCGCTTCAGTGAGATTGTAAATATATATGTCTAGAAGCAACAACCCAAATAACATGATGATCCAACGGTTAACGAATGAGATATGACAATTCTTCAAAGGTACGCCAAAAGTGACGAACAAAATTGATCGGCAACTTCGACTGAATTTTTTGGATTTTCTCAAAATTACAATTAAAAGTTTGGATGGTAAACGCTAGGACTATGTGTCTAGAACAAACAGTATGAATTTTATCTCGATCCAACAGTTAACGAATCATAGACCGTGATTCTTTCAGACGAACCAAAAACGAAAACCAATTCAAACGACTCTTCAAATGAAAAAGAATCCAACTTCAATCCAAAATCAAAACGAATCCATAGCTAACCTTTTTTTTTCTTCATGGATAAATGAACCTGGCTAATAATAAAAAGACGAAACAAATAACAAAACAAACAAATAAAACGGAAGCTTTATTCTAAATTATCAAACCAAATGCAAATGTATGAGAATTCAAAACTATCAACACCATTTGTATATGGTTGTACACGTCAGAACGGCATGGCTCAAAACCCATGGCACCGTTCCCTGTTACTATTGCATTTATTTCTTCACTTTAGTTAGTACTTGTTGATCCATCGTATTTTTATTTGTTCATTATAAGTTTTGTAGTCACTTAAGAAAAAACTATAATAGTGAGATGATGGTCTTTTTATAAAAAAAATTATATACACAGGTAACTCAAATAAAAATCGCATAACAAAAAAATATATTCACTAACTCTTGTATAAGTTTAAGATTATAATTGAAAATTTTGAATTGTGAAAAGTAACATGATGGGTCTCCAACATCAAAATAACTCATATTTATACAATAAAATTAAAAAGACCCACATTTGCAAGCAATAATGAAAACAACACCATTTTTGAAAAAAAAAAGAAAAAAAAAAACTTATTATGGAGTAAACCAATCGTCATAAAATAGTTTACTAATCCTGAATAAACTCAAATACCAAAATTATAAGACAAGTTTTACGAATGGGAGGTGGTTTGCACACTCTTTTTTATATTTGCACACTCACGATACAAGTAATCAAAGCAGGATGTCAATATTGTACAAATGCCTGATGCAATAATTGGAGTGTCCCAATCAAAACTCAAAGTGTGCAAATCAATTCCCTTTAAGAATTACCAAATTTACCGAACAATCTTTTGAATACTTTTCTAACAAAAGCAATTGTAAGAATTGTAAACTAATGGTGTCACTTCTTGTGAATGTCACACAATTATTATATTTAATGGAGTGTTTTACGCGATCTAAGAGTGTATGGCAATATAATACTGGGAGTCGACGAACTTGCTGAACGGAAAAGACTTTATGACAAAGCTAGCAGTAAGTAGAAGTAATCGGTAGTTATTTGTCATTTGAAAGCGATGAAATAGCCGTATTTTAGATTAGAAGGTATAAAATGAAAGTAAAATTTAGAGGCTTCTTCAAGTAACGTTGAAAAATAGCGTCTAGAAAAAGAAAAAGAAAAAAACGTTGTGTACCAAACAAGCTTTTAGGGTCCCTTTGGTTTGTAGATGGGTTTATGATTAGGATTAGGATTTGGATTTGGATTTGAATTTGGTTTAGGATTTGAATTTGAAGTAAAAAAGATAAAATAATATTTAAAAATATATTATATATTAAAATATAAATAAAAAATTATTAATATTAATATTAAAATGATAAAAAGAAAAATATAAGGAGGAGAATACTAGTGGTCCCACACATGTCATAAGCCCCTTACAATCACCCTCCTTTTATGCATGCCTTAATATGTATAACTAGTAGCCAAACCCAAATTATAAAAATACAAACAAACACTTGATTTGAAGGTTTTAACCCAAACCCCTATATAATCTCTCAAACCAAACGAGCCCTTAAATTTGAATGCTAAATGCTAGATGCTTTTAAACATTTCGTGTTTGCAATGTTATCCAAAAAAGAAAAACTGAAAAAGTATATCGATATTTCTACCGGTGAATGTCGTCTTGTGGCTTCTCTACTTGATTTCAGCGATTCTACCTTTTGTCAACATTATTGACCAATGGTGTAGTTTTCTTACAAGGATAGCTACTTCATAGGGCCGTCCCGGGGATTTTGGGTGCCCTGGGCCGTGATTAAAAAAAAGCCCCCTTAAAAGAAAATATGCGAATTAAACAACCGTTAGTGATGCTAAAAATAAAGTTACATAATATCCAAATATACCAATCGATGCTAAACTAAATTACGTATAAATATCTAAAAATACTATTAGAATGCCTACATGGTAATGTTTTGTTGGTATCTCACTTGTTCAATAGAATTCAAGCCTCCCTACATTTATTAGTGGCTGCTATATCGAATTGCTATATTATTTGAAGTCCACATTTTCGGTGGCTGCTCTTAGATTCTTAATGAGACTAGTTATTGCTGCTATTACTCAGTATTCTTTTACTGGGCTTTAAACAGTCCTGTCAAATGTATATATGAGTTGGACTTCTTATAAATTTTGTGCCCCTTCAAATAATGGGGCCCTGTGCAATGGCCCATGTTACCCTTGCTTATATCCAGGCATACTACTTCACAATTTAATTAAAACGGGTTTTTAATGATATATTTTTGCAACTCCAAATAACATAATATCATGGTAGCTTTTGAACTATTATAGTTATGTCTATGCCATTAGATAAAGTATAAATGACATTTATAGTCATTATAATTCTAAGTGTTTAGTTGGAGATTTATCGTTAAACTATAATTATTAGTCATTATTATTTGTGATATAAGCCCACTTATTAGATAATTATGAGTTTAACCCAATTGTGTTTAAGCACATAATTATCTAATGTCATAAATACTAACAACTAATAACGATCTAGTTGCTACAAGGCGCGTCTTGTGGCGAATGATAGCACTCAGCTCTTCGGTGTCGATGTTGATAAGACGTTTAGTATGGTTGTTAAACTGGCTATCATTCGGATTGTTCTTAGTCTTGCTGTTTCTCGACATTGGCCTCAGCTTAATGTCAAAAATGCATTTTTGCATAGGGATTTATCATATACTATTTATATGTATCAACCTTTAAGTTTTTGAGAATCACAACGAATTAATCATATGTGTTTATCACAAATATCTCTTTATGGTCTCAAGCATGCTCCTCGGCCTTGGTTTCAGGGTTTTGCTGCCTACATCACGTGTGTTGAGTTTTTTCATAGCCGCTGTGATTCCTTGTTATTTATTTATCACCAGGGGATTGACAGTGCTTACTTAGGTGGTGTTTGTTTTTCAGAAAGCGTCTCTTAATAGCCTCTTGATCTGACTCGTTCAGACGCACTTAGATGTTGAGGGGTGTCATAATGTCTCATTATTATTTTTTTTTTTTATTGATTTTTTGTTTTCTTTCCTTTTTTTCATTTTTTTTATTTACATTTTGTACGCTATTTTTCTCGATTTTTCCTTTAATATTGATAACAGTGATGAGAATTTCCCCATTTTTTTAAACAAATATTGTTCAAGATAATAATGATGATGATGCTCAAATACTTGGGAATTTTTCCGACAATAGCAATATATAACTAGTTTGTGAAATTAAATTGTGACATATGTACTTTTAAAATAAGCTCAAATTGTTTTATTGAAAAAATATTTTAATTGTTAAGTATACTATCAAATATTTTTTTTCACAATCTTATCATTTTAAAGTAAAATGATAGTGACATTTTATAAATTAATGTAATCTTTCAACCACATGGGAGTAAAACAAAGAAACAACATATGCTAATTTTCGAGAATAAACTGCAACATAATGTTCTTGAGTATTTTCTTTAAGACATTTTATTTCCAGGTTGCTAGACTATGTTAATTTTTTGACTGAAATGCTCCATTTAATGTCTAAACACATTTATGTTTCATACGAATAAAATTGATTTGTACTTATATCATTCAAACAATTAGAAAATGAAAACAAACAATATCATTTGATTCAGATTCAGACATTTACGCCTCAGATTTAGATGTGCGAATCAGATTCAAATTCAGAGCCTTTAAATAACAAACACCTTACTCTTATATGTTGATGATATTGTTCTGACTGCCTCTTCTACAGATTTGTTATGACGGATTATTTCATCTTTGTATCATGAGTTCTCTATGGTTGATCATGGTTCGCTTAATTACTTTCTTGGTATTTATGTTGCTCGTAATGCTTCTGAGATGTTTTTATCACAATGAAAGTATGCATCCGAGATTCTAGAGCGGGCTAATATGGTTAGATGTAATCCATGTCGGAAACCAATTGACACAGACTCAAAGTTAGGGGATGTATCTGATTCGAAACTATATCACGGTCTTGCAGGTGCTCTTCAATATCCGACTTTCACACATCTTAATATTTCGTATGCAGTTCAACAGGTTTGTCTTATATGCATGATCCTTGGGAGCCTGATAAGGATTTATTTGATACATTTTTAAGAGGTCATTTAAGCCTAAAATCGAGTTTATATGATCAAATATTGCCTCAAATCGTTAATTTAATTTTATTTTAATTTAATTTTATTTTTTTTGCATTTTAGGTACTTAGGGCGCGAATTCTGGAATTTAGCGCTTTTTGGACGAAAAAATGAAGAAAACAACAAAGTCGCGAAAAACCGTCAGAATTAAAGCCTGACGGCGTCATGTTACACCTTGTGACGCCGTCACTTGATGATTTAGAGCTGGAAGATTTTACACACATCGCTTCAAAAAACTTTGGAGAATTATAACCTGACGGCGTCAGGTTCATTTCAAAGAAGAGATTCACTTTTTAAGTTTGTTAGAGACGGCCCAGAAAGGTTAAAGAGGGACGGCGTCAGAAACTAAAGAGTGACGGCACCAGAGCGGCTACTTGCACAAGACAAAACCCTATACACGGCGGTCTGACGGCGTCAGAACCTATAACCTGATGCCATCAGCCTTGTAAATCTATACATAGTTTTTGATTTTTATTCATTAAGTGTGACACTTTTGGAGACAAAAACCCTAGATGAATTTTATAGTATTTGTAAGGCTTTTACTGCCTCTTTCATCTATGTTTCAATGAAGTTAAGTATTCCCTTTATTCATTCAATATGTCTATGTGTTGTTTGATTATGTGTTTATCTTCTCTTCTATTTAACATGCTAGCTTAAATTCCTTTGTGTTTGCTTAGATCTAATGAAACCTAGTTATTGCTTATTGATGCATTATCTATTGTTTAGTTGTTTGCTTCACGTTTGGCTAAGAAAATTGGCTGGCTTCTTTATGTAACAAGCTTGATGTCTTAGAAAACAAACCATATCGTGCAATATAGGTTTTTATCGTTGTATTTACTGCATGAGTTGATGTTGATGATCCTATGATTGCTTAATTAACTTAAGGTTGTAGGAGAAATTGGTATTCTTAGAGTTGAGGAATGTAGCACACCCCACGACCGGTATTATGGAATACAGCGCTTCAACTAAAACAAACGATGTGACAATTCAACAATTCAATAAAAGATAACTAAGGAGTAGCGAAATCTAAGTAAACACGTTTTTCTCACTATAAGAAGTTAACCACATTTACTTTTCTTGTTATTTTAATTTTTGTTTTATAAAAGTAGTTTTTGGGTTAGTTGCTTAACAACAAATTCTGCCCCTACATTCAAAACCGATATCTTTAATTTTCTTTCATAAAAACATAAAATACAAAAAGAATCATCACCCACCTTTAGACTTAACTCGACATACACTTCAACCTAACGACACTATTCCCCTAAAGAACGATCAATCCCCTGGATTTACCTATACTACACTACAACGGTCAAGTACACTGCCTAGAGGATTGCAAAACTTCTTGAGATCTCTCAAGAGGTAAAACTCCTTGTGATGTTGCAATATCTTGCATCAGAGCCTAATTTTTTTGCTCTTAAGTGGATTTTGCGGTATGTTCGTGGTACGTTAGACTATAGGTTACAACTTTATTCTTCTTCCACTACATCCTTGTTGCCTATTTCGATGTGGACTGGGCTGGTTTTTCAGGTACTCACAGGTTTACTTCGGGTTATTGTGTGTTCCTTGGCAACAACTTGATATCCTGGTTTTCTAAGTGTGAATTGTCGCTTGTCGGTCTAGTTTTGAGGCGGAGTACCGCGGTATTGCTAATGTCGTTGCTGAGACTTGTTGGTTGTCGAATCTGTTACGTGAGCTTCATACGCCTTTATCTTCATTTACTTTGGTATACTTGTGATAATGTTAGTGTAGTTTAGTTATCTTCCAATCTGGTTCAATATCAGCGGACGAGGCATATCGAGATTGACATACATTTTGTTTATGACTTAGTTGCTACTAGACAGATTCGAGTGCTTCATGTCCCCTCACGTTTCAGTATGCTAATATCTTCACAAAAGAGATTCCTTCTACTTTATTTCAAGAGTTTCACACCGACTTGAGTGTTCGTCTTCCTCCTGCTTAAAGTGCGGGGGAGTATTAGTCGTTATTATTTGTGATATAGGCCTACTCATTAGATAATTATGGGCTTAACCGAATTGTGTTTATTCTAGAACTTTATTGTATCCTATGTATACTTTTGGTTAACGAATAGTACATAAGCAAATTTTAATCATCCGACAATGATTTCAACAATCACAGATGCAAATCAATGGGGATGGCTGTCTTTTGTTAACCATTTTTGTGGCCCCCACATATCTTGTTATTTCCATCACAAAAATAATGGAATTAGAGGGCTTGGATGGACCTTACTAAATATGATACCGATACTTAAAATTTTATACCAAACAACAATAATGAAATTGATATTCAATACCATACACTCTTCTAATCAAAAGTATATTCCAGATAGCATACCAAACGCACACCAGATACTTTCACTTAGATATCTATTTAATACAGAGTAATTATTTTGTCAATTAGACTCATAATTAACTTTTGCTACTAATTACATAAAGAAAGTATTTTCTTTTAGGGAAAATCACAGATATAATCATTTTACAAAACACAATTCACAAAATACCCATAAATTTCACAAGTTTTGTGAGATTTTGACCTGATTAGCGAATTTTCAGTAAGTGTCACGAAAAGCTCGCAAGGTGTCACTAATCCTCCCTAGTATGTCACTACATCGTCACTAAGCTGTTACTAATCTTCCTCCTTTCTTCACCTCCCTTCTCCCTTTCCTCCAACCCGTCGACCTGAATACTTTCTTTATATTTCATTATTATAAACACACTATTCAATAAAGTTTTAACATGTAGGATACAACACATGTGAGGAGAAGACCCGAGGACACGAAAAATTGAACAGAAAACAATAACTAATCATAGTGGGAATTTTGCACGATTTGTTCATAATATTCTGACATGTTATGGAGTTTAAAAATTGATCTATTGGTCTTTACTTTACTTGAGGTTAAGTTGTGTTTTTTAAGTTCACTAATTTTGAATCAACAAGATCTTGTGATATTTATAAAAAAATCGCAAATTTTGTGATATTGTTAAAGAAAATCGCAAAGTTTGCGATTTTTCTAAACTTTGCGAAATTTCTTAAAAAATCGCAAAGTTTGCGAATTTTATGGGTAGTTTGGATTTTTTATAAAAAAAATTGGGTATTTTGTGAAGTATATTTATGAAAATGGGTATTTTTATTATTTTCCTTTCTTTTAATTGTTAGGCAAAGTAATTAACAAGTTAAAGTCAAGAACGCTGCTAGTAAACTGAAGGAACAAAATCTCGTTAGTTTACGCCTAATATTATTGCTTGTAAACTACAGGAACTTGTAAGTTCTTACATTCGTTGAAAGAATATAAGAGAGTTTATTTATTTATTTATTTATTTATTAATATATGAATGTAAAATATGTTAGAGTTTGTGGAAAGTATAATTGTGTGTATTATAGAATGTCAAGAAAGTTTTGGAAGCCTCCCTCTGGCTTGTGAACCGATCGGCCAAAGAGAAGGGGAAACCCACTCCTTGTCAAACTTGGACTCTAAGTTTCATACCCTATAAATACAATTGGGATTTCTAGGTTTTAGGGTACTCTTTACACACACAATACCTAAAGGCTTTTCCTTCTTTCTCTCTTGCTCAAAACCGGTCGAACACCTCTATTCATAAGGGTTTCGATTTTTGCTTTGATCCAAAAATTGTTTTGTGTTTATTTTACTTGCATAAACTTTACTTGCATAAACTTTACTTGGTATTAGTACGTGTGTACAAGAACGAGGTAATAACTCATTATAGTTATTATGAAGAAATCGATCAATAAGAAGGTAAGGGATTGATCATGGATTCACATAAACCCTAATTAGGGTTGATCACTTGTTCAAAGTTATTAAAGTTTGATTCTTGTTCAGCTAGAATCCCATGGTACGTTCCTATTTAATTTATGTTAATCTTTAATATGTTATAGATGTTCCTATGCTTCCGCATATGTGTTTACCTGTTTATATGATTGTCATAATTCATTAATTCTAACAGTGGTATCACGAGCTTGCTATAACATGTTAATGATTACTAAAACACATAAAAATCGAATCTTTAATGTTTTAGATACATGTTTAGATGATGTTATAGATCTAGGGTTTTTATGTTTTTTGAAACCCTGAGAGTTTGGTGGGGGAATCGATTACCTCCTTATCTAAATATTAGGGTTTGTTATTAAATATTAATTTTGATTAGAAACCCTAGGTTATAAACAAGTTTATGTGTTAATTGGACGTATCTTGTGACCTAATTGGTAATTGTTATGCACGAATCCGTGACGAAACATGCATGTTAGTCATGGATTAATTAATTGATTATTTGTTTTGCTTTGTCACATGTTAGATAGATCTAAAATTGGGGAAGACCTCAATTAATTAAAATAAATTTATGTGCTATGTGGTGTGTGATTAACTATGGCCTAAGC
Organism: Artemisia argyi; assembly: GCA_030686995.1. Taxonomy (NCBI): domain Eukaryota; kingdom Viridiplantae; phylum Streptophyta; class Magnoliopsida; order Asterales; family Asteraceae; genus Artemisia; species Artemisia argyi. Next base: position 43,037,189 of record CM060703.1, read on the forward strand.
AATCGATTCGTCAATGTATGTGGCTCACTTCCATTATGTAGGGAAGGCCTTAGTTGATTACATGCATATTGGATACCTATAATTGATTTGATTAGGGTTTAGCTAATCAAGCTTGCATGTGGCTAATTGTTTCATCTTTATAATTGTTATGTGTATTAGTTGATTAATTTGTTCTATTACTTGTTTTATTGTTTTGTTGGACAAGTTGTAAGCAATAAAAAGGGTAATTTTCATAAAAAAATTAATTGGGCTAATAATGGTGAAATTTTAAGTGATAAATTATGATTCTTGCAAGGTCTTATGTGCCGACAGTGGTTCGCTTCGCACGGTAATTTGCTCCCAAGCGAGACTAGCAAGTTTTATAATTTATTACATGTTTTTAAGATTAAAGTCATAAACTTTTGCTTGATTGATGTTTTTGTACGTAATGGTTAACTAGGCTCGACCGAAATTGACAAACTGTGTGGTGGGTTCTAGTAGAGAGGGGTTTTTTAAGAGATTCGCTCCTACCAATTCTCTACGCCCACTTGTGCGTCAACTAGACTTACCGAACAACCATTACAAGTACAATATCATCTTAAGGGTGATTTACCTCAATTCCACGCGCCACTTTTGTGGTATTTGTCCGAATAACATGTAAGAGTAGGACATAGTGGGTGATAATTGTTGGTATTTCTTTAATTGGTGAACCCGATACCTCAAGTTAAAAGTTTTTGGTTTTATCTTAGCTTAAAAACAGTTTACTAAAAAGGTTTTGAAAACTAATGTTATGAAGATGAGTGCATGCATCTTCGTACATGTTTTGATTGTAACATAAAACAAAATACCCTATAAAATTTAAGTTACATGTCATCTAACTATAAGAAACATTTGAAATTATTATTTGGTAAACGTGAGATGAGACCTAGGCTAAATTTTAATGACAAGGTAAAATTCTGTAATTGTGTGAGACCAGATATAGATATTTTACTGTTTCTAAGTTAGACAACTTAATTAAGTTATGTGTGAGATCTAGAAATTAAGGCATGAGATGAGATGAAACATGCTTACATTGCAAATTGAGGAATCAATTTGATGCAATTCCCATAATGATCTAGGAATTGGAAATGGTTTGCCAATTATTGTTCGACAGATTACCATCTTTTATACTTTCATTACTAGCAGATCAACTGATGTAGTGAAATTTATGAAAAGTTGGATCCTAGTTTTTCAAGAAAATTATGTGGTTATATGAATATATCCTTGGGTATTATATTTTTTTGAAAATATGTATTATCGAAAATACTAATGTTTGAACTATTTTCTGTAGAAATGGCTCAACCCGATAACTCCACTATTGTTTCTGCTTTCAAGAGTCATCTTAAAAGGGAAAAATTGACTGGGAAAAATTTCAATGATTGGCACAGATCGCTCAGAATTGTCTTGAGGGAGACTGATAAGCTCAATTATTTGAATACTGTTTGCCCTGACCGACCTGCTGAAACTGCACCTGAAGCAGAAAAAACAGCTTGGTATATTGAGTACAAGAAGTATAATGAGGTTGCTTGTTTAATGCTCACAAGTATGGATGCAAAGTTGCAAAAACAGTTTGAGTACTATTATCCATACAATATGCTTCAAGAACTCAGGAAATCTTATGCGAAATCACCAGCAGTTGAATTGTATGACCTGCTCGATCAATTACACAGCTGTAAACATGGTGATGGAAAACCTTTAAGTGATTATGTGTTGATGATGAAAGACTACTTTGATCAACTCCACAGACTCGACTTTGGTTACCCTGAGAATGTGCAAGTGAACCTAATCAATAGGTCTCTTAACAAGGACTTTAAAGGTTTTGTTCAAAACTTCAACATGCATTGCTCGGGGAAGACAGTCTCAGAATTACTCGCAATGCTTGTAGATTATGAGAAAGGTTTTCCACCTCAAGGCAAGGCACCTACTCCTCAAGTGTTGGCAATTCAAGGAGGTAGGATCTAGAAGAAATCACAAGAGAATAAGAAGGGTAAGGGTAAGGTTGACAAAGGCAAGCAGGTCATGGCCTATCAACCAAATCCAAAGGTGAATCAATATCAACCCAAGCAGAACAAGGTGAATCCTCCCAACAAGATGGATCAGGCTTGTCACCATTGTCATGAGAAGGGTCATTGGAAGAGAAACTGTCCACTGTACATTCATGACTTGCAACAAAATAAGCAGAAGAATGAAGCTGGTAACCCTAGTACTTCAGGTGCGTTCTTTATGATTAAATTATTTACTTTAACTCATAAAAATTCTTGGGTATATGATACGGGCTGTGGTATTTGTGGAAAACTAGAAGGGGGGTTGAATAGTTTTTCTGTCGTTTTTAAGTTTATAAAAACTTCGATTCTAGTTTTATGTGAGATCAATATTTAAACACTTATGTATACTAATATCTACGAAAGTAAATAATAACAATATAAGTAAGTAAGTAAAGAGATAGAGATGGAAAGATCGCACCACAAGACAAAGGATTTATAGTGGTTCGGCTACGAAGCACCTCTTCGCCCTACTCCACTCCCCGAGCACCTAACTCGAGAGTTTTCTTCACTATGTCAACAAGCTCTCTTATGGCAGACAAAACCTTACACAACTTTTGCTTACACCAATTAACGACACTAAGCTAGATGTCGAGTCCTAATAGTAGCTAGAACCAATCTCACACCACTAGTCACTACACACCTTCTTCACAACTTATACACACCACAACTACTACACAACTACTCACAACTTCACTACTTCAACTTCACAACACTACTACTTCTTCACTACTTCTATTCACAACTACTAACACACCTAGATCTACATATTACACACTTTCTACACCTTCACAAATAATTTACACAACAACTAACAATATTCACAAATCTACAATACTTCTTAACAAGATTTTGGAGGAGTATTCTTCTCTTGCACTTTGAATGATGAGAGATTGAATCACTTGAAACAAGAACTAATAAGTTTATGATCAAAGGTTATAGGAAGATGATTTGAAAGGATTTGGACAGAAAGTTTTAGTGCAAAAGGTGAGGAAAAACTGTAGGATTGAACCTGTATTTATAGGAAAAAATTTCTAACACAGGAGCGTGTGCCGGCCCCCGTAATTCATGGCCAGCCCCCTTAAAATTAAGGGGGCCGCCCACTTGTAACGGCCAGGAACTTTTGTCTTTACTGAGGAAAGTTTATTTGGTGAAGATTTAACTGATTTTGGTTAAAAATTTAATTCATATATTTATTATGAATTAAACATTTTCCTTTAATTACCAAAAGTGTTTTTCTAAATATATAAAATGTTTACACCATTTTATATAATTTGTAATTATTAAATAAACATCTTTGATCATAAAATGTATTAGGCAATTGTTTATTCATACCTTAAGTGATTTAGTTGGATGAAATGATATTTTGTCACTAAATACTTATTTACGTAATGATTTTACGTTTAATGATTTTACATTTTGTGATCGTCAAAACATATGGATATCGAGAAATATTAATAAAGTTTTTACGCATTATTTATATCAATAGTATTCATATTTGCAATACCATGCTGGGGTTTAGAGTTGAGAAGAGGCTTGCCTATGGACAACAATATCTGCACGTTGGTAATAGAGCAAATGCAGGTGTTAAAGCTATATGCGTTTTTGAATTAGTTTTGCCTTCGGGCTTAGTACTGTTTTTGAATAATTGTCATTATGCACCTTCAATTGTTAGGGGTGTAGTTTCCTTTTCTCGTTTATTGGATCTTGGTTTTCAACATACTATTAATAGCAATGGAATTTCTGTTTCGTTTAATAATGTTTTTTATTTTAATGTTGTTGCTGTGAATGGTATTTTTGAAATTGATATGAATGTGAATGTATCCAATAATTATAATAATTCAATGTATAGTATCAATCATAAAGAATCAAGAATGGTCTGGATTCCTCTTATCTTTGGCATTGTCGACTTGCTCATATAGGCAAGGCTCGCATGGAAAAGCTGCAATACGATGGGCTTTTGTAAGGTATCAATGATGAATCATTTGATAAATACGAATCTTGTATATCTGGTAAGATGACTAAGAAATCTTTCAATAATTGTATGGAAAGAGCTTCTGGTCTACTTAGTCTTATTCACACAGATGTGTGTGGACCACTTAGACATGTGTCAACGAGGAGTGCTAGCTACTTCTTAACATTTACGGATGATTATAGCCGTTATGGTTATGTTTATTTACTTAAACATAAACATGAGGTGTATGAATCATTCAAAGTTTTTAAAGCAAAAATAGAGTTGCAACTTAGGAAAGAAGATTAAAGATCTTCGATCCGACAGAGGTGGTGAATACCATAGTCAAGAGTTTAAAGATTTTCTAGCTGAGAATGGAATTGTCCAGCATCTCACTTCTCTATATACTCCACAACAAAATGGTGTATCTGAGAGAAGAAATCATACATTGCAAGATATGATACGATCTATATTTAATCTTACAACTCTTCCTTTTTCATTTTGGAATTATGCCTTAGAATCTGCAGTTCGCATTCTAAATATGGTTCCAACTAAGAAGGTGGATAAGACACCATATGAGTTATGGACTAGAAAAGTGCCTAACTTGTCTTATCTAAAGGTCTGGGTTGCGAGGCGATTGTTAAACGTGACTCAGCAGATAAACTCCAACAAAGATATGTAAAGTGCATCTTTGTAGGATACCCAAAGGAAACAATGGGTTACTACTTTTATTACCCACCTGAAAACAAAGTATTTGTTGCAAGGTATTGAGATTTCTTGGAAAAGGAATTCGTATCTCAATAATTGAGTGGGAGAGTTTATGATCTAGAAGACGATCAAGTAGATGCATTACCTTCTGAAAACACTAGCCAACTTCCTGTAGAACCTGAAAGTTTAGGTCCTCCACCTGAAGTTGAAGTGGTTTTCGCAGGTCATCAAGACCTGTGAAAGCTCCTGAACGTCTATGTCTTAACGTAGAGTGCGAGGAAACTATACTAGGGGATCTTGATGAACCTACTATTTATAGGGCTGCCATGAATAGTCCTGAAAAGGAAAAATGGCGAGTTGCTATGAATGGGGAAATGCAATCCATGAAAGATAATGAAGTCTAGATTAAGTTGACCTTCTTCCCAATGCCAAGGTAGTTGGAAGTAAGTGGATCTTCAAAAAGAAAATTGACACGGATGGCAATGTACACACCTATAAAGCTCGTTTGGTAGCTAAAGGATTTACTTAAACTTATGGTGTTGACTACGAGGAGACCTTTTCTCCTGTAGCTGACATTAGGGCTATTAGGATTCTCATAGCTATAGCTGCATACTATGACTATGAGATTTGGCAAATGGATGTCAAAACTGCCTTCTTAAATGGTCGCCTAGATGAAGACATCTATATGGCACAACCCGAGAGGTTTGTGAATCCAGAATTTCCAAACCATGTATGCAAACTTCAAAGATCCATTTATAGATTGAAGCAAGCCTCACAACAATGGAATAAAAGATTTGATAGTGAAATTAAAAAGTATAGATTCACTCAAAATCTTGATGAACCATGTGTATATCACAAAGCTAGTGGGAGTGATGTAATTTTCTTTATTTTATATGTTGATGACATATTGATAATGGGAAAAGACATTCCAAGTTTGCAAAAGGTTAAGGCATATCTTGGAAAGTGTTTTTCTATGAAAGATTTAGGGGAAGCTGCATTTATTATGGGAATCAAAATTTATAGAGATAGATCTCAGCGATTGATTGGATTAAGTCAAACTGCTTACATTGATAAAATTTTGAAGAGATTCAATATGCAAAATTCCAAGAAAGGATATTTGCTGATGCGAGAGCAACATGGCTTAAGTAGCAAAGCTTATGCTTCAACACCTGCATAGGTGGAACGCATGAAGAGAGTCCTTTATGCTTCGGCTATGGGATATATAATGTATGCGGTGAAAAGTACAAGGCCTGATGTGGCATTTGCTCAAAACTTGACCAGTCGATATCAACAGAATCCGGGTGAACTTCATTGGACTGCTGTTAAGAATATTCTTAAGTACCTTAGGGCTACTAAAGATATGTTCTTGGTGTATGGGGGAAATCCAAATGCAGAACTTGATGTTACAGGTTACTGTGATGCATCCTGGAAAGGTGATAAAGATGATACAAAGTCTCAGACGGGTTATGTCTTGGTCATTAACGGAGGAGCTATGGATTGAAGGAGCAAGAAGCAGAGTACATTAGCAATGTCTGCAACAGAAAGTGAGTACATAGCTGCTTCAGAAGCTGCAATGGAAGCCATTTGGATTAGGAAGTTTGTTTCGGGGCTTGGAGTTATGCCATCAATTCAAAGACCTATAAAAATGTATTACGACAACTCAGCTGCAATCACATTCTCCAATGAACCTGGAGTCATGAAAGGCGCCAGACATTTCCCGATTAAACATCACTATGTTCGAGAACAAGTCGAAATAGGTGAAATCGAGTTACTCAAAGTTCATACAGATAACTTAGCAGATCAATTGACAAAGCCTCTACCTGGCACTAAGCTTTATACGCTTGCTGAAGGCATAGGACTTCGTTTAGCTGAAAGTTTCATACCCATTTGTGATTAGTATTTGGATAAAGGATGTAATGTACAATTAGTATTTTAATGAAATAAAATATTGATTATGTTTATTTATCATTGTCTTTATAATATATTCTGTATTTGCATGTTTAAATCCTTGAATAAATTTATTATTCTAAATGTCCGTTGTCGATTAATGATATGGGAATATCATTAAACTAAGACAAATTTGAGTATTGGTTAGGATATACTTGAAAGTATATTGATGTGTAGTCATATCAATTTCACATGATATTCAATGAATTAAATATAGGACTTATCACAACTTCATGATTTCATATTATGGGACTTGTCATTAATTGTGAATCATGTTTAATAGTTATCCAAGACGCTAACCAATGTAATTATGCTATTAATAGATACCCTAGTGGGAGCTGTTAGAGTTTGTGGATAAATATTAATATACATGTGACTAGTATCGAACCCGAAACCTCGGGATTGCACATTTTACGTATGAAAAGTAAATAAATAATAATAATCATATTTATTATTATAAACACAAAAATGTAACGACCGTTAGTACTTAACAGAAAAGTAACTAACGACCGTTAGACAAAAATAAGGAAAGTATTATTGTGTGTATTATAGAATGTCAAGAAAGTTTCGGAAGCCTCCCTTGGGCTTGTGAACCGATCGGCCAAGGAGAAGGGGAAACCCACTCCTTGTCAAACTTGGACTCTAAGTTTCATACCCTATAAATACAATTGGGATTTCTAGGTTTTAGGGTACTCTTTACACACACAATACCTAAAGGCTTTTCCTTCTTTCTCTCTTGCTCAAAACCGGTCGAACACCCCTATTCATAAGGGTTTCGATTTTTGCTTTGATCCAAAAATTGTTTTGTGTTTATTTTACTTGCATAAACTTTACTTGGTATTAGTACGTGTGTACAAGAACGAGGTAATAACTCATTATAGTTATTATCAAGGAATCGATCAATAAGAAGGTAAGGGATTGATCATTGATTCACATAAACCCTAATTAGGGTTGATCACTTGTTCAAAGTTATTAAAGTTTGATTCTTGTTCAGCTAGAATCCCATGGTACGTTACTATTTAATTTATGTTAATATTTAATATGTTATAGATGTTCCTACACTTCTGCATATGTGTTTACCTGTTTATATGATTGTCATGATTCATTAATTCTAACAAAATATGCACGAGTAACAAGGATCAATTTTTTTGCATATTTTTTATGGTTTATGCGAGCAAGTTCTGTTGCTTAATATACAATCTATCAAAGATGTCGATGTTTAATCAATTGCAAAAACTTATCTAAAAGTTAATAATATATCATCTTTAGAGCATTATAGGTTGTGGCATTGGTGTATCCTTATGTGGCATTAGGCATCAAATGGCGTCCCACGTCCCCTTCCAAGAAGGTGTCAATATGCATGGGGCATCAGATGCCGATCATCTTGTGTGTGTACTACTTGTTAATTTTTATCATCGGCGTACAGATGCCCACCATTTCAAGAGAAATGTTCATGGGCAATATATGATGGAAGAATGAAAATGTCGTGACCAACAATGACACAAAAACATAACATATACATTTAAATTCATGTCTAATCCATTAATAGTTTGATACCAATCATCTATTTTCTAACTTTAAATTTTCACTTGTGATTTTTTCACTTAGCATTATCTTGTTTCTTGTACATAATCTTGATCAAAGCATCTCTGAATCTCTGATACCATGGTTTTTAACTTTTTATCATGTCCACATGGTTGTTACAACATGTCATATCAGTTTTTTATCAACCGTTATTTTTCAAAAATTTGCTCATTTACTTCCATAAACTTTGTCCATAAATCATCCCCACTTCTTCAATTATCGCACACATACTTTTCTTTCACCAAAGTTTATTTGTATACCTCACCAAATAATGGAGGTTTATAAGCATGATCGACATCTAAATGTCTAAGCGACAAGTCATTACATCCATTTGACATGCTCTACTTGGACCAGATGATAAAGGTGTCATGTGTTGGCATACCAACCAGGCTTCAAAAGTACTCTTTTCATCAAGGTTCAATCAATCCAAATTAATACATCGTGTTACTAACAAAAGCCTTGGTGACTAGGTCCCATGGGGCCATGGGGATACCAACTAACAAGTTCATATGTTCATGTTGGTTGGACCATGCACTAATGGACCATACCGGGCCATGGCTAAGGAAGTGTGCATTGTGCGATTAGTTTACTAGAATAAGACTTGCATTAACATTATCTATTAATTACGATCATTTTTCTCTATGGTTCAAGTAATAAAAGTAATAAATGAAAAATAGGAAAATTACAAAAATAGACCAGTCGCAACGACGTTTAATCACTTTCTGGACATATCTTAATTTTATCCCAAAAATAGACCGAGCGATCGGGTGACCTGTGCAACATGCAAGGTGTCGCCTTATGAAAGTCGACAAGTGTCCGGATACACGCTAGGTATTCGGCTTATAAATTCGACAAGTGTCCTATTGTACAAGTTGCCCGGTCGCCCGATCTATTTTTAGGATAAAATTAAGATAGGTCTAGAAAGTGATTAAAACCATTGTGAACGGTCTATTTTTGTAATTTTTCCATAAAGAATATGTTGGCAAGATCATGCATACAAGTTATGATGTTAAGTCATTCAACTAGTTTTATTTGTTTGACATGTTCAAGATAAAACGTAATTAACCATGTGGTAGCTAGAAAGCTTGTGACTATTAGCTTCACTGAGAGGATGCATATATCGAGCCAATATTCCGTAGGCATGTATCAATCAAATGAAACTATTGTGATGATAATGTGGTTTGAAGAGGATGAACACACTGTTTCTGTAAAGTTCTTGTGGCCTTGGATGTTTCAGAATCATATAATGTAAGTAAGAAGATAATCTGAGGGAAATATCGGGCATGAACAGGTCTCAACACATGGATTTGATACCACTACAGTAATTGGTTATAGCTTATATATAGTGTAATTGTCATTATTGTGAGGAGGTATGAAACAACAATAATCAAACACAAAACAACCACAAGATTTTATTAATAAGCCGGTCGGGAGAATTATACTTTTGAATGTAAGAAAGGTTAACAAGGTTTTGGGTGTTTGTCAATGAGACAACACTCAATACAATACACAAATGATTGAAAGATCACCTAGGGGACGTTTGGTACGGCTGAATCGTAAAGAATGAAATTGAAATTTGAGAACGGAATTGTAGAGAAAGAGAATGATCTAAAGAAAAAGAAGAAAGGTTCACTGTTTGGTAGGCGCATAGAATTGAGTAACAGAATGAGTTAGATAATTGAATCCTTTGTTCGGTATAAACAACGAATCAAGTGAAAACTGAATGAACATGTAATCAATAACTTATATTTGTTTCTTAACATTTGATTATTACTATATAGATCTTTTGTTAGTTTCTAATTCTTTATCTAGAACTTGTTGGGACAAAATTATCAATTTTCTGCATTTGTATACATTATTTCATTGCTACTAATGTATTGTTCGTCACATGAACACACTTAAAAACCCGATTTTGTTTGCGTATCTCCTCTAACTTATGAATAAATCCAACTAGTAAACTACAAAATTTTCCAATAGAAATCAAATAGAACCCAAAATACCATTCACGATTAATATTCTTTCGTTATATTCTTCACTGTTAGTAAGGGTTATTTTCATATGAAATTGAATTTGAGTTCTAAACACATTTGATCAATTTAACAAGATGTAGTTCAGTATGCAATATTATAAAAAATTAAATAGTGAATAACCAGTCTTAATTACTAACTTGTAACTTGATGAGACAAATATGTGAATGAGGATACCAAGATACTGTGCAGAAAGGATGCACTGCTTCCTTTATCCAATAATGTGTCTTTCACTTTTTGGAGAGAATAAACAACCAAATAATATATGTTGCTTAGGGATTAGAAGAGCACAAACGAGGATGAACAATAACATTTGAGAGGTGACGATGTAAATATGTAATAGATCACAATTGGGGATGAACAAATATGTGAATGTGATATGCACGTGCAATTCATTTTTATACTCTCTTTTTTTACTTTGCTCCGTGATTTCCATATATGGGAATGAAAAAAGAGAAGCGCCCTTGTTAAAATTTAGAGATGGCGAAAAAACTCCAAACCCGCGAAAAAACTCCAAACCTGACGTAGAATCCGATACCCTAACCCGATTTGACCGGGTAGTCCCCGAGTTGACCGGGTATGGGATGAGGGCGGGGAATTCCCGATACTAAAAAGCGGGTATGGAGGTGGGTATAGTAATACCCTCGAATCTCCAAACCCGTCCCCAAATATATTTTCTGTACAAAATACATTATATGTCTATAATTCTATATTATGTTTGGAATCTCGTTAATAGAAAATATCCTCTGTGAAAATAACCATCCAAAATTAGAAGTCAAAGGGCTAATGTATGTCATGTAATGTAGGTCTATTTGAGTTGTTTAGGTTGTATAATCCGTTTGATATTAAAATCCGCATTGATATCACGGACTAATGAGCTTTAAAAGTCTACCACTTACGATAAGTTGTACTCTTTAATATGTTATAAATACTTTAATTTTATCCGGTGAATGAATTTTCTTTGATGTCAGTGTCATTGAACCATTTGAATTATACTCAAAATGTTAATTGTGTAATGGGGAAAAAATTCCGATTCCCCATTGGGGATCCCCGTTCTCCATCGGGGATGGGGATGAGGATGTAATTGTAACCCCAATGGGGATGGAGACGTGGATGGGAATAGCTATTGAACTTCTGGGATGGGGATGGTATCAACCAATCAACCATTCCCCGCATACCCGGCCCCATTGCCATCTCTAAATACCAATTCTCATGTTTCTTTACTTTTTTTTAAAGAATCGAAAACGATTCATGAGAATGGAAAATAGATCCCATATTTCCATCCTTCATGTGCAGTAAATGTTGATATAAATAATGCATAAAAACGTTATTAACAAATATCGATATCTCTATGTTTTGATAATCACACAACGTAAACTCATTGAATTACAAATTATGACGTAAACAAGTATTTAGTCGTAAATATTCACTTTAGCATCCAAATCACTTAAGGTATGAATAAACAAAGTGTCTAATGCATTTTATGATCAAAGGAATTTTTATTTTTACAAACCTTACATTTTATTAAAGTGGGACAAATATTTTTAAACTTATACAAAACATTTTTGTATTTATAAGAAATGTTTTATTCAAAATAAATATTTTGAATTCAAATTTCTACCAAAAAACGGCTACATTCTTCAAGAAAAAACCTCCCTCACAAAAAGACAAAAAATCTGAAGAAAAATTATTTTTTTATTAGGCGGCCCCCTTAATTATACTAGGCGGCCCCATTAATTACTAAGGGACCGCCCACGCTCCCAAACAGTATTTTTTCCCCTATAAATACTGGTTCATTCCACATATTTTTCTCACCTTTTGCACCCCAAAACTTTCTGTTCTAGATCTCATTTCTATTCTCTAAAATCCTTTGATCATATATATATTAATCTTTGTTTCAAAGTGATCCAAGCCTCAACCTTTCAAGTGCAAGAGAAGAATACTTCAATCTACCAAGAGAAGAAGTATTACAACTTGTTGTGATCTCCACATCCAAGTTGTTAAAGCATCATCCATTATATCTATTTCTTTGTGTAACTAGTTGTGAATACTTGATAGAAGATAGATTAGCAAGGTGTGTAAATAGAGAGATTGTGTAGTAGATAGTTGTGAAGTAGAGAAGTTGGGAAGTAGATAGTTGTGAAGAAGATTGTTGTGAAGTTGATAGTTGTGAAGATAGATAGGTGTGAAGAAGTAGTGTTGTGATTAAGTAGTGACTAGGTGTGAAGAAATTGTGTAGAAGGTGTGAATAAGTTGTGACGAAGTTGTGGTGTGTATATTGGTGTGTAAGGTTTTCTCCGCCATAAGGGAGCTTGTTGACACAGTGAAGAAAACTTTCGAGTAGGTGACTCGGGGAGTGGAGTAGGGCAAGGAAGGTGTCCTTGTAGCCGAACCACTATAAATGCTTTGTCTCGCGGTTTGATCTTTCCATCTCTTACTTATTATCTTGCTTATATCGTTATTACTTTCGTAGACATAGAAGTATATATATATATATATATATATATATATATATATATATATATATATATATATATATATATATATATATATATATAGTTGCTCATATAGTGCTAGTGTTGATTTCACTTAAAGATCAAACAAAAGTTTCATTCACAAAACAAAGTCTTTACAATTAAACTAAAAAGATAACATACGTATAATTGATCATTTCGATCAAGTATAGTTTTTATACAACATATAATTAAGGATTACATAATAAACGTTTACTTACTTATCTCTCGTATATTGGTACAATTGTTTATATTATGCATGTGTTGATTTCACATACTTAGCTTACATTATTATTATTGTTCATACTTAGATATAGTTGTTTATATTGTTCAAGATTTGAGTTCACATAAGATCGAATCAAAGTTTTAAAAGTAAACAAGGTTTTAAAACTAAACTAAGTTTTCATAATAAAATTAAAAAGACGTAAAACTATTCAACCCCCCCCCCCTTCTAGTTTTGCACAATTGGCATCAGAGCTACGTTAAACAAGATTTTTAAAATACATTGTATTTTAAAACTTGTAACGATCTATGGAATCTGAAAAATATTTAGAAGGGCAATCTATGCAAAGACCACCACTATTTGAAAGTGATGGATTTTTATATTGGAAAAATCGATTCGAAACTTATGTGAAATCAAAGGATCTAGATCTTTGGCATGTTATTACAAATGGTGATTTTTTTACCTACTCGAAATAATCCCGAAACAAATAAAGATGAAATAGTACCTTTCGAAAAACAAAAGATGATTTAAAAAGAAAACTTTCTAAAAATAATGAAGCAAAAATGGTTATTTACAATGCGTTACCACGTAAAGAATACGAAAGGATCTTTATGTGTGAAACTGCAAAAGAAATTTGGAATTCTTTACTAATAACTCACCAAGGTAATAGTCAAGTCAAGGATAACAAAATAGATCTACTTGTGCAACAATATGAGCAATTTACGATTCCGGAAGAGGAATCAATTGATAATGCTTTTGCTAGGTTTAACACTATCATCACAAGTCTAAAAGCACTTGATGAGAATTTTTCTAGTAAGAATTTTGTCAGGAAATTTCTTAGGGATCTTCATCCAAAATGGCGAGCTAAAGTCACGGCTATTGAAGAATCAAATAATTTGTCAACTCTACAACTTGACGAATTGATCGGCAACTTAAAGTTCTACGAAGAAATAATAAAGAAAGACTCCGAGATGGTCAAAGGAAAAAGGGAGCAAAGCAAATCAATTGCATTGAAAGCTAAAAAGGACTCTAGTGACGAAGGATGCTCAACCTCCAAAAGTGACGATGAAGAGTCTGCTATGGACGTACGAGACTTCAAGAAATTCTTCAAAAGACGAGGAAGATACGTTAGGCAACCATATAATGAAAGGAAGTGTTTTAAATGTGGCAATCCAAATCATCTCATCGGAAAGTGTCCAATGATGTCAAGAGATCAAAATCAAAAGGCGTTTATTGGAGGTGCTTGGAGTGATAGCGATGAGGACAAGAAAGAAACCACAAATGAATAAAAGTGTCTTATGGCTAAGACATCAAGCGAGGTACATTCCGAAACCAAATACTTTAGTGATAAAAATTTATTATTAGACGAAAAAGACCTAGATAGTGAATATAATAGGTTATGCAAATTAGGTCAAAAGGTTATAGCTAAAAATAAGTCACTAAAACATATTAATAATCTATTAGAAAATGAAGTACTCGAATTAAAAATTATACTACAACATTTGGAAAAAAGAAAAGAAGTTTTTATAAAATGTAAAACATGCTTAGAGGTTAAAAATGAAAACGAAAAACTTAAAGATGAAAATTTTCAAACTTGACAAGTTTAAAAATAGTAGTAACCCACTTAAGAAAATAATAAGTGTTCAAGAAACTTCGGGAGTTAAAACCGGTCTAGGATTAACCTCAACTAATGTTTCAACTAGTGAAAATAAAAGTATAAAGTTTGAATGTGAATCTAGTAAACAAAAATCATTAGAATCAAATCTTAAGTATATACTTACAAAAGATAGAAAAATACCCATTGCGAATGATGAAAAAGTAAAAACTTTTTATAAACCATCCTTAAAGACCGAAGTAGGATCCTCTAAACCTGAATTAAGATCTAAAACTCCACCATCGAGAAAACCAAATAATCCTCATACTCAATCAAAAACACCTCAACCTAGAAGAAACCAAAATAGACAAAATTACAATAACACTAGAAATCAAATGTGGAATTATCAACCAAGTTATCCTTAGGAAATATTACCACCATACATACATCCTAGGCAAATGTTAAATATGTTTGGACCAAACAACTTTGGACCAATGAGACAATGGGGACCAAGTGGCTAAGTTGTCAATCTTCGAAGAAGTTGGAATATCATCTACAAATGACTTCTATAAGTCAACATGGTCACTTGAAGTGCTTGAAGATATTCCATTGAAGACTAAAAGGTAAGCGTTTCTTTTAAGTTCTGTGGAAAACTAGAAGGGGGGTTGAATAGTTTACCGTTTAAAATCTTTTTAAACTTGTTTAGTTAGCTTTGAAACTTTCCGTTTGATCAAAGATATATATACAAACACAATATATAACATGCAAGTAAATGAAAGAAACGATCAAACCACAACACGAGTATTTATCGTGGTTCGGCTACAAGGACTCTTTTTCCTTGCCCTACGTCCACGCCCTGAGTATCCAACTCGAGAGTTTCTTTCACTAGTCAACAAGCTCCTTTCACCGGCGGAGAAAACCTTACACGTCGCTTATACTTTTACCGATACTAAGCTAGATGTCGAGTTCTTTACCAAGGGTACAACCACTCCCGTTAGTTCTTTTACAAGGGTACAACTACTCCCGATACACTTTGTATTTTGAGGACTAAAATATTAACCGGTCACTACTGAAAATACACAATCAAATGAAGTGTAAACTACACAAGTCTACACAATGCTAAGCTAACAAGTCTTGCAACGTTGTGTTGAATACTTGTTACTTTTAATGAGCTCGTGAATCTCTTTGCTACAAAAAGAAACTTCACATATGAAATGTTAAAGGGTTGGATGAAAGAATGAATGTGCGTGTGTAAAATATGATGTACAGTGATAAGCCAAAAATCAACTTGTGGCTTGGTATTTATAGCAAGGCCTTCTGCAGGCCTGGCGGATACGGCGGAACCCTCAGATGGGTTCCCCCGGGCTTGCAGTTGGTTTTGCAATAAATATTGCAAACCAAACAAAGTCACATCTCATTACACCTTGCAAACCAAACAATGTCACATCTCATAATATCTAGTCAAACACTAAACTTGCAAGCAACCACATAGTAAGTCAAACACATTTCTTTCCATAAATGTATATTGATAAAACTTGCCATAAATGTGATGTGACAATTCTATTTTAAGAAATAAAACGTGTTGTGTTTTATGAAATGTAAAATGTAGCAAAAGTCTAGTTTATGCAAGTCTTTAAAACTAAGATTATGTTTTACTTAGAAACTAAAGTTTACATTTTGTCGTTAACAAAACTTAGCGAAGATCGTAAAATATAAATAACGTTTTTAGGCGATATTTGTATTAACAATCTCCCCCTTTTTGTTGATGACAAAACATAAACTTTGTTTTTAAGTAACTCACAAAATCTTGGTGTTTGAGACTTAAAAAAAAATTATACTAAACTTGTTTTACTTAAGTGATAAAAATCATATTAAGTTTTGAAGGTCTAATATATTTCTCCCCCTTTTTGTCGAAACAAAAAGTAGAGTAGCGAAGCGGAATAATGCACTTGCTCCCCCTTGATTATTACTCCCCCTAAAAGGAGTGCCAAGATGGGAAACATGGATTTTGATCCTACAAAAAAAATGGATAGTTGGTTATATATAGTCAAGCTTGTAGTTACCACACACATTGCAACCACAATGACAATACAAAAATGATCAACCAACAATGCACGAAAGTAAGTAGAAAGAAATATCATTCCAAGTAAAATTTTGACTTTGAAAAGTCAAAAGACAAGAAATGTTAAGTATTCTTCTACTTCTAAACAAAAACTAAAAAAATAACCAAGAAAGAAATATAAAATCCTATTTTCCTAAATGGGGCAAACGGCCTCCAAAGGTTGTCTAGGATTTGTTTGGGTGGGAAAGAGCATCCAAATGTTCTATGACGTGTTGGAATGCAAACCGGGTTTCATCTTGGAATTGGTGAAGCAACGTTTTGATGCTTGCACCCATTTGCTCACAATTTGAGCAAACATGGGGATGAGTGGGTGGAAATGGGTTGGTTTGGGTTTCTTGGTTTGAGGGTTGGTTGGTTTTTGGTTCTTGGGTGGAGGATGGATTTGGTATTGAGTCAAGCAAGGTGGTTTGAAATTCCATTGCTTGATGAAGATGGTTCTCAACCATGCTTTGGATTTCCTCATATGAGGGGAAGAAAGACTCAAAGGTTTGGGCTTGAGAATGTGGTGGAGTTGGGTGATCATGGTTTTGAAAGTTCGGTTCTCCATAAAGAGGACCATGTATGTCATGGTAGATAGGGTGAAACAACAATGGTTTGGGTTGATGGTACACTTGTTGTGGTGGTTGGGTGTGGTTAAAATGCTTATTGTGGTCTAGAATTGACCTTGGTGATTCATTTGCAAAAGGTGGTGGTTTTGTAGGTCTTGGTGGAAGATCATTTAGATCTTGGACAAAAGGGTGTGGTGATGTGGGAGGAGACCCAAATAACTCCATAGGTTCAATTTTGGGTAATGATGATGGTAATGGAGTTTTGGATGGTTGGGTTGGAGCACTTGGTGGAGTTGGGTCAATGGGTGATTTAGTAGGTGGTGGAGTAAGCTCATTGGGTTCATTGGGTGATGGTGATGGAGATGCAAGGTTCAAAAATTGTTCATTTTTTATAGGTGAAGTGAATTCATCCGAAGATGAGGAGCTTAGTGATACGTGGGAATCGCACCAGGCTTTACCTCTCAAGGGATCTTGAGAAGCTTACAACCCCCACCAGGCAGTGTACCTGATCGTTGTAGTATAGTATAGTGACAAGTACCGGGGGATTGATCGTTCAACTAGGAATAGTGTCGCTAGGATTAGAAAACCTAAATACTAGTTCTAAAGGTGAGGGATGATTCTTTTTGTATTTTTATATTTTTTTGAAAGCAAGTAAAAATCTCGGGTTTGAAGGATTTGGGTGGAATTAGTTGCTAGTCAACTAACCCAATACTAAAGATGCAATCAAAATAAAATACTAAAATGAAAATAAACTAAATTAACTAAGGTTGTGAGCAATAAGTGGAGAAAATGTGTTTACTTAGATTTCACTACTCCCTAGACATCGTTTACATGTTAATTACTTGTTATAGTTGCATGGATGGCGGATTGTATTCCTTAATACCATTCATGGGGTGGCGCACTTGACTCCCCAATCCTATGAGCTCTTATCTCCTCCTATGCCATGCCCAGCACAACCATAGGGATTATAAACAGTGGCTCATGCATTAAATACAACCAATAAAACCTAGTGCACATCAGTTCATGTTTCCTAAGACGTTCAAGCATGTTACCAATTGGAGATCTGCCAGTTTTCTTAAGTCTAACATCGAATTCATTCATCCAATACAATTATAAACAAGTAATCAACACATAATTAACATCTAGGTTTCATTAGATCCAAGCAAACACAAGATAGATCTGGCCTAGCATAATGGAATTAAGACAAGAACAAGATATAGACAACCAACACATAGACATATTGATTGAATTAAAAGAATACTTATCTCAATTACACATGAAAGGTATCAAGGGCTTAGAACCCTTGAAAAACCTGTAAAATTCGCACCAAGTTCGTACTTAGGGTTTCTCCAAAACTTCTCTCTTTTTAATGTGAAAATTAGAAAACTATATATAGGAAATAGGGTTTGACGGCGTCAAGACAAATCTTGTGACGCCGTCACCTCGCCGCCAAAATATTTCTCGGACTGCCTTGATCTACTTTTGACGCCGTCAAGTGTTATGCATTTCCAGGACGTCATGAATTTTACTCTTGACGCCCTACTTCGTGACGCCGTCAAATCTGTACTGGATCGTCATGGAAATTACTCTTGACGCCGTCAGAAATTCCTTCTTGACGCCGTCACCTACTGTTCCCAGCAAGGAAAATTAAGACTTTGGCGTTTTCTTCACTTTTATGCTCCAAAAACGTCCGAATTGCTTCCTTTTCCAGATTTCACTCCCAAAGTACCTAAAATCACAAAAGGAATGATTTAGGGCAATATTTGATCAAATAACTTCAATTTCGGGCTTAAATGACCCCCTAAAAGTGGTTCATTTTTCGCCTCATCATATACCCTTACACTTGAGATTTGCTTGTCCTCAAGCAAATGCGCTTTTATTCTACTCAAAATACAAGTTAGGGGTCATTTAACACTAATATAAAAGAAATTACAACAAATAATCGTTCCACTAAAGACCAATAGACAAGGACGGAGGTCATATACTAGCACCTCACAAATAGTGTTTAGATACTCACATCTCTCGGGTGTAATAAAGTATAAATTACAATATGGAAACGGAAGATATCTCTCACTACCTGTCATAGCAAAATAGATTACCGTAGGCTTGGGAAAGGATCAAACCTCCACCACATGGCGTAAGCACCTAGGATAAACTATCAAAGAGGTCTTTTAAAGGGTTGTAACGTTAGGTGTAGGGATATGAAATACACGGTTTTGTTGGATAAAGGAAGTTTTACTGGTGGCGAGTTAACAATCTTGGTTAATTACAAGTACAATGTGGCGTTGCTAAGCCAAGACTAGACTCGACTTAAGCTAATAAAGGAAAAATAACAAAAACATAAAATGAACATAGAATAAAAAGGGATGGTAGTCCGTATGTTTTTTTTTTTTTTTTTTTTTTTTTTTTTTTTTTTTTTTTTTGCATACACTCTTACCCTACCATCCAAAATAATACATCATAAGGAATCAACATTTCCCTTACACTTGAATTTTTACATACTTTACAATGAACTAATCTAATGACTCGAACTAAGAAAATCAAAACACTTTGAGTACTTTTAAGATTAAGGTACATATGGGGGTGATAAATGATGTTCTTCCCCATTACTCCATAAAATAAGTACTTTACCCATGAGTCCCAATCGTCCCAAAACAATATGTACAAGGATATGACTCGACTTAGCAACCACGTAATCAATTAGATAATTAACTTAGAGTTTAACAAATAACAATAATGCACTAAAAATGAGCGCATACACGGAAGGCTAAGGCGATTTGGGTGTACATTTAAGTGGGGTGTAACAAATTTTTCCTTTAAGTAAGATGCTTAAAGTTAGAAACGAAAAGATAGGCTCGGAGGGGTGTACTAGGGGTTTCGTGTACTAAAAATGACTACAACGCTAAGGGTGTGGGAAAAATTAGTTGACTTAACTAGCCAAGTAATATGACTTAAATGGTCAAGTAATTATGATACGGGTTTAACACAAGGGTGATCCTAATGCCTCTTATCATGTAGTAAATCCTACCACACGAATGTAGTCTCACTAGCGGTCTCGGGATGCATCACTAACGCAAGTTCTAGAATCTAAATGCTACCGGTACACTCATAAGCACTAATAGTAAATGCTTTTCCTATCAAATCTAAAGGCGAACCTCACATATTTGGGTGGAAAATTTTTCTGAATATACGGTTATGTGCTAGTCATATAATCTCCTATCCATGAGACGCTTGCTATGGCTAAAGTTTCACTCCTAAATGTTGTAAAAAATTTTAAATTTGGCGCTAAAATTGCACTAACAAGTATTTCTCATAGTTTTATTACACATCTACAATCAAACAAAACAAACTCAAGCGAAAGTGTATCTGTAAGGTATCATCTTTTTACCCTCCCCTTACACTTAAGATGAACATTGTCCCCAATGTTCAAGTAAAGAATGTAAAAATGAAATAAGTAAAAAGAATGAAATCAAATACTCCCCTGATTCGCTCGGTATGGATAATAAGGTGGCCAGGTTAGATCTTCCTCCAATAAAATGAACAATCAAAGCTTCCCTTCCAGAATATAAATCATCTTCTTGTTATACATAACCTGTAAATCTGAGAAAATAGACAAAAACAACCTCGCGTAAAATCGGCGGCATTCTATATAAGTTACTAAATCCTAGAAAACAAGATAAGATATAATGCTTGTGGAATGAAGTTTGCAGATTTCCTGGAGATTATAAAACTTAATAATTCACAAAAACCATAAGACTCCGTTAGAAAAACAAAACCGGTAAAATTTCCAGATTTTTAAACGTGACGCCGTCAAGAGTTAACTCGTGACGCCGTCAGAAGTGACCTGCAGAAATTCTTATGTTAAGTTTCCGGAAAATTTCTGGAAAAACTTGGTCCTACTTCCTGGAAAATCCTGCAAAACTTCATTATGTCTCAATACAAGCATTTGACTCTAACAAATACGAATATACATGTTCATTTAATATTGTGGAGAATCATGATCGGTTTGTTTCTTAAAAACATATTTGGGGTTTCCCCTTACACTTATCTTTTGCAAAAATACTTCTAGGTGGAGTTAAGACTAGGCCAAAACAACAAATAGTATTTCCACTATTTAATTGAGAAACATGATCTACCAACAATAAAAATAAAGCATGCATACGGAAGCAAATAACAAACAAACAAAAATAAAATCACACAAAACATAGGTTGCCTCCCAAGAAGCGCTTTTCTTTATTTACGAGTCTTGTAGCTAGACTCAAGGTCATGGGTTACTACGTGACCTCATCATCAAACGTCACATCCTCCTCACTAATCATTTCATTGTTATTTTCTTGATAATGTTTTACACGTTGTATGTTAACAGTAAATTCCCTACCTTCATCGTCTAATAACACCACGGCTCCAGTTTTAGAGGAATTCTTTATCGTAAATGGTCCATACCATCTAGACTTAAGTTTTCCCGGAAATAATCTCAGCCGAGAATTGTACAATAGGACTTTGTCTCCCACTGAAAATTCTTTGGGTTTCTTAATCCTCTGGTCATGCCATCACTTTGCTCTCTCTTTATATGTGATGGAAGATTCGTAGGCTTCTAACCTAAGCTCGTCAAGCTTGTGTAATTGCAAGAACCTATTAGTTCCAGCAATTGTGTAATCTAAGTTACATGTCTTAAGCGCCCAATAAGCCTTATGTTCTAATTCCACTGGTAAGTGACATGCCTTACCATACATCATGCGAAACGGGGTCGTTCCGATAGGTGTTTTGTAGGCAGTTCGGAATGCCTATAAGGCTTCGTCGAGTTTAAATGATCAGTCCTTTCTATTTTGACTAACCGTCTTTTCAAGTATTCTTTTATTAGCTCTGTTGGTGTTTTCGACTTGGCCATTGGTTTGTGGATGATAAGCGGTGGAGAACCGAAGGGATACTACATACCTCTTCATAACCTTTTCCATTTGTGCATTGCAAAAATGGGTACCCCTATCACTGATGTGAGCTTTTGGGATCCCGAATCTAGCGAAAAGCTTTTTCAGTAAATGAATAACTACTCTGGCGTCACTGGTCCTAAGGGCTTGTGCCTCAACCCATTTTGAAACATAATCGATGGCGACTAAAATGTATTCGTTCCCCCCTGAAGATGGAAAGGGTCCCATGAAGTCAATTCCCCAAACATCGAAGACCTCACATACTTGTATAAAGTTCTGAGGTGCTTCATCCCTATGTGATATGTTCCCGGCCCGTTGACATGCATCGCATGCCTGCACCATTTCTTTTACATCACGGAATATTGTGGGCCAATAGAATCCCGCATCGAAAATCTTTCGGGCGGTAGTGTTTATCCCAAGATGCCCGCCAGAGGGACCAGAGTGACATTCCCTCATAATCTTTACTGCCTCACTTTCCGAAACACATCGTCTTATAATCTGGTCAGGACACCTTCGGAATAAAAATGGTTCATCCCAAAAGTAGTATTTTAGCTGAGAAAAGAACCTTTTCCTTTCGTACCTAGTCAGGTGTTCAGGAACAAGTCTACTTGCGAGGTAATTAGCAAAATCGGCGTACCACGGCTCCGAATCAATCATTAACATGAGTTGTTCGTCAGGAAATGAATCCATAATCTCACTTCTATCGTGCTTACCCAAGGGGTTTTCGAGACGAGATAGATGATCTGCGGCCAGATTTTCTGCCCCCCTCTTATCACGAATCTCAACATCGAATTCTTGTAGCAACAAGATCCATCGAATTAGTCGTGGCTTAGCATCCTGCTTCGCAAAAAGATATCAAAGAGCCGAGTGATCAGTGAAGACGACTGTTTTTGAAAGGACAAGATATTGTCGGAATTTGTCGAACGCAAACACTACGGCTAATAATTCTTTCTCGGTGGTGGAGTAATTCTCTTGAGCGGGATTCATGGTTTTGCTAGCATAGTAAATAGGTTGGAAAAGTTTGTCACGCCGTTGGCCCAATACCGCCCCGACAGCGAAATCGCTAGCGTCACACATGATTTCAAATGGTAACTCCCAGTTGGGTGCGATCATGATTGGAGCTTGTATGAGTTCCTTTTTTAAGAGATCGAATGCATCCTTTCATTCTTGGGAAAAATCGAACGGAGCATCCTTCACAAGTAATTGAGTCATTGGCCGAGCAATTTTGGAGAAGTCTTTGATGAATCTCCGATAAAACCCGGCGTGCCCCAAGAAGCTACGTATTGCTTTAACAGTCATGGGGTATGGTAACTTAGATATAGCTTCAACTTTAGCTTGGTCCACCTCTATTCCGTTCCCTGAGATCTTATGCCCTAACACAATCCCTTCTTTTACCATGAAATGACATTTTTCCCAGTTTAGCACCAAGTTGGTTTCCTCACAACGTTTAAGCATCTTTTCTAGATTAGCAAGACAGCGGTCGAAGGAGTTCCTGAAGACCGAAAAGTCATCCATGAACACTTCCATGCTGTCTTCCATGAGTTCGTGAAAGATTGCGGTCATGCATCGCTGGAAAGTGGCGGGGGCATTACATAGCCCAAAAGGCATCCTTTTGTAGGCAAATGTTCCATAAGGGCAGGTAAACGTGGTCTTTTCTTGGTCCTCAGGTGCTAAGGGAATCTGAAAGTACCCAGAGAATCCATCCAAGAAGCAATAGTACTCGTGTCCAGACAATCTCTCTAACATTTGATCAATGAATGGTAAGGGAAAGTGATCTTTCCTCGTGGCATCATTGAGCTTTCGATAGTCAATGCATACCCGCCATCCAGTGACCGTTCTCTGGGGTACCATCTCACCCTTGTCATTCTTAACTACAGTCATTCCACCCTTCTTAGGTACAACCTGCACAGGACTGACCCATGGGCTATCCGAGATCGGGTAAATCAGTCATGCATCCAGAAGTTTGATAACTTCTTTCTTTACTACTTCCTTAATGTTAGGGTTCACCCGCCTCTGGGGCTGCACGGTAGGTTTATAATCTTCTTCCATGAGAATCTTATGTGTGCAAAAAGTTGAGTCAATCCCCTTAATGTCGGCTACACTCCATGCGAGCACCCCTTTATATTTCTTTAGGACCTCTAAGAGTTTACCTCTCTGTTCATGTTCCAAGGAAGAGTTTATGATTACCGGCAGTTGGTCCTCTCCCTGAAGGAAGGCATACTCCAAATGGTTAGGAAGCTCTTTAAGATCTAACTCAGGAGGTTCGATAATATAAGGTTTGAGCTTGTTTTCGGGCTTTCGGAGCTCGAGATGCTCCGTTGCCTCTTATCTGGGGTAGAAGGAGACTGCACCAACATCCTCCATCTTTTCTACCTCTAGCAAAGGCAGAAAACTCTCGTCCCGTAGCCAGCCTCCATCGATCTGTTCATCGACACAACTATCAATGACATCTGTGAGTTCATCGACTTCCCCGATGAAATAGAGCCGGTTAGCTGCTTCGAGGGAGAGGTCCATAGAATCCTTAATGTCGAAGGTTGTGCTATCGGTTCCCACTCGTAAGGTTAATTTGCCATCATAAACATCAATGACTGCACGAGCGGTAGCAAGAAATGGTCTCCCTAAGACGATGGGTACCAAGTCATCCTCCTCCATATCCAGGATTACGAAGTCGACCGGGAATTTGAATTTCCCAACTTTGACTAGCACATTCTCGCATATCCCTACGGGGTATTTGACCGATCTATCGGCTAGTTGGATGTTCATACGGGTAGACTTTAATCCAGAGTATCCTAATTTAAGGAACATAGAGTGAGGCATGAGATTTATACTCGCTCCCAAATCGGCAAGAGCATTCTTGATTGATAGAGATCCTATGGAGCAAGGCAGGGTGAAGCTGCCCGGATCGTCTACCTTTTTTGGTAGCCCTCGATGGGTCACCACTGAGCATTCTTCCCCCAGGGTCACAAGACCCTCGAGTTTCTTCCGGTTAGCAAGTAGTTTTTTAAAGTATGCGCTATACTTTGGCATGTGATAGCAAGCATCAAGGAGGGGTATGGTGACAACCGAGTCTTTTAGGTATGACAAGAATATCTTGTTATCATTCTCAGTTTTCTGGTTCCTTAATCGGGATGGAAACGGGATTCTCACAGGTTGGTTAGGTAGGGTTGATGGGGAAGGGGTCGTCAAGGGCGGTTGGTCGGGGGTCTTGTCGCCGACATCCTCCTCCTCCTCGCCAGGTTTGTTTGGATCGGGGGCAATGGGAGAGGAGCTTGGGTAAGGTGGGTCCTTGGTTGTTGTTCCAGCTCGAGTGGTTATCGCGAGCATGGGGTCTTTTTTGCTTGCTGATGGCATTTCAAGATTATCTAGGGCTGAGTTAAGCTTGTTGAAAAATTCTCCAATGTCATCCTGCTGCTCGTCGAAAAGCTCATTAAGACCTTTCATTTTCAAGCCTTTTTCTTGAGTGAAGTGACCAAGGTCATCTTCAAAAGTGCTCCTGATTTTGAATTCAGGGCCTTCCTCTCCTTCTTTTCGCTTTACCAGATTTCCCAGAGGGTGTAATCGTCATTTTGGTAAAAAGGCAAAAGGGAGGGATCAGCATAAATGTCCCCTCCTGACAAGCATGCATGTTCGGTTGTGGCTGCTCCTCCGCATTCTTCTACCTCATGCGGGCCCCCACAGTAATCGCAGATTAAGTAAGGATTTGACAGTTGTTTAGGCAACTGCGATCCAGCTAGGTATTCCACTCTTTTGTGAATTTTTCTCAACCGATCTGAGGTGATTTCAGAAATGCTAACAGTCGACTCAGGTTCATCCCAAGTGTCATCCTGGTCTTGAGAATATTCTTCAATCCTATCCCACCCTTCCTCGGCACTAAGATTGGCCAATCTCCCTTTTCTAGATTGGTTAATTCCATTTCGATCGTTAGAGGAGATATTATCGTAGAAGATTTGGACCAAGAGCCAAAGCTCAATGCCATGATGGGGAACTTGTCTTATTAAATCTTTGAATCTAATCCATGATTTATGGAAGGGTTCGTCCTTCCCTTTTCAGAAACGGAGGATCCTATCTCTAAACGCTGAGGTTTTTCCAGGTGGAAAGAACTTCTCATAGAACTTGGATATGAGTTGCTCCCATGTGAAAATAGATTCAGAAGGGAGTTTATCATACCATTCTTGGGCTTTTTCATATAGGGTGAAAGGAAAGAATCGCAATCGGGACGTGTCTCTAGTAGCCCCATCCGTATGGAGGGTGTCTACTATTTTCAGGAAGTCTTTAATGTGTTGGATTGGATCTTCCTCATCTAATCCGCAAAACTTACACACACTTTGGACAAGCCAAACATCGTTTGCATGCAAGATCTCGTTGGTGTGTTCGTTTGGGTAGACAATGGCGTTTGAGAAGCCACGAGGGGTTGGGGAGGAGTAGTCCTTAAGGCGCTTAGGAATGGGAGTTTCGGGGGTACTCATCTCGTCGTTGGGTTGGGAACTAGGGGTTGTGACATGATTTTCTGAATTTTCTTCAGAAAGGGGTGCATCAAAATCGATGGCAACGCTAGATGGTTCAGAAGTTGAGTGATATTGTCTCAATCTATGCATTTCTCTTTCAGGTTCCGCATAAGGCAAGACAAGGTTTATAGTGGAACTACGACTCCTAGTGATCCTAAGGTTAAAGGATTCGTCGTTTGCCATGATGGCAGGTGGTGAAGAGTTACGAACAAAAACACAAAGAAATAAGATAGACTAAAGAAAACCTAAAAATAAAAATTAAATCTCACTAGAAAGGAATCTAGCAAGTAGACCTAATAAAAAGAGATTCTAACCTAGACAATAACTATTCCCCGGGCTGCGGCGCCAAAAACTTGATACGTGGGAATCGCACCGGGCTTTACCTCTCAAGGGATCTTGAGAAGCTTACAACCCCCACCAGGCAGTGTACCTGATCGTTGTAGTATAGTATAGTGACAAGTACCGGGGGATTGATCGTTTAGCTAGGAATAGTGTCGCTAGGATTAGAAAATCTAAATACTAGTTCTAAAGGTGAGGGATGATTCTTTTTGTATTTTTATATTTTTTTGAAAGCAAGTAAAAATCTCGGGTTTGAAGGATTTGGGCGGAATTAGTTGCTAGTCAACTAACCCAATACTAAAGATGCAATCAAAATAAAATACTAAAAATGAAAATAAACTAAATTAACTAAGGTTGTGAGCAATAAGTGGAGAAAATGTGTTTACTTAGATTTCACTACTCCCTAGACATCTTTTACATGTTAATTACTTGTTATAGTTGCATGGATGACGTATTGTATTCCTTAATACCATTCATGGGGTGGCGCACTTAACTCCCCAATCCTATGAGCTCTTATCTCCTCCTATGCCATGCCCAGCACAACCATAGGGATTATAAACAGTGGCTCATGCATTAAATACAACCAATAAAACCTAGTGCACATCAGTTCATGTTTCCTAAGACGTTCAAGCATGTTACCAATTGGAGATCTGCCAGTTTTCTTAAGCCTAACATCGAATTCATTCATCCAATACAATTATAAACAAGTAATCAACACATAATTAACATCTAGGTTTCATTAGATCCAAGCAAACACAAGATAGATCTAGCCTAGCATGATGGAATTAAGACAAGAACAAGATATAGACAACCAACACATAGACATATTGATTGAATTAAAAGAATACTTATCTCAATTACACATGAAAGGTATCAAGGGCTTAGAACCCTTGAAAAACCTGTAAAATTCGCACCAAGTTCGTACTTAGGGTTTCTCCAAAACTTCTCTCTTTTTAATGTGAAAATTAGAAAACTATATATAGGAAATAGGGTCTGACGGCGTCAAGACAAATCTTGTGACGCCGTCACCTCGCCGCCAAAAAATTTCTCGGACTGGCTTGATCTACTTTTGATGCCGTCATGTGTTATGCATTTCCAGGCCGTCATGAATTTTACTCTTGACGCCCTACTTCGTGACGCTGTCAAATCTGTACTGGATCGTCATGGAAATTACTCTTGACGCTGTCAGAAATTCCTTCTTGACGCCGTCACTTACTGTTCCCAGCAAGGAAAATTAAGACTTTGGCGTTTTCTTCACTTTTATGCTCCAAAAACGTCCGAATTGCTTCCTTTTTCAGATTTCACTCCCAAAGTACCTAAAATCATAAAAGGAACGATTTAGGGCAATATTTGATCAAATAACTTCAATTCCGGGCTTAAATGACCCCCTAAAAGTGGTTCATTTTTCGCCTCATCACTTAGGTTGATGGGTTGATTAGACCATAGTGGTTTTACACTTATCCGGGCGGTTTTTCGGATGGGTCGTGATGGTTGAGAGGTGATTGTTGACTTAGTCATGGTTAAAGATGGTTTAGAAGTTCAAAAATTGTGATGAAGAAGGTGTGATTTGATAGTGTTTAGGATGGTTTAATTTATAGTGATGAAGGATTGTGGAAAGGAGCGTTTGGATTTGATGTTAGTCCATACAAAAATGGAGGTTCCTAATGATTTGGAAAACTAATTGTGGGTTATCATATCATGGATGTCAATCCAATGAAAATGGTGAAGTGAGAAGACAAGGTTTGCACTAAATGCTTAGTGGTTTTAGTAAATTTGTTGAAGTATAAATCTCAGGGATTTCAAGGATCCTTTAGAAGGATTCCTTCCTTTATGTGTGAAAGGTCCTTGGGTTGGTTATGGCTATTTTTGAATTTTGGCGGGAAATGGTTTTGGTTGAGTTATAAGGAATGAGAAGTACCCTATTGTGCTAAACACATTGCAGGAAATGGGTTTCTATCTAAAAGGATTGGATTTTGGTGTTTGGATGTTCAAATGTTGAAAACAAAAACAAAAATTCTACAGGCAACTGGCGGAACCCTCAGAATACACAGGCGGAACCCATTTGAGGGTACCGTCTGGTCCATTGGGCCAATTCTGGGTTTCCCAGAAAATACACTGGCGGAACCCAATTTTGGGTACCGCCGGATCCGCCAGTGCTGAAAAAAAGTGGCAGTCCGCGATATTGACCCGCGAGACGATTTTCAAAATTTTTAAAAACTCCTAAAATCAAAAAGATAATGCATTTTTGGTTAGGCAATGCAAAAAATAGACGCGTAAACACACATATCATATGACTTTGACCTTGAGGTCGAGAAATTCACTATACTTAGTGAAAATAACATAAACATGAAAATTTGACAACTTGCCAAAAGTTGTCTTCCTGCATCAAAGTTAGATAGAACATGTTCCAAATAGTATCAAACATTGTACCAACCCACAAGTACATCACAAACATTGTTTAAATAACCAAATTAGTTCAAATAGCACCTAGTGCCAAACACTCCTACACACCCGCACTCATTGACGGTCAATCTTGTTCTTGAGCTTTCCAAGGAACCTTCCAAGATTCTTAAACATCCCCTTTATTTGCTTGAACTCTGCCGACTCATTAGGAATATCCGGAAGTTGGGATAGGTATTCGAGAGGTGGGAGCCTAGAGTTTGGCAAATTGTCATCTTCAGTCATTGAGGAAGATGATGATGAGGTAGGAGGATGAGGACGTTTTCCTTGGGCTTTGTAGACTCTCTTATCACTAAGTGGAACAAAGGTGTGTGGAATGAGAGAATAGTCAAGACGAAGACCATTTGGAGTTGGTGGAATGGGTGAGATGAACCTAAAGAGACGGGTCAAGAGCATTCCATACGGCATAACCGTTGTGCCATGCACGGGAATGTCGGCCATTCTTTTGGCCATGTAGTAGGCAAGGTTGAAGGGTTGCCTAACGGACAAGGAGTAGATCATGTAGCAAAGGCAAAGGTTGATATGATCTCGGTTTCCTATTGAGCTAATGACATTGGCTCTAAGGACTTCCTCCCATTTCTTGAATTGGGGCTTAAGTTCATTCATTTCCATTCTATATGGGTCCTTATCGACCTCATTTCCCGAACGGGTTCTCCTAGTGTTGGTGGTCCTAACAAAGAGGTGGTCACGAAGTACATCTTTTGACACAAGAGGTGTGTCATAAGGATGGATGCGGTCTTGGAGGTTGTCAAGAGTTGAGAGGGAGTGCAAGTCAGAGTAGATGCAAGTACCTTGGTTTGGGACACCTATGATTTGAGCAAACTCCTCAAGAGTGAAGGAGTATTGATGACCACTAGTCCTAAAGTTGATAGACATGTAACCATAATCATCCGTGGAGAGAACGTCGATATTCAAAAGACACTCAAAGTTGATTATGGCAAATTCGGCGTAAAGGTTTGTGCCTTCTAGGAAATACGGGTCAATGGTTCTACCCTCATGGACATAGTGTTTTTCTAAGGCTGTGAAAACGTTGACTTGGTTTGGGGTAAGTCCTTTGGTTTTGTGGTGTTTTGGTAGGTACTTAATGGTGTCCTTGTGGTCATAGTGGGTTAGAGGAGGCATGATGATTCCTAGAACAACAAAATTTCACATTTTAGTTTAAGTAAACTACTATTATAATGTGGATGTTCTAGTGTGTGCCTATATGAAAACAATGTGGAGGTGCGGTTATCTTGACTCATTTTGATGCTTCAAAAACGTTTTATAATGCAAGTTTTGTTATAAAACAAAAGATAACCCAAACGCTCCTAGTTCAATGTAGCTTCGTTTGAATGTACCCGAAAATACATATTGGTTATGTATTCCCTTTAGCATTCAAGAGACATTATGCAAGTGATGTTTTAAACATAACGTTTTGATTTTGTATTCTTAATGTGAGACGAAAAAATATTTGTCCTACTTGTGAGAAATTTTTGGAAAGATTTGACATGGGGTGTTTTAGCAAACATGTTTATACTAATTAAGAATGCAATTCCTAACTATAGGGAACATGATTAGTTTTGTTAAACACCTAATTTTATGCATGAGTTTCTCAAGTTAATGCATAACCCCAAGTTTTTATTTTTGTGCAAAAATAGAATTCCTAGACTCAGATCAGGATTGTAATCAAGTTTAGAATACTTACAATGATGATTGATTAGCAATGTTAGTGAAAGGAAGGCCAAGAATTCGTAGGTATGGATGGATGGTAAAATGAATAGTAACAGTTTGGAAGTGGTGGTATGAGATAATGGGTGTTTGGTTTAATATAAACAAAATATTGATTCTGCAGGTCGACGGACACGGCGGACCCCTGAGTTGGGTTCCGTCCGTTATGTCTGAGGGTTCCGCCGACCCTGCTGAGAAAAAGACTTATGGATTTGTTTTGATTTTTGTGATTTTTGTCTAAAGTCCAGAACTACAATGTAGGTCCATGAGTCCTAAGTCTAGCCTAAGAAGGTTAAAAGGTTCACGTTTAAGGGGTTTTGTGAGAATGTCGGCTATGTTGTCTTCGGAAGAAACTTTCTCAATTGAGATATTTCCTTTTTGAACATTGTCACGAAGGAAATGATGACGGATTTCAATATGTTTGGTACGAGCATGTTGAACCGAGTTTTTGCTAAGATCAATGGCACCTTTGTTGTCACAAAGAATTGTGATGTCGTTGAGTTGAATTATGTAGTCGACAAGAGCTTGCTACATCCAAAGAGCTTGTTGACATGCCTTTCGGGCCGAAACGTACTCGGCTTCTGTTGTTGAGATAGCAAGAGCCGTTTGCTTCTTAGAGAACCATGAGGTGAGACAATGTCCAACAAAAGTACAAATACCACTTGTACTTTTTCTATCGACATAGTCATCGGCATGATCCAAGTCGGCATACACTATGGTGTCTATTCCCGTTCCTTTGGGATACCATAAACCTAAATGTGTAGTGCCCTTAATATACCTAAAAATCCTTTTAACGACTTCGAGATGGGTAGTCTTAGGATCTTCTTGAAAACAAGGACATAGACAAACACTAAATATAATGTCGGGTCTACTAGCCGTTAGGTAAAGTAGACTACCAATCATACCTCTATATTTAGTGCAATCTAGGGATTCACTTTCCTCATCCTTGGTGAGTTTAGTTTCCGTGGACATGGGTGTTTTGATTGGTTTTGAATCCTCTAATCCAAATTTCTTAAGCATGTCCTTAATATATTTAGATTGGTTAAAGAAGATACCATCTTCTAGTTGTTTAATTTGGAGTCCTAAAAAAAGTTGAGTTCTCCCATCATACTCATTTCAAACTCGTCATGCATGATTTTTGAGAAATCCACACATAATTCTTGACAAGTTGATCCGAATATAATGTCATCAACATAGATTTGGACTATGATAATATGTGAATCTTTCTTCTTAGTGAAGAAAGTATTATCAACTAAGCCCATGGTATACTTATGGTCAACTAGGAAGGTTTTAAGTCGATCATACCATGCTTTTGGAGCTTGCTTAAGTCCGTAAAGAGCCTTTTTAAGTTTGTAAACATGATTTGGTTTTTCAAAATCGATGAAGCCCGGTGGTTGAGCAACATACACTTCTTCATTTATGACTCCGTTTAGAAATGCACTTTTGACGTCCATTTGAAAGAGTTTGAAATTATGTGCACATGCATATGCAAGTAAGATTCTAATTGACTCGAGCCTAGCAAACGGAGCAAAAGTTTCATCGTAGTCAATGCCTTATTGTTGGTTATATCCTTGTGCAACTAGCCTAGCTTTGTTTCTAGACACAATTCCATTTTCATCCATTTTATTACGAAATACCCATTTTGTTCCAATTATAGTTTGACTCTTTGGTTGAGGAAATAATGTCCATACATCATTCCTAACATATTGGTTTAACTCTTCTTGCATTGCAATTACCCAAGACTCATCTTTAATGGCTTCATTAATATTTTTAGGTTCAATGGTTGACACGAAACAAAAGTAGTTGCTTTCATTTTGAACTTTTGACCTTAGTGTTCTTTCGTTAATGTTGCCAATGACACCATCTAATAGGTGACTTTTAGATTCTTTGACATTGACAAGTTCTTTGTTTAATAGTTCATCTTCCTTGTCATCACTTAAAATTTCTTGACTTTCTATTTGCTTGGCTTTCAACTAAGTCATCATCTACCAAAGGTGATGTCTTAGAGGGAGGTGGACTCTCGTCAAATGTTATGTTCAACGATTCCTCGACTCTTAAGGTTTCTTTGTTCAAAACAATGTACGCTTTACTATTTTGTGAATATCCAAGAAATACACCTTCATAAGACTTTGGGTCAAATTTGGTGAGATAATCCTTAGTGTTAAGAATAAAACATTTACTCCCAAACACTCTAAAGTATCCTAATGTAGGTTTTTTACCTTTATATAGTTCATAAGGAGTTTTATTCAAAAATGGTCTAATTAAGACTCGATTTAAAATGTACGTTGATGTGTCAACGGCATTACACCAAAACTTTTGTGGAATGTTTTGTTCATTAAGCATTGTTCTACTCATCTCTTGCAATGTCCGGTTTTTACGTTCTACTACACCATTAGATTGAGGAGTACGTGGAGCCAAAAAGTTATGAGTTATACCATTAATATCACAAAAGTTTCCAAATTGAAATTCATTATCAAATTCACGACCGTGATCCGTTCTAATAGACACAATATTAGACCCTACTTGACTTTGAATTTTCTTACTTAGAATCTCAAATTTATCAAAAGCTTCATTTTTACTTTTCAAAAATTTTATCCAAGTATATCTTGAGTAATCATCAACTATGACCAAAGTGTAGAAGTTACCTCCATAACTTTGTATAGCGGATGGACCAAATAAATCCATATGCAAAAGTTTTAGACACCTAGATGTAGAAACCAAGTTTTTAGCCTTATGGCTACTATGGACTTGTTTACCGACTTTGCAAGCATCACAAAAGTGTTGGTCGTATTTCAACTTAGGTAGGTTTCGAACTAAGTCTTTGGAGGAGAGGTTTTGGATTAGTCTCATGTTAGCGTGTCCTAAACGTCTATGCCATAAAGTTGAAGATTCATCTAATGAGGTAAGACAAAGTTTGTCTCTAGATGTTGGATCCATCTTCATGACGTATATGTTGTTCTTAAGGACACCTTTGGCTATGGTTATACCATCTTTAAGTATTTTACTTCCGTTTTCACTAAAAAGGACATTATACTTATTACGACAAAGTTGACTAATACTAAGGAGATTAAAACCTAAGTTATCAACATGAGCTACATCATCTATAAAAAGGGAGTCATGAGAGATTGTACCTTTTCCGATGATTTTGCTTTTAGCTTTACTACCAAACGTAACATTACCTCCGTCACATTTGTGATAAGTAGTGAAGAGGCTTTTGTTACCCGTCATGTGCCTTGAACAACCGCTATCTTTAATCCATTCATCCGGTTCCAAACAAACTTTGAGGCACACCTATTTTATGAAAAACACTCAAACATTTGATCCCCAATTTCTCATGGG
The DNA here is from genome assembly GCA_030686995.1 of Artemisia argyi. Lineage (NCBI taxonomy): Eukaryota > Viridiplantae > Streptophyta > Magnoliopsida > Asterales > Asteraceae > Artemisia > Artemisia argyi. The sequence continues at coordinate 43,071,741 of CM060703.1, forward strand.
TCCATTTTGGTTAAGCATACTATTAACTTGTTCCAAGTATGAAAATAGAGCATAAGGGTTCCATGACAAGTAATTTGGAGTTTGGTAATGTCTAGGAGTGTTTTGGTTCCAAACATGTTGGTAGTTTGGTCGAGCGTTGAAGTTGCTCTTTGGAAAGGGGCGTTTGGGAATTAGAGTCTTAGGTCTTGGTTGAGTAGTCTTAGCTCTAAATTCATTTTTACTAAGTCCTACTCCAGGTTTAAACACAGGTTTTGTTCCATTTTTATACGTAACTTTAACAAATTTTGAACGATCCGATGTGGATGGAGTTACTGCTGCAGCAGGCCTGGCGGAACCTTCGGGTCCAACGGGCGGAACCCTGGATTGGGTTCCGTCTGTTCCGCGGGCTGCTGTAGCATTTTTGTTTGTTTCTTGTGCAATCTTTTCTTGTTTCGTTTGACCCTTTGAAGTTTCTATTTTCATGAATCCTAGTCCTGTTTTATCAAAGGGTGACTTTTAAATTTTCATAATTTCATCCGCACAAGAAATGCTTTTATCGAACTTCTTAAACTTTGTGGTTTGTTTTATTAGATCATTTTGAGTAATTTTAAGTTTCTCAATTTCGAGTTTAAGTTCTTCACATGATTTGCAAGAAGTGTCAATACCTTTACTCTTTTCTAATCTCTTAGCTTTTTCTTTTAATTCATAAACTTCATTTTCTAAAAACTCCTTTTTAGTTTTCAAAAACTTATTTTTGTTTATGATTTTTAAGCTCAATTCACAAAGTTTGTTATATTCTTTTTGTAAGGTGTCATCATCAATAGAGGAGTAAGATGAGTCGGAGAATACCTCATTTGAGTTGTGAGCCATGAGAGCAATATCATCTTCTTTGGCTCATCGTCATCTCCTTTATAGTCACTCCAAGTACCACCCACAAAAGCTTGTTGAGGTTTGCTCTTGGGTGGCTTTGGACATTCTCCTACAAGATGGCTTGTGTCTCCACACCTATAGCATTTTCTTTCAACCTTTCCTTTCCTATCATCACGATCTTTTCGGAAAGTTTTCTTGTCATCTTTAGGTTGCCTTACAAACTTTCCTCTTCTTCGAAAGAACTTTTTGAAGTCTCTAACGGCCATAGCATATTCCTCATCATCACTATCCGAATTAGATTCTTCATCATCACTTGATTGGACTCTAGCTTTCAAGGCAATGGACTTAACTTTTTCTTTCTTGCCTCTAACTAGTTCCGAATCTTTTTCCATTACCATTTTCATGAACTTTGAGGTTTCCAATTAGCTCATCAAGTGACATGCTTGAAAGATCTTTGGATTCTTCAATTGTCGTCACTTTTGCTCTCCACTTCGGATGGAGTGCTCTAAGAAATTTCCTGACAAAGTTCTTACTACAAAAAGATTTATCAAGTGCTTTAAGTGAAGCAATAATAGTGTTAAACCTAGCAAAAGCATTATCAATAATCTCATCTTCGGAAATAAAAAATTGTTCATATTGTTGAACAAGAAGATCAATTTTGTTATCTTTAACTTGTGAGTTTCCTTGATGAGTGACAATTAAAGATTGCCAAATTTCTTTGGCGGTTTTACACAAAAAGACTCTTTCATATTCTTTCTTAGGCAAAGCGTTATAAAGCATCATTTTAGCTTCATTATTTTTACCAATCAATTTCTTTTGATCATCATCTTTAATGTTAGTAACTACGTTATCACCATCAATGATTATATACCATAAATCTATATCTTTAGATTTCACGTAAGTTTCAAAACGGTTTTTCCAATATATAAAACCATTTGCTTCAAAGAGTGGTGGTCTTTGCATAGATTGCCCTTCTTTGTAATTTTCAAAATCCATGGATCGTTTCAAGTTTTAAAACACAATATATTTTAAAAGCTTGAGTAACGTAGCTCTTGATCCCAATTGTGGAAAAATAGAAGGGGGTTGAATAGTTTACCGTTTAAAATCTTTTTAAACTTGTTTAGTTAGCTTTGAAACTTTCCGTTTGATCAAAGATATATACACAAACACAATATATAACATGCAAATAAATGAAAGAAACGATCAAACCACAACACGAGTATTTATCGTGGTTCGGCTACAAGGACTCTTTTTCCTTGCCCTACGTCCACGCCCCGAGTATCCAACTCGAGAGTTTCTTTCACTAGTCAACAAGCTCCTTTCACCGGCGGAGAAAACCTTATACGTCGCTTATACTTTTACCGACACTAAGCTAGATATCGAGTTCTTTACCAAGGGTACAACCACTCCCGTTAGTTCTTTTACAAGGGTACAACTACTCCCGATACACTTGTATTTTGAGGACTAAAATACTAACCGATCACTACTGAAAATACACAATCAAATGAAGTGTAAACTACACAAGTCTACACAATGCTACGCTAACAAGTCTTGCAACGTTGTGTTGAATACTTGTTACTTTTAATGAGCTCGTGAATCTCTTTGCTACAAAAAGAAACTTCACATATGAAATGTTAAAGGGTTAGATGAAAGAATGAATGTGTGTGTAAAATATGATGTAGAGTGATAAGCCAAAAATCAACTTGTGGCTTGGTATTTATAGCAAAGCCTTCTGCAGGCCTGGCGGATACGGCAGAACCCTCAGATGGGTTCCGCCCGTGTACCTCCAGGGTTCCGCCGGGCTTGCAGTTGGTTTTGCAATAAATCTTGCAAACTAAACAAAGTCACATCTATTACACCTTGCAAACCAAACAACGTCACATCTCATAATATCTAGTCAAACACTAAACTTGCAAGCAACCACATAGTAAGTCAAACACATTTCTTTCCATAAATGTATATTGATAAAACTTGCCATAAATGTGATGTGACAATTCTATTTTAAGAAATAAAAAGTGTTGTGTTTTATGAAATGTAAAATGTAGCAAAAGTCTAGTTTATGCAAGTCTTTAAAACTAAGATTATGTTTTACTTAGAAACTAAAGTTTACATTTTGTCGTTAACAAAACTTAGCGAAGATCGTAAAATATAAATAACATTTTTAGGCGATATTTGTATTAACAAGTTCATCGCTATAATTTGCATGCTTAGATAAATGATTAGTTAGATTAATGCTTAGCTATACATATATACGTACATAATAGCTTATATACTTATAACCTAGAAACATCATTAGTTGACTTTTCTAGGAATAAGATGAAATTGTTCATTTCCAAACAAAATAGAAATTGGAAATCTTCTATATCCACTATTAGCAAACTCATGGTGATGAAGTGAAATGAGTTAAGTGGATCAATCGTTAATATAGAAGTAGGATTAGATCCCTCGCGTAAGAAAACTATGGATGGAACAAGCTCTCGTAGACTATGGCATTAAGTTAGATAAGCGTGCGAAAACAAATGAACTATAGATGTTAGGTTATACCCCATTCAACACTTTCGCATCTAGCATACAAATCATCGTCATCACTTCCTTTAGGATCATAGGATGTAGAAACGATAGCATGAGATAATAATAGGCTTAACCAATCCTCTTGAGCATGAGATCTTTAATAAACATATTTTAAAATATATGATTAATGATATTTGTTGTCGAAAAAATTTAATATCTCTAAAAGTATGCAAAAAACTCACATTTTGTAAAATAGTTTTTCAAATAACTATCCCACTTTTAAATAACATGTTTTCACTATCAATATCCAAAATTTTTTTTTGATCAAAACCAAATATTGGGAAAATTTTCTTTACCTTTCATTAACACATTTTGAAGTAAAACTCAATCTACTTTATTCAAATAACTCTCACATCTACATGAAAACCTACTTTCAAACGTTGTGGAATAATACTAAAAATGTCTCTTTAAATCATGCATGGTGATCTCATATTTGTCATCTATATTTATATAAATGACACTTATAAGTGAACTAAATCAAATCAAGAGGGCCATGGTTTGTCTATTAATACTTTGTTTGTAACAAGTCTAGAAACCCATGCTATCATAACTACCCACTTATTGCACATTGATACACATTAGGATTAATCCACCTTGTTATGTAGTTATGAAATACTTGTTGTTGCTTATTGTTTCCTAGCACTTATATTTTACTTGCTAGATGAGTATGTTTGCATGCTAGATGAAATTGCTTGTTTACTTAATCTTTTTGGTTAACATGCTTTGGCTACATAATTGCCTACATAATTAGTATATGCTTAATTGCCTCAAAGAGTTGGACTTGTTTGAAACAAAAAACACAACCTTTTCTGTAATTCACTACCAAAAACCCTTTTCTAGCAATCTGGGAATCACCAGATGGGCGGCCCCCTTAAATCATAAGGCGGCCCCCTTAATTATTAAGGGGACCGGCCTCTAATTAAGGGGACTGGCGATATGATGGTCGAAGGTATTGTTTCCTTTTTCTACTTTTTAGCCCATTTCATCCTGCACTTCCCAAAATTCACAAACCTATTCTATCCTAAACCTTCCATCAAAGTTTATCCATCCTTGATCCCACCAATCCTACATTATAAACACTCTCATTCCTCTCAATCTCCACTCATCTCATTATTTCCTTTCCCATAAAACCAAAACCACAAAGAAACTCGTTTGGAGAAGAAAGCCTAATCCCGTCAAAGCAAATGATGTAGTCAAACATCCAATACCAAATTCCTCCTATGTCTTCAACATTACATACTTAACACCTCACTCTCCTTCCCACCAACATTATATATCAACAACCTTTACTCACCCATATCCTTCTACATTACACTCAAACCTCATAACTTTACACACTCAAACCTCATAACCTTTACTCACCTCAACCTCAAATTCTATCTCCTAGTGCACCTAATGCATCATCTATAACACCCTCCTACCATGAAATCCCTTCCATGAACATCGCTCTTTCACTTTCACAAATCACATCACTTGATACTCATTTCTCATCTTCACCAATAACTCCACCTAGCCATCCTCACAAAAATATTCAACCATATAACCATTACCTACATTCTACAAAGTGTGTCATCACCACTACAACTTAACTCATGAAGGTCAAACCATATTTCATGATATACAAACCTCATGTTTACTCAAATGAACTCTTTCACAAACCTCATCATAATAACCAAACATCCATCCTTGTTCCCAAAAATACCTTCATCTCATCCACATAAGCCATATGAAGAGCATGTTCAATCTCAAAACAACAATCTCAATCTCATTTCTAACACCCCACATTTTGTTCAACCTACCAATCCACCATCCAAAACATCCTCCTAATATCTCCACCACCTTCTACCAACATACATGTGATCTCTATGCTACATGTCCAATCACCTTCCTCCGAACACTTGAAGTTCATTGAAGAACTCAAGGAAGCCCATGAGATTTTGTACTCCTCTTGCCTTACACCTTGCTCAATGCAACTTGGAACAACTTTCCTCTAGCTCTCCTTCATCACCCCACAACTTGAATCAAGTTGAAAAACATGTCAACAATTGACCTTGTTGCATCTTTCTCCTAAAAACCATTGCATTCAATGAACACTTCACTTGGATTGAATGTCTTCCCACTAGATCACATCCAATACCCTCACTTGAACAACATCCAAAACCTTAATCAACCACTTCCGCTACAAACTCTCCACCACCAAACTCTCCAACATTCATGACCCAAACATATACCTCCATTAATCCAACAACCTTACCCTAACTCAACCATATTCATTCCAAACACTCCATCATTTTCACTTTCAACCATCTAAGCATACTATATGCTTATGATTCACTTTCAAATACGAATCAACCAACCTTTTGTTACAAGCAAGTCCGATGGCTCTCTTTGGAAAATTAGGATCTTTAACATAATCACTTTGAATTAATTGTTATGTATCCTTAATATTTGTTTGCTATGCTTGTTATTTGTATATTGCATATTCTTCTATATATGCTTGTGCTTCTAATATTTTTCTTGCGAGCATTCCATATCTCGATCCCTTGGTGCCATCGAACGAGGAGGAGCACACATCAAGGGGGAGCTTTCATCCTGTCTAACTTCATTTATGAAGCTAGCCGGCATAACCTTTTTGATTCTAAAAAAAGGGGGAGAAGTGAATATAAACTCACTAAGTACTTGTCTAAAAATTAATTTTTAGACTTAATGAGTTTAGGTTTTGCAATCATCAAAAAGGGGGAGACTGTTGATATAAATAATGTCTAAAAACGTTATTAACATATATCGATATCTCTATGTTTTGATAATCACAAAATGTAAACTCATTGAACTACAAATTATGACGTAAACAAGTATTTAGTCGTAAATATTCACTTTAGCATCTAAATCACTTAAGGTATGAATAAACAAAGTGTCTAATGCATTTTATGATCAAAGGAATTTTTATTTTTACAAACCTTACATTTTATTAAAGTGGGACAAACATTTTTAAACTTATACAAAATATTTTTGTATTTATAAGAAATGTTTTATTTAAAATAAATATTTTGAATTCAAATTTCTACCCAAAAAATGGCTACATTTTTCAGAAAAAACCTCCCCCACAAAAAGATAAAAAATCTGTAGAAAAAATATTTTTTTATTAGGCGGCCCCCTTAATTATACTAGGCGGCCCCCTTAATTATTAAAGGGACCGCCCCCTAATTAAGGGGACCGTCCACGCTCCCAAACAGTATTTTTTCCCCTATAAATACTGGTTCATTCCACAGATTTTTCTCACCTTTTGCACCCCAAAACTTTCTATTCTAGATCTCATTTCTATTCTCTAAAATCCGTTGATCATATATACATTAATCTTTGTTTCAAAGGATCTAAGCCTCAACCTTTCAAGTGCAAGAGAAGAATACTTCAATCTACCAAGAGAAGAAGTATTACAACTTGTTGTGACCTCCACATCCAAGTTGTTAAAGCATCATCCATTATATCTATTTCTTTGTGTAACTAGTTGTGAATACTTGATAGAAGATAGATTAGCAAGGTGTGTAGATAGAGATATTGTGTAGTAGATAGTTGTGAAGTAGAGAAGTTGGGAAGTAGATAGTTGTGAAGAAGATTGTTGTGAAGTTGATAGTTGTGAAGATAGATAGGTGTGAAGAAGTAGTGTTGTGATTAAGTAGTGACTAGGTGTGAAGAAGTTGTGAATAAGTTGTGACGAAGTTGTGGTGTGTATATTGGTGTGTAAGGTTTTCTCCGCCATAAGGGAGCTTGTTGACATAGTGAAGAAAACTCTCGAGTAGGTGACTCGGGGAGTGGAGTAGGGCAAGGAAGGTGTCCTTGTAGCCGAACCACTATAAATGCTTTGTCTCGCTGTTTGATCTTTCCATCTACTACTTATTATCTTGCTTATATCGTTATTACTTTTGTAGACATAGAAGTATATATATATATATATATATATATATATATATATATATATATATATATATATCTTACTATATTATAAAGGATGAATGCCTTCTAATTTTAGCATGCTTAATTTAAAGCCTTACAAATTAATAAGCTTAAAGTACAAGTGATGAAAATATAATTAGATATTTACAAGTTAATAAGCTTAAAGTACACACAAATTTTCCCCTCATTTAATTCTAACATACCATTAATACTAACATTAAATACAATAAATAAAACATTATGTACATTAAATACAATTAATTAACCGGTCAATAAATACAATTAATGCACTTATTAAAACACCCCTTACATAAGAAATACAAATTATCAAGCATATTGTACAACCAACTTAAACACAATTCCTGCATTAATTGTCACTAATACAAATAATAAAGCACATTATACAAATATTCAAGTCCGAACGGGCAACGGGTCAAATGGGCTCGAGCCCGAACGGGCATGGGCCAAACGGTCTCGAGCCTGAACGGACACGAGCCAACGGGCTCGAGCCCGAACGGACACGAGCTAAACGAAATTTTGATATCCGTAAATTTATTGTCAAAAAGAAATAATAAACTAAAATTACACGATTCACCGAAAAATTTTAATTTAGGGTACCCGCCGCTGCAACGCGCGGGTACCCTGCTAGTGTGTGTGTGTATATATATATATATATATATATATATATATATATATATATATATATATATATATATATATATATATATATATATATATATATATATATATATATATATAGTTGCTCATATAGTGCTAGTGTTGATTTCACTTAAAGATCAAACAAAAGTTTCATTCACAAAAAAAGTCTTTACAATTAATCTAAAAAGATAACATACGTATAATTGATCATTTCGATCAAGTATATTGTTCATACAACATATAATTAAGGATTACATAATAAACGTTTACTTACTTATCTCTCGTATATAGCTACAATTGTTTATATTATGCATGTGTTGATTTCACATACTTAGCTTACATTATTATTGTTCATACTTAGATATAGTTGTTCATATTGTTCAAGATTTGAGTTCACATAAGATCGAATCAAAGTTTTAAAAGTAAACAAGGTTTTAAAACTAAACTAAGTTTTCATAATAAAATTAAAATGATGTAAAACTATTCAACCCCCCTTCTAATTTTCCATAACAAACATGTTGAAATAAATGAATTATTTGTACACAATTACTTGAATAAAATGTTAAACCAAAAAAATGTACTAGGATATTCCCAATTACCAAATGCAAACCCAACATCCAACTGGTGTATTCATATGCCCGGCCCAATATCAAATTTAATAAACCTAGCCCAATGTAAAATAAAATAAAAATAAAAATAAACCTTCAGGCCACAACAACACATCACAAAAAAACATCATAAACACAAACACAAACAAAAAGAAACAAACCCACCAAAAAAAGGAAAATCGCTTGGCGTGAGCTGGTAGCCACGGAGCCAGAAGCTACCAGCCCAACACCGTTGTGGTATGTCACACCATAGGCTCGCGCTGAGCATAATGACTTGAGCCACCAGCCACCGTACCCTAGCCTCTTATTAATATCTTTATCTTTTATACATTAACATGATCTCCAAGAAATGTTGAAAATCAATTGCATTTTGCCGAAATTATACAAGAAATCTTTGGTTTTATGAAATAATAAATGACTCAAACGATGTACTTCTATTCAATCAATGAATTTTGTTCTATTAACAAAAAATCCAGTAACACAAAAAAGGGATTTGATAGTGGTGGGATTACAATATTTTCAAGAAAACAAAAGAAAGTATTTGTGGGAAGAAGACGAGTGTAAATATGTCATTTCACACGGCTTTTGACTTTGACTAAGAGTGATTTGTAACAATTGTTAGCCAGAAGGGATAATTCGCAACAAAGTAGAAACTAATCTGGTCCCGAGGTAAGGAATAACCGGTTACACAAAAGATGCCATCAATACAGCCTGAAGCGACATTTTTCGCAATTATAAGTTTTGGGTGATTTTTTCGCAAAAATGACAAACCACATAGACATTTTTTTGCAGTTTACCCTATCAGAGTTATTCTAGTAGAGTTGCGATACTTTAAAAAATGTTAATAAAATAAAAAGTCTAAAAACTTATATCAACCATTCGATATAATAAATCTTCATCTTATTGTCAGGATAAGAACAACAATTTTTTTTAAAGAGGCAATTTGGTCACTTGGCCTGTTTTTTAAATTAACCCTCAAACTTCCAATTGTCATAATTTTCAAATGACAAACTTTTACAAAAAAATGATTTCACCATAATTTCTAGAATTTAATTCTTTTTAATTCAGTATGAATTTTGATATATAAATAGAACTCTCTTTTAGATTTTAAGTGGGTATTGATTTTTTTGAAAGTTTGGCATCTTCGGTCCTATTTTGTCTAACTTAAAAGTTGAATTACGCAAAACTTAACACACGAAAGTTGTAGTTTTTTGCCGTTCTTTACTCAGAAATTTGAATCACTTAATTCCGTTATAATATGAGTAAGATATCGTATTTTGAAAATGACGTTTTAAACATGTTTAGTGCACATAACGTATTTGATAAAATGCTTAAAAGAGCTTTTCCTTATAAAAATATATTTAAATGCACTAATTGGTATTGCTGTACAACAATACATTTTTAGCTATTTGTTCATGGTGTATATGTAAATTGATGATGAAAAAATAACCGATGAAAAATGTGATTTTTTTATTTTATTATCTTTTTAACATGATAAACAACATAAATTATTTTTAGAAAACTAATAAAGAACGTGAATGATTTTTAGAAAACTAATGAAGTGATGAATAAAGTGATTTTTAATGATGAACAACTTATTTTATTAATGACCGACACTTATGGTAAACTACGAATACCAAACTGGATTATAAAAAATCAAATCACTCATCTTTCTAAGTTTTTTTTTGTTTTTTCGTTTTTTTCCACTTTGAGTGATACTTGAAAATACAAACTTCATTTTATTTTACTCCTATTATTAAAATGTTAAAAAGGGTGAAATGATACAATGAGAAAAGGAATGGGTAGGTTAGTAAGAGCATTGGGTGTGTTAGCCAATCCCGAGCTAAGGCCCAAGTTAATACACCGCCTCCCAAGTTAAAGCTGCGTTATAACCCCACATTAAAGCTTTAATGCTAAGTGAAGGGTGATGTTTTTTGTGAGTTAAGCTTTAACTAAAAAATGTTAACACACCGCTCTCAAGATAAGCTTTAACTCAGTTTTTTTTGTTTAATTATAACTAGACGAGTACCCGTGCATAGCAACGGGATTTTATAGCGACAGATAGTTTATTGATAAAAAAAAGTTTATAGGTTATAAATGAAAAATAATAAAAGTTTGAAGATTTGGGAATTAAACATAATGTTATAAAACCCGGTTCGACCCGGGTGGTTCAACCGGTTGAACCGTTCCGGTCGAAAAATTGGTCGATTTAAACCGGGTCAACTTGCTAGGTTGGGTCGAAAATGGGTCAAATTAAACCGGTTCAATCCGTCGGTTTTGAAGCGTCCCGGGTCAACCCGGTTTGTGATTTGTATTAATTGTTTTAATTGGTTATAAATGAAAAATAATAAAAGTTTAAATATTTGGGAATTAAACATAATGTTTTGAAACCCGGTTCGACCCGGGTGGTTCAACCGGATGAACCGTTCCGGTAAAAAATTTGGTCGATTTAAACCGGGTCAGCTTGCTAGGTTAGGTCGAAAACGGGTCAAATTAAACCGGTTCAACCCGTCGGGCTTGAACCGTCCAGGGTCAACCCGGTTTGTGATTTGTATTAATTGTTTTAATTGGTTATACAATGTGTATAAATTATTGTACTTTTAAATAATGGAGTGTTTTAATAAGAGTATTAATTACAATTCATAATTTCCTTTAATAAATTTTTTCAACATTTCACATTCCTTGACTTTTCACTTTTCCACTTTTTCATTTTTCCACTTTGACCATTTTTGCGTATAGATAAAAGTGGTGAAAAGGTTAAAGCTCAAACGATAACTTATCTCATTTCTAACACACCGCTCTAATAAAACAAAGAATATAAATCCATCATCCACTTTACAATCGGTTGTGATTAACCTTAACAAAAGGTTAAAATAAATTTTTATCTCCACTTTATACCATAAAACTTAAAAAGAAAAACAAAGAATTATCAGACAACAGAAATTAGCGGCGGTGGCCGACGGTCGACAACGGAATCCGGCAATGGCCATCGGTTGCGATGGTGATGTCGTATGGGGGTTGTGGTAGCGGTTTAGATCGTCGTTATCCCGGCGGGCGATGGTGTGGTTCCGGCCACGGTGGTGGTTGTTGTAACGGCAGGTCCCGGTGATCTTATGAGGTCAGTTGAGAGATTTTGTAAACTTTTTATTTTGTTGGCACTCCATTAATAATAGGGTAGATTGGAAATTGGTATTAAAAAGGTTGTTCTCGAAGTACTCGACCACAAAGAAAAATGATTTGGGGACCTAAATGTCCGACTAATTTTATGCCTAAGTGATGTGTAAATGTTTAATTGGTTTGTGAAGCGGTGGGTTCATCTACTGTCACTAATAAAGCGATGCCACATAAGATTAGGCATGTATTTAGGCACACGAGTTAGGCATGCCAATCAATACTCGACCAGAAAACGTATTTATAAAAAAAGACACCCCCTTATTTTTACGAAGGTGGGAAGTGATGATGATGTTGATAACTTTGGAAGTTAAAGAAGTTGGTGATGTATGTTGTTAGAGTCTTTATGAACCTGCTTAAATATAGAAGTATCTGTATCACGTGGTTTGATATTTTTTTCTTTTTTCTTCTTAATTACATCTTTAGGTTTAAATTTAGGTTCATGATTTAGCCATACAAATCATTTTTTTAATCCCGTAAATTCATGGGTTAATAAACTGGTAGAAATCGCAAATACATTCTTTTAGAGACAAACCTTTTTCATTATTGTTTTGCAAATCAGTGGTCTGGGTAAATGATACGTGTGCAAGTTTTGTACTACTAGTGTTACTGCATTTTTCATCCAATGGAACCCACTCTACATCTTCCTAGCAAGTGCAAAATAATTACAACCATTGACGAAAACAAAGACTTATACCAACTAATCCACCATAAAGGAAGGTTGAAATCATTGTTTCAGTGCACCTTTTCCATACAAATCTCTACTACTACTACTACTGTTATAGTTAATCTGTGCTCTTACCCTTTTCATGCCAGTAATGGCTGATTATGTTTTTGGGAAGCTAACATCTGTAATCGAGAACAAGATTGCTCGCTCTAATGAAATTCATTCTGAGCTGAAGAAATGGGAGAGGTCGTTATCCCAGATCCGAGCTCTTCTTAGTGATGCTTCTCAGAAAGAAATCAAAGATGAAGCTGTTAAGCAGTGGTTAAATGGTCTCCGACATTTGGTTTACGACATTGACGATATTCTCGATGATATGGAAACAGATGCTATGCATCACGAGCTTATCAATGAGTCTGAAGGCTTCTCCAGAAAGGTAAGAAAGCTCATGCCAAGTTTTTTCACTAGTTTCTCACTAAGTACTAGGGTGGGCAGCAAGTTAGATGATATTTCCACCAGATTACAAGAACTAATGGACGAGAAGGAAAAACTTGGTTTGAGTGTGCAAAATGAAGGGTCAAAAGATAAAAACAGAGGTTACCAGACCTCTTTGGTAGATGCAAAGAGTATTGTCGGACGTGAAGGTGATAAAAATGAATTAGTCCAGAAACTGTTAAATGATGATACATGTAATAAAAACTTTAGCATCGTTCAGATTGTTGGTATGGGGGGGATAGGCAAAACAACTCTAGCTAAACTTTTGTATGATGATCAGTTAGTGAAGGCTCACTTTGAAGTCAGGGCATGGGTTTGTGTATCTGATGACTTTGATAGCTTCAATATAAGCAAAGTTATCCATCAATCCGTGGGCGGGGAACATAGGGATTTTGCAGATTTGAATCTGCTTCAAGTAGCTCTTAGAGATCGACTTATGGGAAAACGATTTCTGCTGGTTTTGGATGATGTTTGGAGCGAAAAGTGGGAAGATTGGAAGACCTTAGAGGGCCCATTTTTTGCAGGGGCTTCTGGAAGCAAAATTATCATCACAACTCGAAAGAAAGAATTGGTCAGAAAGCTGCTGAACCACGATCATCCATACATTCTACAAAAGTTGTCACCCGACGATGCTCTGTCTCTTTTTGCTCAAAATGCTTTGGGTGAAAATAACTTTGATTTATTTCCAGAGCTAAGACAACATGGTGAAGGCATCGTTCAAAAATGCGACGGCTTGCCTTTGGCTCTAGAAGCACTTGGACGTTTATTGAGAAATAGGACCGATGAAGAAGAATGGAAGCGGTTGTTGGATAATGAGATATGGATGTTAGAAGATGGTGGTATTCTTCCGGCACTTAGACTAAGCTACCACGATCTTTCTGCTTGTCTTAAGCAATTGTTTGCATATTGTTGCTTGATCCCCAAGGACTACGTGTTTAAGAAGAAGGACTTAATTCTGTGGTGGATGGCGGAAGGGTTTTTGCAAAATTCAGCTACAAATGAAACAATGGAATGCCTGGGTGAGGAATATTTTCAAGAGTTGGTGTCAAGGTCATTTTTTCAACATGTGCCTGATGACGAATCATTGTTTGTGATGCACGACCTCATGAATGATTTAGCCACATTTGTTGCTGGAGAATTTTATTCAAGGTTAGACATAGATGTGGAGAAGAATGTTAGGAAGGAAGCTTTTAAAAAGTACCGCCATATGTCATTTGTTTGTGAGGAATATATGACTTACAACAAGTTCAAGGCATTCGAAAGAGCTAATAGTTTGAGAACGTTTCTAGCTATGCCCAATGTGGTGAGAGATTCTAGCTGGCCACAGGCATTCTACTTATCAAGTAAGATTCTGGTTGACACACTTCCCCGGTTACCATTGTTAAGGGTTCTAAGCTTGAGTAGATCAAATATAGATGAGGTACCAGAGTGTGTTGGCGATATGAAGCACTTGCGGTATCTTAATTTTTCCCGAACTAGAATCACACATTTGCCTGAAAGCGTCTGCAATCTTTATAATCTACAGACATTGATCGTTTCCGGCTGTGGTAAGTTGACTAAGTTGCCCGACAACTTCTCAAAGCTTAAAAATTTGTGGCATTTTGACATTCGAGATACATTGCTTTGGAATATGATGCCATTATGGATTGGTGAGATTAAAAGCCTACAAACTCTTTCCAACAAAGTAGTTGTTGTTGAAAACAACGACCTTTTTATATCTTGGCTTAGGAACTTAAAGAATCTCCAAGCCGAGATTTATATTGATGAGCTGCAAAAAGTGCAAAGTGCTAGGGATATACAGGGTGTGAACTTATCACAAAAGAGAGTTAGTAAGTTACATATGGGATTCGTTCAAGAAAAGTTACATAAGGGATGGATTAATTTCTTTGATGATTCTCGTAATGAAAAACTTGAAAAGGAAGTCCTGGATGCGCTCAAGCCACATAGTGATAACTTGAAAGATCTTGTAATTGCGTCATATGGAGGTAAGCTGTTTCCAAACTGGATTGGAGATCCCTCATTTCTCCGTTTGACTTATTTGCAGATTAAAAATTGTGGAAATTGTATGTTTCTACCACCACTTGGGAAACTGCCATCACTTAAGGAGCTTGATATTCAAGGACTAAATGAGGTGAAAGTCATGGGGTCAGAGTTTCTTGGGAGGGGTATTGCATTTCCTAAGCTTGAAATTCTGAGAATTAGATATATGAGGGGTTGGGAGGTTTGGTCAACCAAGAATGGTGTTGTAGGTGCAATGTTTCCATGCCTTCAAGAGCTTCTTATAGATGATTGTCCTAATTTGGTTGAAGTCTCACTTGAAGCGCTACCTTCGCTGAGGGTTTTACGTCTCAGGAGTTGTGGTGATGGTGTATTGACAAGTCTGATTCATGCAGCTTCATCAGTCACCAAGTTGAGTATACGTGGTATTACAGGACTTAGTGATGAGGTGTGGAGAGGTGTTATGGATTATCTTGGGGCAGTTGAAGAATTAAGTATCTGGGGGTGTAATGAAATAAGATACTTGTGGGAATCAGAAGCAGAGGCAAGTAAGGTTCTTGTGAATTTAAGGAAGTTGGAAGTATTTTGTTGTTCAAAATTGGTGAGTTTGGGAGAGAAAGAGGAGGATGGATGCAACCAACTAACATCTCTTAGGATCTTGGAATTATGGAGATGTCAAAATCTTGAGCGTTGCAATTTGCCAAACAACATTCAAGAATTGACAATTAGAGAATGTGATTCGATTGCATCTGTCTCCATCCTAACAGGAGGGCACAAGGTCAAGTCACTCAAAATTGATAATTGTGAGCAATTACTGGAAAATGACTTTCTCAACACAAGCATGCCACCGGTGCTAGAGGTTGTACATATAAACAGTTGGAAAAATCTGAAATTAATCAATGAATTGACTTGTTTCGTTCACATCGCAAAACTGATAATAAGAAATTGTTCGAGTATAGAGTCATTTCCTGCTTCCGACTTGCCGAATCTCACCTCGTTAAAACATCTGACGATAAGAGATTGTAAAAGTATGGATGTTAATTCATTTGGGGTTTGGCCTCCTAAGTTGGGTTACTTACAAATAGGGGGTTTGAAGAAGCTCATAACGAAGTTTGGCCCACAAAACTTCCCACCTTCTCTTGTTCACCTACAGCTAAAGGGTGGATCGGCAGAAGAAGAAGATGTGACTAGTGGCAGTCAATTGTCGCATATGCTTCCTTCATCTCTTACTACACTTACATTATATAACTTTGAGAAATTGGAATCAGTTTCAAAGGGACTCCAACACCTCACCTCCCTCCAACATCTCACAATTTGGAAGTGCCAAAAGATTCAAGATATACCAGAAGAGTTGTTGCCTTCACTTTTGAGTTTGTATATCGATGGATGCACGGATGTATTGAAAGAAAAGACAAGTAGAAGAGGTTCCTATTGGCCCCGCATCTCCTATATTCCACATGTCACCATACACCAAAGGTATGCCCCCCCTTTAACTTTTTACTTTCTGCCTGTATTTGAAGGGGTGTTTGGCATTGCATTTTGAAGTTAGTTATCTCATTTAATTAAGTTTTCAGGCCACAAGTATTAAAGCAATTGCAGCAAAACTTATTATTTAATTACTTAAGGTCATTTAATCATTTTCTTTAATAATCTAAAATATATTGAAGAGATTTTAGTTTTGGGAAAAAAAGTTCAGTGAGTTAAGCTGAGGTAATACCGATTAGGAAGGATAAGAGATTGTGCAGCTACTTAATACAAGTAACAACAAATTCAGAGCTAATTATTTTGCTACAGAGTCTATCTTGAGTCACACCACATTTGTTTCTTGACTTTCAGGTGGTAATTACGAATAGTTGACTTCAAGTTTAATTTGTTGTCATAAAGACAACTACGATAGACTACATTTTTTTTGTTTTTTTGTTTTTTTTTTTTTTTTTTTTGAAGGGCACTACGATCGACTACATTTTTTTTAAGGGCACTACGATAGACTACATGTTGTTTACTCAACCATTTGACCTTAGTTAACCAATCTCTTAATATAGGATGATGATAATCATAATGACTGATGAATCGATTAAAGCTTTAGATAACTTTACATAAGGATCATGGTTAGCAAAGGGAGATACTTATTCTCTTTTTTCTGCTGTTATGATTGAAAAAATTAATTGGGGCTGCATCCATTTTTGCACAATGCACTTTATACATGCCTAACATATAGTAGTTTATGTTTCAAAAGTAACAAATATTCAAACAGTGTCTTGTTTTCTGAATTGATGGATTGGCCAGTAACTTCCTATAACCTGTTATTATGAAGTACAGCAAACACAAGATGCCATCATCAATGCCTCTTAACAATAATTCTAGAGAAGGCATTTTTTTGTAAGTGTTAATATGAACCTTTCCAGTTTTGTTCAATGCAACTGTTATTGGTCTAGGCAGTGTAAGACTAGGAGTTTCACTTTGTGTCTCATTTGCAACTGTTGGTTTTGGTAGCTGATTGTTGTTCCACTTGACATTATGTAGCTTCTTTGTCATCCGTAAAGGGTTTTGTTAAAATAATTAGATATATTTTATAAGATCTTTGTTTAAATCCAGTACTCAATGACACCTCTTTTATGAGTGGCAAACTGACTGTTATGACAATCACCTAGTAGTAGACTTCCATTCTTAATTAAAAATTACTTCATCCATCCATAAACCTAGACCCCGATAACCTTCATAACCAAAGCGTCACGACAACATCCACAGGTCACCCTTGGATTCTTAGGGGGGCAAGGAAGAGGCTGTTATGTTAGGTGTAGCGCGCCTTCCCTCTTTGTAACACTTGGGGAAAGAAGAAAAGAAGTAAGTGTGTGGCAAACAACATTTAGCAAGTGATCCATAAGCGTCTCAGGGTGACATTTCAAATTGTGAAGCTGCCCATAAAGATTTGTTTCACTTGGTTCTGATGTGCAGGTACCTTATTTGGATTTTGGTTTCAAATGTTTCCTACCCTTTCAGCTTGAATTGTAATCAGTTAACTTCTGTTATCAATCGCTATATGAGTATTGTTGCCAATTACAATTAATATGCTTCTGATATGAATACCTTTTTTGATGAAAGATTTATGTGTAAAATAATGTTTAAGGAATTCTGTTTCTATGAAATCCGGCTAGAAATATAGGGTCATTTGCATATATATATATATATATATATATATATATATATATATATATATATATATATATATATATATATATATATATATCCCTCCAAAAATGCATGATTACATAGATATTAGAAACGTGCATAAAAATCATTGTACCATGTGCATCTGAAACTTGAACAAAGGATATATATATATATATATATATGCAATTATTCACGGGATAGAAGATAATGGTTTGTGATTCCAAAATGAACTTTCGTTAATAATAACAAACCTATCCTACTAATACCAACATATTTACCTATGGGAGTTTACTACCAGAGAAATGTACATGGCTTAAATGCAGGAGGGTGTTAATCACTTGAAGCTAATCGATTGCTTTGCTAAGGTCTACACCACTCAAATCCAGGAGATGCAACATGTGAAAACTTGACAACCAATGCATGTTTTACATTCTGGTTAACTCTATAGTTATCACAGAAATCATGCCTGTCGATTCAAGTTGTTCATAAAAACTTCCATGACAAAGGACATGCGATTCTGAAAGCTTTCCCAGATGAGCAGGGACGATGCCACCAAATTCTGACTTGGATAGATTAAGATACCTCAAGTTCTTAAGAGAACTAATGAAGCTTGGAATTTGGATTCCAAAATCATTACTCCTTCCGTCTCAAAATAATGGTTCATATTTCTCTTTTTAGATGTCTCAAAAAGATTGTCCTTTCCATTTGTAATAAAAAGAAAATTTAGTGAGGGAATATTCTATTTGAGTGGCTGAAAATTATAGTGGACTCACATTTATTAAATTGTGTAATTTTTGTCTTTTGACAATAATTTTGAAATGGGGGAGTACAACTTAAGTCTAGAGATGCCTGATTTGCTTTAGATTTGATAGCGATGAATTTAAATCCCCTCTCAGCCTTTGTTTGGATGCTTCTTCGTATTCTCTATTCGCGCTATATGGACCATGATAATGACCATTAGCTCCGGGAAGATGAATATGATGAACATGAACAGTGATGTTATCACAAACAACCCCAACCCATTTGCAGCAATCACTCTCACTCACTATCCCAAAAAGCAAGTCAATACGCTTCATCTATGAGATTGTGCTTGAAATGTAAAAATGTGTGTCTCCTCGCTATCCTTGCATAATGAAACATCATAAAAAAAAATTAAAAACAATTTATTAGTTAGGGAAAACTTAAACAAGGCAAAAAGAAGAAGTAAACACAACTGGCGGGAAGAGATACGAAAACGAAAAACATGAAGAGAATAACAATCACTATTTAAACTCAAATCTTTATGCTTCAAAGGTAGCTCTCATTTTTCCTAATAACGAGTAGATAGCCACCCGCGCGTTGCGGTGGGGCTATTTTGTTGTCGATGTATTTATTTTGTTGCATAATTGTTTTTTATAATTTTTTTCTTCTTTCGGTTCCACATTTTATATAAAATCATATGCAAGTCAAATGTATTGCAACATTGGGTTCATTTTGTTTGCAATTTGAATGTCTTATTTCTTTTTATAAGAAAATCGGTAGACATTTGTTAGATATGTGATAAATAAAGTTTGTTATTTAAAAAAAATCGTAAATAGCTAAAAGTACAAGGTGGTTGTAATAATTTTTTTTTTTTTTTTTTTTTTTAAATCTATTTTTAAATAAACTTTTAAGTAGTTTTTAAAAATATTGGGTTGGTTAAGGGTGTGTTTTGAAAGATACTTTTATGAGTAAATTGTATAAATCGTCTCCAAACTTTGGCCAGATTGCATGTTTCGTCCCAACCATTACAAAAGTGCAGAAATCGTCCCTGTGGAAAACCTTTGAGCAAATTTTCGTCCCTAAACTTTGGCAAGATTGCATATTTCGTCCCAACCAAATTGCATGTTTCGTCCCAATCAGGGACGAAAATTTACTCAAAGGTTTTCCACAGGGACGATTTCTGCACTTTCGAAATGGTTGGGACGAAACTTGCAATCTGGCCAAAGTTTAGGGACGATTTATGCAATTTACTCTACTTTTATTTCAAAAATATATATTAAACTTCGACATTTTTTATAAAATGATACGTACGTCAAAAGAATATTAATATTGTGCTCATTTTGTGCATAAACCAGAGGCCTTTTCGTCGGTAAATTTTTATTAAAGAAATCGTTAGATATTTGATAAATAAAATTTGTTATATAAAAGTGTAAATAGTAAATGAAGGTTTTTAATGTTTTATATATCTTATTGAATACCCAAAACCATATATGTAATACATAAGAGTCGAGTTATTTAAAAAACCAAACATTTCTCACTTACCAAGGGACTTATCCTCACCATCCATCTAAAAAAAATCAATGGTTGAGATTAAAAGCATTTAATATTTCACATATTTTTTTATAATTTAAATATCTTTTAAAACGTTAATCGTTAAGCGAAAATAATTACACCATCACGACGAGCATTTAATTATCTTTCTATAGACGGGCATTTTGATATACTTTCGATAAAAAAAAAAAAAAAAAAAAAAAAAATCGTTTATTTCACGTTTTTTTTCGTGGCCGAAAAAATCATATATGATATATTACATATCATATATGATATATCATATATGTAATATCATATATGATTTTTTCGGCCACGCAAAAAAAGTGAAAAAAACGGGAAAAAAAATTGTTGAAAATATATCAAATAGCCTATCTATAAAAAGATAATTAAATGCTCGTCGTAACGGTATATTTTTTTTTTCGCTTAACGATTAAAGGTTTGAAAGATATTAATATTTGAAAAAAAATGATGAAAGTGGGTTTTTTAAATTGTTGGGATTAATCTCATCGATTAGATCAAATAAAAATAGAGGGAAGATGGATAGTGGAGATTAGTCCCCTTGGTATGTATCTTTTACCTATACATAAACCCTATCAAATACTAGGCTCTAACCCATACAAAACGGTAAAAAATTCATGATAGTTTTTATAACTCGTTACATAGATTGGGGGCTGTTTTGTAAATATTTCTTTTATTAAATAACGTTGGGCCGGGGTAAAGCAAAATGAAAGTCCTTAGTACCCCGTTCGTTAACCATTATTCATATTGAATAAACTTTATGTTAACTAAAGATCGCGAGTTATTGTCTATGTTAGGTATCTGTTTATGTATCTGTTTTAGTTGAATTATATAGTGTAGGCCGTTGGGTACTGATAGTCTCTATTGTAAAAATCGGCCCAGGCGGCCGATTAATCTCCGCATAATCGTTGATCGCTCACTAAGTGCATTGATTTATCTAATCGGCATATTTAATCGCTTTGGTCAAAGATCGCTTAAAAATCGGTCAACAAACCGATTAATCGGACAAGATCGGTCTAATCGGATTAATCGAAAAAAATCGTTTAAAATTCGGTCAAAAAAATCGATTAAAAGTCGTACAAAATTGCTTAAAAATTGGTCAACAAACCGATTCATTAGACAAAATCAGTCAAAAACCGCTTTAAAATGGTCAACAAACCAAGTAATATCTATGTTTTGACTTTGAACTTTAAAGAATTATGTATTATATTTATATTTGAACACTTGAAATATTTGAACTATAATGCATTATGCTTATCTTATACGTATAATATAATATAATATCTAAAATTATAATTTTGTGCATAAAAATTCCAATCCAAAATTCCAATCCGATTAATCCCCGCCTAACCGATTAATCGCTAGGCCCTACCCGACCGCCTCACTAGCGCCAAACGATTTTTACAACCTTGCTGATAGTATATAGCAGATTAGCATCTATTTAGCATTAATAAAATTTACCTGTACAGAAGCTCATGGGTTTTTCCCAACTATTATAGTATTAGAGCGTCAACACGATGTGCGACATTGTCAGCAGTGTCTAATGCATGTAAGGGTACGGCACGCTTTAGCAATTTGTCTTACGTCCTGAGTTTTGCACAGGCCAGTAGTCACCAATAAACCGTTACCACTAACTGTGCAAAAGAAATAGAAGATTTACAAAAATCTAAAACCACAAACCCAATATAAATAGACAAAACAAACAGATGAATCAAAGAACATACACATGATACAGCTACCAGGCCATATTTCGATGATAAAGAACACAACTAATAGCATTGTTGCCCCTAAATTCTATTTACATTACAATGACATAGATACAAATTTTTTTTTTTTTTTTCTTGCAACTTTCTATATTTTCAGGATACAATTGAGCAAAAGCTAAAAATTATTTACATAATTCATCCCATAATTATTTTTAAAGGATGAACAAAAACAGTAAAAAGGAGACAGCCAAAACTTTATGACTTTTATGATAAATACCATCTAATCCTACATTCCTAATCCAGCACTAAAATATACAAGACTTTGCAACATGTCAAAACAAAAGGATCGGTCACAAAGATCAGCTCGTACTAACTTGACCCGTTGTCATCCGTGACACTGAAATTCCAAGAGTCAACTCCAAATACTTCTTCAATCATGCTACCAGTAGGCAAAAAGTCGGCCTTACTTTTAGGGAATGAAAAATAACCAACATCCGAAGGATCAAAGATAAAGTCATGGTTGGCCCATGATTTACTGAAATCAACTTTAACATCACTTGTTTCTGGTTCTTGAAATTCAAAAGACGTGCACGAGTCCTCTTGAAGATCATAAGATTTATTGTTGAAGATTGAATCCTTAATACTCAAACTATACTTTTCAATCTCATTCCGACACAATTCCTCCTCTTCTTCATCTGTGTCGCTTCCCTGCCACTCATCATCATCACTGTCAGCATTAGTTGGATCATATCTGTTCTGTTCCGCTCTCCTTTGCAGCACAAAAACATTAAAATAATAGCTAACGATTTCTTGGTTTGTTCGTGAAGGAAACGTTTCTTCAAGATGATCCCAGAAGTTTTTCCCTAAAGATACGGGATTTGAGTACACAACATCATGAAACACCTGTTCATCTTCTTCTGTCCATTTGCAGGAAACAACCTCCCCCATGTTATCAAATCCAAGGGCTAAGAATCGCTCACGGCCAATATTTCCCTTGAGAGTATCTCTTGCTTCCGTTATATGTTGTCTAACGCATCTAAGAGAACCTTGATCTTTACAAAGACAATCAGTTCTTCCTCTTCCAACCACGTCATCACTGCACAGACTTGATTGTGATTCAGGCGTTGGAATGATGGTTGACCCCAAAAACTTGTTTTCATTGCATGTTGTATCATATACGCCACACCAATCTGGGATATTGGCTTGGTATTCACGTCCAATAGGGATTCCTTTTAGAGGAGGAAGTCGTAAGAGACAAGAATATGCATCTTCCGGCTGGATCAATGTTCTTGGTTTGTTTGTGACTATGCCTCTTTCAAATTGACAGTGATTTTCGGAAGTTTCTTTAGAGACGTGGGCCTCAGCTATGCCTACCATATCATAGGAAGCGTCAATGCCGAACATAAGAAACAAAAAGGTAACAGAGGCAGCAATTTAGACCCATATACTTATAAATAAGCTAGCCCGGGTTATAGTTAATCTCTTAACAGGTCAAACTACAATTAAAACATTAGCTAAAGACGCATATAGAAGGTTACCTAAAGTACATCTTTTGTGCATATCACCTACCTAATGGAATTATATTTCAGCACACTAACAGCTGATAAAAATGTTTGATTTTTTTAAAGGTGATTCTGGTCTGGCGGGTCAGGCCGACCTGACCCACTTCAACCCTAAGCAAAAAGTACTTGTTTTGACTCATTACTCAACCCACCCATATTGCCACCTCCTGAAAACATCCAGTACATGCTATCTAAAAGACAAGTTTTGCTAAAATTTAACTGATTATCTAAATCTTATTAAAATCTCATAATATACAAAGACCCTTTATAAAATAAGCAAATAGTATGACGCTCTCCCCTACCCACCTGAATTGCAAGATTTTAACGGCAAATCAGTTGAAGGAAATTCCAAAGATGGAACTAACTGGCAACTGTTTTCCAATTTCAAGTGTTTAGGTGAAACATTGTACTCCTCTTCGGCCAACTGACGTTTCTGTACCATGGTTAACTGGCTAACTGCACACCGTAGTTAAAAAACATGACAAACTTTAGAGCCACGTGACAAAAAGTAAATCAAAATGTGTTTGCCTAGTGCAAAAATAAAGATGCAAGTGAAGGTGAATAGTATTCTTACGTACTTTTTGATAAATAACTATATATAAACGTAAATTCTAGCTAAACACAAAATTTCTATGTTGTCGGGACTCGAAATACGTTGAGAACATAACGTAAAAGTTACATCCTATGAACATACTTGACTTTATAAAACAAGATTCTTTTTGGTTAAATTTAGAAAGTACAAGATTCCCACATAAGTATAAACACTTGTATAGACATTAATGCAAATAATGGGGCATTCCTTTCTGTAAGGACTAAGTTGTAATTACAAATAAGACTTTAAATAAGCACGTGCCAAAAAAAATCCCCAAAAAATAGTTACCAATTAAACCAAAATAAATCAAAATAAATAAAATCACGTTAGGGTAATTAAAGCAAGTTTTTATAAAAATTAAAAGTAAATAATCCCTAATTTGTAAATAAACACAAGTTACAATTTTACCCTTGATAAAATCCCCAATTAGATAACCAAACCCTAACCCTAACCCTAGATCCCCAAATTAAAAAATGTAAAATTGACCTAATTGTTAATTCAAATCGCTAAGAACCTAATTCAATTACAATACTAATCAACAAACCCATCAATTAGACAAACACAATTACAAACCCTAAATATCAAATTTGGGGGAAAACAAAATTAACGCCTTAAATCGATTGAATAAATCATAGATCTAACAGATCTGATAATGAATCGAAGAAAAAACGAAACCCTAACCTAGAAATCGATTAACGTAACGGCAAGCGTTGAAAAGGGTGTCAATCGATAGATCGGGAAGTGAATTGTAAGGATCGGTGATTATAAAGGGATGATTTGGTTGAATTGAGGTTTGATTTGGGGGGATTTGGAATTAGGGTTTGTGTAAATAGGATGTGATTGGGAAAGATGATAAATTGGGCGAAAAAGATGGGAAAGCGGGGGTCAGCGTTTTTTCTTTTCTTTCTAGCACATGCTTAAAATAAAATCATAAGTTTTTATAGAAATTGTTTTTTGGTTTCTTTTGTTTTTTTAAGTCAAATATATACCAACTTGTCATAAATAAATAAAAATCTTCTGTTTTTAGTATGTACCAAATTAGTGTTAGGAAATTGCTTTTTAATTTTTTCAAAGGGATATTTATATCTTATATATACAACTATATAATGCATTCTAGACTATTTTATAATTAAAATGGCTTAAATTTAAGGATTTCAAAATTAAATAGTTAGAAAAAGTTTGTTAGCAACTTTATTAGGAAGCATGTTGGTTGTTGAATCTAAAATTATTTGGCTTAACCATCTCTACCATCTCTACTTATAAAGAATGAAGACAACTAAATGTGTAACCGAATAACCGAATAACGCAAAATATAGTCAAGGGTACCCGCCGCCGCATTGCACAGGTACTGTTCTAGTCCATTATAAAACGTTGATATCCTCCGCTTAACACCTAACCTAAATATCAAAATTCTAGTACTCGAACGAACTTACAAGCTTAAATTTACATATATCTAAACAACATCTAATTAAAAAATAAATAAATAAATAAAAATAAATAAATAAATCAAACTAACAAAATTTGAAACTTTCAGTTACTCACGCCAACCATCTTTATTACTTCATTCCTCCTATTTTAAAATTCGAAAATCTCAAAACCCCTCCAAAAGTTTACTTCGTCTTTCTCTATTTAGCTTTTCCCCCTCAAATGCAAATCTCTCTCGTTTTAATTTTGCCATAAAAAAACACACATCTCTCTCAGGTTTTATATTCACAATCGGGCCCTAAAACCACTACACAAACCTCCCATTAAATATAGCAAATATAATATCAACATAAGATCGAAGAAGCGGAAGCGATTAACCAGGGATGGAGCCAAGTGAGACATTGGGTATGCCATGGCCCACCTAAAACATATGTTAGATACCAATAAAAATGTATATAATAGCTATTAATATACCATATTATAAATAGTTTCTGGCCCACCCAAATACCGAAGATCCATCCAAATAAACACTAAGAAATGTAAGTAGCTAAAAGTACAGAAGTTCATAGTCGAAGGCAAAACAAAATTACCTGACCATTTGATTCTTTTCATTATTTTTACTTGATTGTGAGTATTGAACTTTAAAATAGGTGACGAATTGATGATCTTCAAACTAGTAATACAGTAATTGATGTTAAGAAAGATATTGCAATATATTTAGTTTATATTAGGTTGAGTTGATTTTAGGAAGACTTCTAAAATTTATACATTTATTTTTCTTGTATTTGATTTGGCCCACTCGAGTAAAAAATTATGGCTCCGTCACTGCGATTAACTAATAGTATCATTAATAACAGATCCTTATGTATTGTATAACTAATCAAACAACTAACAGAAGAATAGAAGCGAATGTACTTTTTACTAGTAATTACAACACTAGTAAACACGGATGATGATTACCATAAATTGTCATAACTTCGACTGACCAGAATTTGATTTTCTAGAAAACAAAAAACTTCATTTTAAGAACTTATAGCTCTATGTCTTGATACGCGTGCAGTAAAATGTACTTTTTTGATTCTACCTAAATTGTGACATGTATAATGCACGGTTTAACTTTCTTTGTTTTCTTCATTAATTTTTTACGCTTGAGATCCGAGAGTTTAGAGGATAAGTAGGAATATACATTACAAAGACTAGACGGCTGCATGTGCATAGCCGCGACAGTGTATAGTAGCGTTAATTTATGTGGATAACATTCTTTATTTATATATGGGTGTGAAGTAGGTGAGAGTGATAAAGTTAGTGGTTTAAATTGTAATTAAGTATGTAAATATTTAATAGTTGTCATTTACAAGTTGATGTATTTTAGTCTAACAACATTACTTATTTTTTAAAATTTTAACTTTTAATCAAATATATTATCTATATATACTATTTGTTGGGATGTCAAGACAAAACACTTTGCACAACTACAGTGCATTTAATATTTTTTATTCCCAGCTACAGTAACTAACGACCGTTAGTTACTGTAGCGTTATAACTAACGGTCGTTAGATATTTAACGGCCGTTAGCTAACGACCATTATCTTTAACATTTTCTTTAAAAATCCGTACGAAATTGGTCTTTCATCTCAGAAGTTCGTTGCATATTTAGTCCTCTCATAATTTACATAATCGGTCCTTCATGTTATACGTCCATTACAAAGTCAGTCCTTAGTCACTAAATTGACGTTAAATAGCTACCGGCCGTTATTACACTTTCCCTATTCGGAAAACACCCCGCGGCAACGCGCGGTTTTCCAACTAGTTTTCTCTTTATATAAGATTTTTCTAACTTGTGCTCTAGAGTCACAAGTTAACAAGTATTAATTGCTTTAAGATTCTTTTAAAATACTAAATTAATTATTTATCACTTGTACTTTTTATGACATATCAAACTACCCTTGCAATTAATTAATGGAACTAATGGTCTGTTCGGTTCAAGGTTTGGCATGGGATTTGAATTTGACACACTAAAAACCTACATTTGGTACACACAAGTAGGCTCAAGGATTTTACTCGGTTGACAATTATTTGCTATACTCTAATCTTAAGCAAAAAGCAGAATACACAAAATTTCTGACAGTACCACTATTTGACCCACAATTTTTAGTCTCACATTTATTATATTTATTTATATATATGGTACTTCTTTTCTTTTTATTCTTTTTTTAAATATAAATAAACTTTTTTAGTTTACTCTCACTTATTTTAAGGTGTTGTTTGGTTGACTGAATTTGAGTGGATTTTGGCAGTTTTATATTTAAATATTGGTGCAAAACGTGTTTGGTAGTGCAAGTGGGTGTGCTTTAAAATATTGTGGGTCCTAATATTTGAGGGCTTTTTAACACAGGTAGACACCTATGGTTTTCTATTTATGTGGCCTGCATTTATTGTTAATACAAGAGTGACAAAATTACCCTCTATTTAATAGCCTTTTTCCTACTATGTCTAGTTTTTATAAAAGGGCAACTATGTCATTTGCTTTCAAGCACATTACAAAATGTAAGCTACCAAACACATTGATGTGTTTCAATTAATAAATTTATAAACCTTCATAATTTAAAAGCTACTTGAATTTAAAACACAACGATTTAAAATTTTGTGAACTAAACGCCCCCTAATATTTTTTTCTCTTTCTACATCAAATTCAAATCCTAATCCAAATCCATCTACGAACCAAATGGGCCCTAAAGAAATGGTGGATGGCTGGGGCCATGGGTCATTTTCAACCAACACTTTCCAGAATTACACGACTCACAAATATTCATTTTCCTTCAAATATACATTCTAACCAACACTTTTCAAAATTACACCACTCATAAATATTCACTTCCCTTAATTTTATTTTTTATTATTATTATTTTTGTAGGGATCTATACCTTGATAGATCACGAGCCAATAGATCGTTAGCCAACTAATGTAATCACTAGTAAGACTAAGTTAGATAATCTCTGTGAGTTTGTAATTATTGCGGAATATAAAAACAAACTTATACTAAACTTGATCCTTTATGGATCGATAAACTTTTACTAATAATGTTATGAAAACTCGTACGTATTACAATGACCTAGGGTTCCTTATATACTAGTGGAAACCCTAACCTTTCTTACAAGAAACGAATAATGATAAACTAATAAAAGATATTCTACATATCTTGTCCTAAATTACATAAGTTCTATCCACGGTTTTACTCTATCCGTAGGATCTCTATACGTCCGCAGGAACCAGTCATCAGCAGAAAGTCACTAAGCCTTCCGCAGGAACCTGTCAGCAGTATCAATCAGTAGTATCTTCAATAATTCCTTACAATCCTCCCCTAATCTTGAATTTGACACAGTTAATTTCAAGATTTCTTGATAGATCGCCAATAGCACAAACTAGAGGATTGAGGAAGAACATCAGCAGCAAAGAATCTTCATAAATAGAATCTCTATGATCAGTAAACATTTGAAAAGCACCATTCTTTGCAGCAACACAAGACTAAATGTACATCAAAACATATAAGTTTCATACTATTCTCATCACATCCAGGTGTGTTAACTCCTGTGAGAGGTGAATCATTGAAAATAATGGATTTGATGTCTCTTTACCAATAGCCATCACTACTGGAGTAGCCAAGTGTTCTCAGTTAAAAACTATGGTACACTGATGACCCAAAGAATATGATTTTTAGCAAATCATCAGCTATAAACGGATTTGAGTAGTCTTTACCTGTAGCCGTTTGCTCAGGACTAGTCAATCATTGATGAAATATCATCTTGGTCAATTGAATACCAAATATGGTTTTCCACTACCTTTACCACAAGCCATATACATGTGGGCTAGCCAATTATTTGGAATCCATAAAAGAAAAATCCATGGTCAATTGACAACCATTTCAACTACTCAGCAATAAAGCATGGGTGAGTTGAGAACCCTATGGTTTTGAGCAAACCATTACAGCTATCAACAGATTTGATGAGTCTTTACCAAAGTTGTACCCTTTGGACTAGCCAACTTTTTGATGGAATAGTCAACATCAGGCAAGTTGATGACCATAAAGAGTGTGATAAGAATCAACACCAAACCTTCATACAACATACACAAAACTATACAAATATGTTTTTTTTTTTTTTTTTTACTAAACTAAAAGAAAAGAAAAATATACAACAAAATACCATACCAAGACCAGCTCATTGCAGATATGAATCCATTTGAATGCCATGCTTGGTTGCCAGTTCCTTCTTAGTCAAAATACTTCTTCTGATGAACCTCACCAATTGTTCAGCAAGATGAAGATCATTCTCAGTCATATCTAAAGGAACAGAAAGCTTTGTTTCCAGCATAAGATTCATTACTTCCTTTATGATTGGGTAAAGAACATCAGCCCAGCAGTATAAGGTCTTACCAGTGGTTGTTACAATCATATGAACATTAGGAAGTGGAAAGAACTTCCAATAGTCAACCACCCATGTCTTTTGACCTTTCCATACTTGAAACCTTACACCAGAATCACCTTTATAAGAATCACACAGAATCTGCAAATCACCCATCAAATACATTCCAATTTCATCAGGGGAATGAGTTTGATAATACTTGGTAACCCAGTCATAAAGTGAGAGAAGATCTTGCTTATCCACCATATGTAAGATTTGGCTCAAAAACAAGAATGTCTTGGTAGTTCCATCTTGTCTAGTTATGACATTCACTTTACCTTGACCAAGCTCAGTATCAACAAGTTCCCACTTCACAATTTTCTCCCAAACAACAGGGTCTTGACCATCATCAGAAGCATAATCAAGGAAAGTAGTACTATCCTCTAAAGGAATATCTTTTGGGGCCTTCCTCTTGATAGCTTTAGTCTTCCTCCTAGTGCCAGTAGTAACAGGAATAGAAGGACCATCAGCAGGTTCTTCTTTAGGCACTTGTTTGGAAGTATCAGCAGGAACATCTGCAGAATCATCATCATCATCAGGTACCTCTATTGGAGTATCTGCTGAAGCATCATTCGTAACATCATGTGGAGCTTCAGTAGGATCAGGATGAGATTCAGCAGTATCATAATGAGAAGCAGCAGGAGTATCATCCATCTGAGCATCAGGAGTATCATCCATCTGAGGCAAGACTGAAGGAGTTTGCACTTTCTCCTGACCACCATGAAAGGACCCAATGGACTCAGCAGGTTGATCAGCAGTATCATGAAGCTTGGCTTTCTTAGCTTCAGGCCCATCCAAAAGTCTACCTCTAAACTCCAGAACATCTTGGACATGTATACCAGAGGAATGAAGATTGGAAATGATCTTGTCATAGTAGAAGGTGAGCTGTTTATCTGAAAATCCCCAAACCCTCTTTTGATTCCATCCTGACCCAAAGATAGAGCATCCCTGATTCTTTACAAAATTCCTCATGTATTTCTTTATTTCAGCTTTAGTCCATGGTCTTTCCCTTTGATGCTTAGCTTTCATCTCTGCCTCCTGTTGTCTCTGCAACCTTCCTCTTTCAACCATCATCTGAACAAAAGCAGGATTATCAACTCCAAGCACAGATTCACCCAAATTAGGCTTAGAAGCAGCTTGTTCAGCCAAATTTTCCCATTGTGCTGCAGAAAGATTCTTGGCTATTTCATCTAGTTCCTTTTGTCTTTCAGCAGGCAAGGTGCTAGTAAATTGAGTTCCCATCTTATCCAAATCATCTTGAATTTTCCTAGCAAGTGCTTATGAGGCTTTCAAATCCAATTGAACTTTAGTAGTTGCAGCATCCTCTTCAGCTTGCAAACGTGCAGCAGCAATCTCACTAATTTTTTCATTAGCAAGTTCCACCTTGGACTTCACTCTGGAAGGAATGTCTTAATCAATCAATATGGACTTTCCTTTGTCTTTCTTCTCAGGAGGAACAACAATCTTATCAGGAGAATCATGAGGGAGATCAGCTTGGATATCGGCTGATGAAGCATGAATGCCCACTTCTGGCATAGTAGTAGGAAAAGATTCCTTTCTGTGAACCTCAGCAAACTTCTGCTTTCTAGGAGCATCAGCAGACTTCTTATCAGCAGAATGCTTTCTCCTGACATAAATGACTCTGGAATCCTTTGGAACACTTGCATCAGCAGTATGAACAACATCAGCAGTTGGAGCAACCTCAACAGTTGGAGCAACATCATCAGTAGAATGAATAGATGGTGCAGGCCTGGCATCAGCAGCATTCTTCTGAACACTCTCCAATGTAGTAGCAGCAAGAAGTTCAAGGCCTTCCAAGTCAATGTTGTCAGAAGCTTTAGTAGATTCCTCATCTGATTAATACACCACACCTTGTCTCTTCCTTTGCTTAAGCTTAGCCTCCAACTTCTTAACTCTTCCAATGAGAGTCAGAACAGCATTGTTAAGATTCTTTTTGGTGAAGTTCAGATCATTCTCCAACTTGTCCACCTTAGTTACATACCTGTTCAACAAATCAGATACAGAAGTGAGAGTAACAGGACCTTCAGCTCCACCAACAGGGATATATGTGGTATTGGAAGCATCATTGGTCCTGTGAGTAGAATAATTTAAATTTACATCTACATCTACATGATCCTCAAAGTGAGGTCTCAATGGGCTAGGTGTTGGAAGTCTTGTAAATTGTGGTGAGTGTACAGGTTGGTCAAAGCCTAAATTCTCATTGAACACATGCTCAGGAGAATTAATATCCATTGGTGAAGGTACAGGTGTGGGTGACCTAGGAGAAGGTGGTGGCTGAACATCAGGAGCAACTGATGCATTTGCATCAGGAGCATCTTCAGTTCTTTCAGGAGAATCCTCTAATGTTTGAGCATCAGAAGGATCCTGATCACCAGCAGCTGCATCAGCAGCCATTCCATCAGGGGGATTGCCCACCGGGGCATCAGCAGCTACATCAGCAGCTACTCCATCAGGAGCATTGCCAGCAGGCAACATAGCTGGGAGTAAGGGTCTGTGTTCACCAGTAAATTTAATTTTCATTTGGGTAAACAACTTTTTAGATAAACCATTAACAGGCAAATGAGTAGGGTCAGTGGTCTGAATGTCTAAAATGATTTGAAGAAACCTAGGATACATTAAATATTTAAGTTTGGTATCCTTAACATTTTCAAGCATAGCATTAAAGATATACCTAGAAAAGTTAAATGTTTTACCCTGAGAGAGACACATAATGGCAAGAGCAATGTCTGTAGAGAATTGGTCCCATCCACCAGACTTAGAACCCATGCACTGAAGCAAAGGGTGTGTCAAAAACCTCCATTTTGGACAAAACAGATTTTTGTACCATACTTTCCCATCACCACTATAACCAGCAGCCTGAAGGCCTCTAAGTATCTCTTCCTTAGGCAAATCAGTCACCCCTCCTTCATCATCCAACTGTAGTTGAGTCCTGACCAATGACTCAGTAACCACATATTCTTCTCCATCTATGACAACAACAATCTCTGTTGGTCCATCTTCAACAGTCCTTGTTTGTGCTGTTTCCCAAAATTGTACAACAAGAGACTCATAAATAACACTTGGATATTGGAGCAGAACATAACGAATCTTGGATCTTTGGAGAAATTCCATCATGCCCACATAATCTTCATCATTCTTACCACGACTAAGAAAGGCATGTTTGTTATGATCACCTTTGAAAAGTAGTTCAGCCATTAATTGAGAATAAGAAATTAGGGTTGGGAGTTCTGAAGAATGTTGAAATGGTTTTTGAAATTATATAGCGAGGGGGAATCAGTTAATTTGGGAGTGGGATATGCACGTCTTGGTTAATTATGGAAGTTGCCAAACGTGGAATGAAACTGATATGAATTATTGGAAAGAAATCTTTGACCAATAATCAACTAAAGCAAATCCCAATTAACTGACTCATCCGAAGAAACCAAATCAAACGCCTGAAACCAAATGGTCAATCCGCAGAAAATAGTCAAACGTTGACTACGGTCAACCATTCATTCAACAGAACCTTCCGCAGAATCAATCAGCAGAATCTTCCCTTCAGTGGAAACCAAATATCTTTGAAAAAGATCTCTTAATTCAAATTTCAAAGAACGCTTAATTATCTCCAAACTACCTCGCATTTATGGTAATAAAGACACGCGGTTGGGTGATCTTATAAATAAAGGCTAATTATCCCCAAATCTCTCTACTCAAATCAAATCCCTAATTGCAATACCACCAATCAACAATACATCCATGGCTTCCAATCAACGTATCATCAACCTTTCTTCTGACTCCTCTGATACGTCTGACTCACTAACATCTCCACCACCACTCAATATGCCAACACGTCCTCGTGGTCTCACAAAGGAACAAGCCAAGAAGAAGAGACATGATGTGCCTGCTCCTAGTTCATCATCAGAAGATCTTTCACCATACCCTTCTGAAATCGATGATCCAGAGTACCAGAGAGAGATGGAGAGAAGGTGGAATGCATTGGAGAGGGCAAACAGAGTTCCCAATCCTGAGGAGTCTCCCTTCATCTTCACTTCTTCTGATGAAGAGGATGATGATAATGATGCACTTTACAACCCTACAACCCCTGAGAAGCCCCAGTCCTCTCGTCCAAGAAAAAGAAAAGTAAATCCCCCATTGCCAAAGACCAGAAAGGTTGTGTTAGGTTTGCCCTGTCCTCAGTGGCAAGGAATCTTCAACATCAACAACAAAGGCAAGGAGAAGACTGTGGAAGGCAAGGGCAAGGGCAAAGTAGAATAGGAACTTGTTGTTAATCTTTCAATTTCATTGTCTTGTATTGTACTTCAGAAGAATCAATAAAAATTTGCCTTGTTAACTTTTACTTATTTTAATTCTTCTGATAAATTAGCATTCCCCTGAATAAATTGAACTTGAATAAGCCATCAGTAGGAACTCACTTAACAACAAAATAGATAGCATCAGCAGCATGTGGTCAAACCCATTGACTTTCATCCGAAGAATCCACTTAAGTGGACAACTTGCACAATTAGTAATTTCTATTGACTCAACTACCTCCCATTTACTTGCATTAACTCACATTAAACCCAAATCAAGTCTTTATAATGAAGTCTTCAAGTCATAAATAACTTACCATCCCACAAATAACATATCCCAAAGTCTTTCTCACATTCAAATCATGAAGCCATCCCCCAAAGTAATTGAAATTTCATCTGATTCTTCAGACTTCACCTTTGATATACCTCAAATCCAAAGATCCTACTACTACCTAGGTGAAGGCCCTTCAGAATTATGTCCATCTCCTACCACTTCAGAAGAAACCACTGAAGCTGAGGAAACTCCAACTCCTCTAGCTATGGTTGTCCCTGATTTCACTCCTGTTACTGCATTATTGACCAATGAAATGGAAAGGGTGTGTGCAGATATGAGGAGGATCTTTGTCCCTGAAGAGCAACAATCCTCAAGAAGGAAGAAGGGTCCATTGAAAGTGGTCCTTGGTCTTGCTGCTCCCAAGCTCTGGAACAAGGATATGAAGTCCAGAGGGGTTCACAAAAGGATGCCTGACCCAAAGGACTTGGGCAAAGGAAAGAGGAAGATGGAGTAGGGGGTTGATGCTTAGGGATGTAATGGTTGTTGGTAGTTGTTTGTTGTTGTTTGATGTATTTTTTGTTTCTTCTGATGACAGATCTTGATGTACCAAGCTTTCCTCTGATGAATAAAATATTTTACTTTTATGTCTTTACATCTAATTCCACTGAATGTAGATCTCTGTATATCAGCAGGAACATGACCTGAAACCAAACATTCAAACAAAACACAAAACACACAAGAACAACCAAAATAATATACAAGATTAGTAATAACCTGCAAAAGAAAGTTAGTAAACATAATAATCTACATAAATACAACATGTACAATCCTCCCCTGAGGCTTATGCCTCCCCTCAAACATAGCATTCAAGGGTTAACCATCCCAATGTTGACAACTAGGTGATTAAACCTAGGTCCATCAAAAGATTTTGTTAATAAATCAGCCACATTATCATCAGTATGAATTTTAAGCACTTGAATTAGATGCTTCTCATTTGCATCTCTTATAAAATGGTGCCTAATTTCTATATGTTTAGTTCTCTGATGAAAAACATGATTTTTAACAATAGAAATAGTACTTTGATTATCTATGTAGATTTTAGTGTTCATAAAGTTAAACCCATAATCCAACATTTGATTCTGAATCCAAAGTACCTGACCACAACAATTAGCAGCAGCAACATATTCTGCTTCAGTAGTAGAAGTAGCCACTATGGTTTGTTTCTTGCACTGCCAAGAGATGAGTCTTCTACCAAGAAATTGACAACCTCCTGTTGTGGATTTCCTATCCAAATTAGCTCCAGCCTAGTCACTATCACTGTAAGCTTCCAACACAAATGGTGATTCCCTTGGGTACCAAAGGCCTAGTTTGGGTTGGCCCTTGATGTACTTGAAAATTTTCTTCATTGCATTGAGATGGGAAGTCAGTGGAGTGACTTGATGTCTTGAGCAAGCACTGACTGCAAAGGTAATGTCAGGCCTAGAAGCTGTGAGATACATGAGTGATCCAATCATGGACCTATAAAGATGAACATTCACAGCCTCATCTTGCTCATTTGGATTCTTAAGCTTGGGTGGTTCATAAGGAGTGGTAGCAGTCCTCAGAAGTTCAAAGTCAAACTTTTTCAAAATATCTTTAACATACTTCTCCTGATGAATAAAGATCCCTTCAGGTTGTTGTTTGACTTGCAGCCCTAGGAAAAAGGTTAACTCCCCCATTGCACTCATTTGAAATTCACCTTTCATCAAATCTTCAAATTCCCTGCACCATGCTCCAAAAGAAATGTAGACAATCTAGCATACCATGCCCTTGGTGCTTGGTGAAGTCCATAAAGTGCCTTGACAACTTTATACACTTTCTTAGGATGATGGGGGTCTTCAAAGCCCTGTGGTTGAGTAACATATACTTCCTCTTCAATTTTGCCATAGAGGAAGGCACTCTTGACATCCATCTGATAGACCTTAAACCCCATATATGAGGCAAAGGCTAAAAACAGTCTAATTGCCTCAACCCTAGCAACTGGTGCAAAGACCTCAGTGTAGTCAATCCCTTCTTCTTGTCTGAAACCTTGAGCCACCAATCTTGCTTTATTTCTGACCACAATACCTCTGGCATCCCTCTTGCATTTTAAGATCCACTTGGTCCCAATTGCAATTTTCCCTGCAGGCAGATCAACAACTACCCAAACATCTTGATTCTTGAATTGTTGCATCTCTTCCTGCATAGCTTCAACCCAACTAGGCTCACTCAAAGCCTGTTTAATGCTTGTTGGTTCAACTTGGGACAAGAAACAAGCAAACAAACAATGCTTCTGATCTGTGTGATTATCTCTCTTCTGAGTGGATACATAAGTCAAAAATGCACATTGCCCAAACTTGGTATTCTTAATGGCACTCCTGGTGAGTACCATAGCATTTGGATCACCAAGTATATTATCTTGTGGATGAATGGTGTTGATCATTTTAGTTGCAACAGGATTAACATCAATGGAGGTATCAAGATTGGTTAAAGTAGGAGCAAAGTCTTCATCATAAGAGGCTGATTGAAAAATGCCATCACTTTGCTCAACATTAGCAAGATCTGAGGGAGTTGGAAACCTGCCATAAGGTTCATCCAATCTTGTGGAAGTTTTAGTGGAAACAGGAACTGCAGCAGAAATGCCTTCAGCAGAATCTCCATCAGCAGAATCAACAACTGCATCAGCAGATGTATCAGCAGAACTAGGTTTTCTGCTTTCTTCAACAGCAGCTTGTTTTAAGAGGGCTTCAATGTCTTGAGCAAATTCAAGACCAAGTCTTTTAGCTTCCTCAGCAGCTGCATGTTCTTGCTTTTTGAGTCTAGCAAGATCTTCTGCATAGGTTGAATTTTCCACATCATCAGCAGATTTAGCATCAGAGGCTTCTTTGTTAGGAGGATCTGCTATTTGAATTGGTAGAGTAGTTACAACAATAGTGGGTTCATCACATTCTGACTCACTGTCTGAATCATCCTGTAGGGTACCTGCATTGTTAGAAGATGACACTTGTATACCTGCAGAGGGGTTAGTTTTGTGTCTAGCATACTCCAAATAATCTGTAAGATAATCAAGGTCAAAATACCATTCATGACCCTTTCCTTGAACATTTACATTCTCCTCCAGAAATTTCAGGTTAAGAGTCTCTTCTATCTTCTTTGCAGCCAAGTTATATACCCTGTAGGCCTTGCTATGAGCTGAGTAACCAACAATATACCCTTCAACAGCTTTTGCTTCAAATTTGCCTAAGTGATCACTTGTATTAAGAATGGTCACCTGACAACCAAAAGGTTTCAAGTGTTCAATGGTAGGCTTCTTCCCTGTCATTAGCTCATAGGGTGTCTTATTGTGAGGTCTAGTAATCAACACCCTATTCAATACATAATAGGCAGTGCCAACTGCCTTAGTCCAAAACATGGTGGGAAGTTTAGAGTCAGCAAGCATAGATCTTGCAGCCTCTATAAGGGTTCTATTCTTCCTTTCAGCAACTCCATTCTGTTGTGGAGTCCTAGGAGTGCTATAGTCTCTTTTAATACCCTTTAAACCACAAAGTTCAATGAGATTAGCATTTTTGAACTCTGTCCCATTGTCACACCTTATACCTTTAATCTTCTTGTTAAGTTGGTTTTCAACTAGAGCCATAAATTCTTTAAGTTCCTGAAAGGTTTGATCTTTAGTCACCAAGAAAAATGTCCAGCTGAATCTGCTGGAAGCATCAGTGATCACCAAACAGAAGTACTTATGATCAATACTCCTGATGGATGTTGGACCAAAAAGATCCATGTGAAGCAGCTGCAATGGTTCTGTGATTGTGCTCACAACAGTAATGGCTTTATAAGAAGCCTTGTGTTGCTTACCCTTGTTACAAGCCACACAATTATGCTCATTGGTGAAGATCTTGGAAGGAAGTCCATGAACAAGTCCATCTTTAGCAAGTTTGTTGATGACTTTGAAATTAACATGTGCCATCCTCCTATGCCATTTTGTAGATTCATCCAAGGAGGCTTTAGCCACCAAGCAGGTTAGATCACCTTCTGGCTTGACATCATTCAAGTCAAATGTATAAAGATTATGATTTCTTGGAGCCTTTAGCAATACATGATTGTCATCAGGTATTTGGAACTCAGGTGAAAGAATGAAACAACCTTCTTCAGTAAAAAGCATAGGAAGCTTTTTGTCACAAATTTGTGAGACTGAGAACAAATTAAATCCTTGAAGCTCCTTCACATAGTAGACATTCTCAAAATCCACCTTTGGAGTTCTAATGGTTCCTTTGCCAGTGATCCTTCCTACTCCACTTCCAAACCTCACTATGCCTCTATTAATTGGCACAAAGTCATGAAGCTTCTCTTGATTACCAGACATGTTTCTTGAACAGCCACTATCAACAATACCTAAGTCTTTATTAAGACGAGGATGTTCCTACAACAAAGAAAGTTAATATACAACAACATAAATATGTTAAGAGACTTAAGTCATGAAAGACTTGAGCCTGCCTTGTGGATTATGATGTACCCAAGAAGATGAGTTAGATCCACAATTGTTCCTGGATTCCCTGTAGTTATATGGTCTTTTATATGTCCAAGAACAATCTGCTGAGGACTTTTCAGCAGAATCCCAGTTAACCCTTCCCATAAACATTTGGTCATTATATTCATACCAATGATTAACTCCATAAAATGGTTGTGACCCATATCTATTTCTATTGGTATTCATATATCTACTATGAAAAACAGACCTATCAGAAGGAACAGACCAATCAGCAGGAATGGAATACATTTTGCTGATATTATACTTTGCCTGTGGAACTACTGAGGGTTTGGACCAATTGTTAGTCAACTTTTGTCTAGGTCTATCATTAACAACAGAAACACCCATCCTCTTCTCATGAAAATCACAATCCTTAATTAAATGCAACTTGCTACCACAAACAAAACACTTCTTCTTCTTAGAAGATTTATTAAATCCAAAAGATGTCTTATTAAACATAGAATTATTCAAAGAAACACCAGAAATAGAATTGTTTTGTAAACACTGAAAGGAATTGTTTTCAAAAGAAGTAAATAACAAGTCTTCAGAAGAGGCTGTCTTAGAAAGAACTTCATCAGCAGCAACTTCAGAGTCCACAGACTTGTAAGATGACTTGTCAGAATTCTTTATTGAGGACTTGGGTGAGTCTGACTTGGTCTTGGAATCACAGCTGGCATAACTAGAGGTCTCTGAGGTCTTGTCC
Organism: Artemisia argyi; assembly: GCA_030686995.1. Taxonomy (NCBI): domain Eukaryota; kingdom Viridiplantae; phylum Streptophyta; class Magnoliopsida; order Asterales; family Asteraceae; genus Artemisia; species Artemisia argyi. Next base: position 43,111,764 of record CM060703.1, read on the forward strand.
TTGGAAGAACAAGAGACATAAGTGTTAGAATCATTACTAGATATACTTCTAGTGTCAGGGAAGTCATTGATCCTAATGCCAGTGGTTTCCTTTGATTTTGGTAAGTCAAACTTATGGGATGTGGGCTTAGGGGTTCCTATGGTTGGAGAGTTTTCAGACTTATTTGGCAAGTCTTTAGACTTTTTGCCAAAGAGATGGTGTGAACCATCAAAGTAAGAGGTTTTGGTAGTAGGCATAAATACACCTCTGATGGGTCCTGGTACAGCATGCAAATTTCCTTCTTTAACATAATTTGCTAAGCCTGCTGGTGTAGATTTACCTACATCATTTCTTGCCTCTAAACCAACATATTTTTTAAACCCTAAACCTAATCCAGAGTTTACAGCTTGACTACCATAAAGACAGCTAGCTAAATTATCTCCTGAAATTAACCAATTTTTATGTAAAGCTACTTCTTTATCTAGTTTCTCTTGCAAAACACTTTTCTCAGACTCAATTCTAGCTTTTTCTTTTTCAGAAAACTTTAATTCATTGCTAGCACATTCTAAATCTCTACTTAAAACACTAATCTTTTCCTCATAAGCCAATTGATTCTGTTGAAACCACACCTTTTGTTGTTCTAAAGTTTTAAAAGCTTCTTTATAAGTTGCAGCTTCAATAAAACAAGCATTATATTTTGGTTTCAGTTCATCATAAGCTTCTTTTAGAGTTGTATATTTAGAATCACAATCACAAACACAAGTAGATACCTGAGGAGAGATTCCCTTGAGACCAAAGTTAACATCACAACTAGCCATGCAAGAGATTTGAGGAGAGCTGCTTGTAGTATCTTCATGCTCATTCCAGTCAACACTAGTATCTATAGCAGTGATCAAGGCCTTTGATTCTCCAGCCTCCACTTCTTTCTTCTTGTATGCTGAATATCTGGTACTGGCTTCACCCTTCTTGGTTGTGCACTCTCTTGCAAAATGGCCAATTTCTCCACAAGCATAGCACTTTACTTTCCTTCTGTCAAACCTAGCTGCATCTCTTCCTTCAACATTGAGATTTTTACCAACCTTTTGCTTAAATCTTCTAACCTTGAGGGAGAGCATAGCCATTTGCCACTTTAAGTCCAACTCTTCTAAAGCAAGTTCATCAATCTGCTCAAAATCTTCATAAGCTATTTGTTGTTGTTTATCAACTTCAGCAACAAATGAATGAAGTACATCTTCCATCACATTACTAATCTTTGGATGAGTTATTGGATTAGCACTTGAAAAAGACAATGTGGTCATTGGAAGACTTTGGCTTGGAGTGGATGAACTTGAGTAAACCTGTGGTACTGGGATGGACTTGTATAGGTATGTGGCATGTAGTTTGAGTTAGAACTGACAAATGCAGATTGTGAAGGAGTAGCTGCATATGGAGAGAATCCCTTTATGTCACCTTCCAAAGCTCTGAGTTTGTTGTACAAGTCATCAAAACTGAGGTAGTCCAAGCCACCTTTGGTTTTCAATGATATACTCACCTGAGACCATGAGGGAGGCAAGGCTCTTAGAAACCTGGAGTTCACCTCCTCATTGTCAGGTCTGGCTAGCAGCTGATTCAAGTGACTCAGAATCTTCTGAAACCTGTCATAACCTTTGTGGAGACCTTCCTCTTCAGTTATCTTGAATTCTTGGAATTCTTGCTTCAACATACTCTTTCTCATCCTCTTTGATTCTTCATTCCCACCAAATCTAGCTTTTATGGCCCACCAGATTTCTCTTGGATCAGTCATGGAATGAAAATCTCCCATGTGGTCATCAGGGATAGCCTGCAGCAATATGGTTCTTGCTTTGTTCTCCCTTTGTATAGCAAGAATTTCTTCAGCAGAAACAGGTTCCAAAATCGTAATTTTACCATCAGCATCTACACTTTGCTTTTTAGGATGATAGCCATTGAGTATAACATTCCAGAGGTTATAGTCAACACTTGCAATCCAGTTCTGCATCTTCATGGCCCAGATCTCATACTCATCCTTCCTAAGAAAAGGAAGTTTGGCATTGCTGTTGGAGAAGGCCATCTGTTGTAGTTGTTGAGTAAGAGAGCCTGCTTCTGAGAAAGCAACATCACTGCCTGGTTTGTCTCCCATTGGTACAGATTGAAAAGTTATGTGATTGTGTTGAGTTTACAGAGAGTATCTCGTGGCTCTGATACCTCTTGTAGGGATCTATACCTTGATAGATCACGAGCCAATAAATCGTTAGCCAACTAATGTAATCACTAGTAAGACTAAGTTAGATAATCTCTGTGAGCTTGTAATTATTACAGAATATAAAAACAAACTTATACTAAACTTGATCCTCTATGGATCGATAAACTTTTACTAATAATGTTATGAAAACTCGTACGTATTACAATGACATAGGGTTCCTTATATACTAGTGGAAACCCTAACCTTTCTTACAAGAAACGAATAATGATAAACTAATAAAATATATTCTACATATCTTGTCCTAAATTACATAAGTTCTATCCACGGTTTTACTCTATCCGTAGGATCTCTATACGTCCGTAGGAACCAGTCATCAGCAGAAAGTCACTAAGCCTTCCGCAGGAACCTGTCAGCAGTATCAATCAGTAGTATCTTCAATAATTTCTTACAATTTTTATTTTTTTTTAACAACATATCCTCCAAATTTTAACTTTACACATATTCGTTCAAAACTTAGACAAGTTACTTTCCAAAATTTAGTTAGGGCCCGTTTGGTTTGTAGGTGGGTTTAGGATTTGGATTTAGATTTGGATTTGAATTTGGATTTGAATTTGGATTTAGATTTGGATTTGAATTGTATTAAAAGTTGTTTGTTTTGTATGCTAAATAAGGTTGGGATTTATATTTATTGTATTAAAATAATGAATGAGTTACATATTTATGTGGATACAATCAATTGAAAGAAAAAAAATGAGAAAGAGACGAAAGTACAATTGTCAGCCATATTTATGTGGTTACTATCGATTGAAAGAGAGAGAGAGAGAGAGAGAGAGAGAGAGAGAGAGAGAGAGAGAGAGAGGGAGTTATATAGTGCATTTGTCAGAAAAGTAATGTTCTTCCATAGGATTTGAGTATCCCCTTCAACATGGGGTTGACTCCCACTTTAAAACCCCATACATTTTAACCAAACAAAGAATTTTACCATCAATCCCAAATTCAAATCCAACACCCCACCAACCAAACGGGCCCTTAACTTTTTATATTTTTTTAGATGAGAGAGAAATTAACTTTTGATTTGAGCGAAATACCAATCGAAGACGATGTTAAAAGCAATAAAGATATTTTTGACACATCTTTTATTGGTCAATGTTTTCTTAATGAAGTAGAAGCCTTTCTTTTCTACCAAAAATATTCAAAGGTGAATGGATTTTCGGTTCGATATGGAAGGTTCGAGAATAAAAACAAAACATGCGAAAAAAATGTGCGATTTCTTTTGTCATCATGAAGGAACGCCGTAGGCAAAAGTAGACTACTCTAAAAAACAACAAAACAGGGGTCCTTTAAGATGTGGATGTAAGGCTCACATGCGTATTAAATTGAAAATAATTAACGAAATGTTTTCGAAGGAATGGCAAGTTACACAATTTGTCGGGGAGCATAACCATGTACTATTGTCCACACAAGAGGTTTGTTTTCTTCCATCTTATCGAATGTATTACAATAGAAGATGAAAATCGTATACTTATGTTGAAAGAATGGGTTTAGTTAGAAAAATTATATGTGTTGTGGAACGTGAAAGAAATGTGAGGGATGGAGAACTTTCTATCCTTGTAAAGGATGTTCATAATTTCCTTAACAAATTTCATAGAATGCACTCAAAAAAATGATGCTAGAGACCTCTTGGAGTATAGTAAACAAACTAAAATTGAAAATCCTAATTTTCAGTACACATATATAGTTGAAGGGAAAGCGGGTTAGAACAGTATATTGGTCCATGCCACAATTTTGATTGTTACCATAATTTTGGAGATGTAGTTGTATTTGATACAACATATAAGGTGAACTTTTACGTATCAAGAGAACATAGACATTTCGATGGCTTTTCACGGTATTCTTAGTTACTATTCTAAAATTGTTGGTTAGAATGTATATTTGAAGGGAAGTGAATATTTGTGAGTCTTGTAATTTTGGAAAGTGTTAGTTGAAAACGACCCATGGCTATAGCCATCCACTATTTCTTTAGTTACAGTAATTAATTGCAATGGTAGTTTTAGTATGATATAAAAAGTACAAGTGATAAATAATTAATTTAGTATTTCAAGAAGAATTTTAAACCAGTTAATGCTTGTTAACTTGTACTCCGGAGCACAAGTTAGAAAAACCTTATATATAATATAGATTTACTGTATCATTTTTCTTACATTTCAAGTACATTATTATCAACTTAAAGCCAGGATATATCTCCAACCCAAAATATAGATACTCGTTCGTGTGCGCAGCTAAATTTTTCAAAAAGGCTTGGAGCATTGTGGGTAGTGATGCGTGTAAATCTGCCAGAGAATTTTCATTACTGTTGGGAGAGCTTAATGCTACAATTATTTCTCTTGTGCCTAAGACTAAAACTCCTCTTAAGGTGTCTGATTTTAGATCCATTGCTTGCTGCAATGTGGTTTATAAATGCATAGTAAAGTCTTAACTAACAGACTTAAGGGGTGTTTGAATAAGCTGATTAGTCCCAATCAAAGTGCATTTATTCCTGGGAGACAGATTCAAGACAACATCCTTCTTGCTCAGGAGTTAATGAAAGGGTATGGTACGAAAGGTTGTCCAAAAAGAGTGGCTTTTAAAATTGACATCCAAAAAGCCTATGACAGTGTCAATTGGGATTTTATGAAAAATCTATTGAAACAATTTGGATTCCATGGAAAAATGATGTGTGGATTATGAAGTGCATCAGGTCTACTAGCTTATCAATTAATGTTAATGGGGAAAGTTGCGGATATTTTAAAGGGGGTAGGGGTATGAGACAAGGTGACCCTATGTCTACATATCTTTTCACTATGGTTATGGAAGCTTTCAATCTATATGGTGCAATTAAATGTGAATTCAATACCTGATGCTTGGATGTAACTGTGAAGAAGCTGCTCTGTTTTGATTTGTTTGTCAGAGATTTGTTACACCCCGTGCCCGCTTTGACCAAAAGTTTAAACTTTTACGCGAAAACGACTTCACTTTAACGGACACTTAATAACTTTTGACCATTTATAAAATCCATAAACATTCAGACCTTGAGACTATTTTTAGATGAAACTAGACTCAATTACCTTCAAAACGCCGGGTGGCGCGACCCGTAACGACTTACGGATTTAAAGATAAGATTTTCTGAAGTTTACCAAAATAGACAAACCTTTCTGATGCACTTAGCCGCAGGCTGAGAGTACTCAGCCGCCGGCTAAACCCTTCTTAGGCCTTTAACATCAGGCTGAGTATCCCCAGCCGCCGGCTAAGCCCCTCTGACCTGCACTTTTCACTTAACTTCCCTTTTCGACCCATTTTTCTAAAATCCGACTTGTACCACTTCAACTACAAATGATAACTTCCATAATACACTTATTCATCATGTTATATTATTTTCATAGCAATACTTGGTCTAAATGACTCGAGAACATATACTTTACCATTCAACGGGTGTTTTGCCAAACACCCCTTCTTGACCCATTTTACATACAACTCTTTTACAACACACATGACCTTTACTATAACAATAAAGACCTGAACTTTGACACTTAACAACATCTTTTACAAAACATTTTACGACACTTTGAGGGTTCAACCTTGACTTGAGCTCGGTATTCTACCTAGCTCTACTTTCTTACCAAATCCTTCTACACTTCGAATATGTGCAAACCTTAATCCTTAGCTCAAGCTTACCATTTCCATCGCACATAAACCTACAAAACATTTAACACTTAAACCGTAAGCACGAATGCTAAGTAAGTAAAATGATCGTAACATAATATCATAACTCATTCACACATTAAGCATCATAACCCATTCATTCCATTACATCATTAAACATATCACATGCCTTAGCCACTTAAAGCCTCACCATTTCATTTCAACCTTTCTTACATGTTGGGATCGCTCCTAACAGTTAAATGTTACAACATTATCGGGATTACATTAGTTATCCTATTTAGCCAAAACACAAGGACTTGTTATGTAATATTGTCATAGTATGTTTGCGTTAGGCTATATAAGCCCTCCTAGACTTCACTAGGAGGGTGAGACTTTGTTTGTAATTTTCACCTTTCATTATCTTGAATAAAACGCAGTTTTCTCTTCTCTCTCTACTTTCTCTCACTAATAATGGAAGCTTTAATCTTTCATCATCCCCGACCTCCCGAATCACAATATTCAATCAATACTACGATCCTACAAGTGGCATCAGAGCTTGGTTATGAGTATTGGTTGTTTTTTTTATTTTTTATTTTTTTTTTTTGTGATTTTTTCTTGTCAAAAATGTATTTTTGAAGCTGTTGTATTACTGGTTTTACTGGTCCACATTTTCTTGTCAAATAGTACTATCAACAGTTTCATTTTTTATTGTATCATCCATTGTCAAAAGTCAATCTTTCACATGTGTGGGTTTAACTGTCCAAGTTTATAGTTTCATGTAAACATTATTTTTTTGTGACTGTTGTTCCTACCCGTGAATAGCCCATGGTCAAAGTAGTCAAAATGAAAAAGTAGGTTATTTCTGGGTTGTGCTAAACTGGTTTAAACAATCCGTGGTCAGAAGATGGTCGGAATCTCACCAGAAAATGGTCAAAGGGTCAAAACCCTCGTTTTACGCATAAGCTGGTCAAGTTTAAGCAAAAAACCCTTAAGTTACGCATAAGCAGTAAAGTTACGCACAACCCTCTTCAGATCAGTATACGCATAACTTGGAAAGTTATGCGTAAGGTATTTTTAGGCGTAAACCGATTTTATGCGTAGGCCGTGTTTATGTGTAAGGCCATCGTTTACGCAAAAGGTTTTTTACGCAAAAGACTTACGGCTAAGTTCTTACGCATAAGTACGAGGGACCAGAAATAAGACGAAGATGAAGTGATGACTAAGTTAAAACGTAATACAAAAGAAGTAGATGAGAAGCTGAAGACCATTGACTGAACCCAGACAAATACCAACAACTCAATGACTGATGAGGCGAAAAGTGTACCGCTTTTAAGGGGTCATTTAAGCCCGAATTCGTAATTATTTGATCAATTATTGCCCTAAATCGTTCCTTTTGTCATTTTAGGTAATTTTGAGGAGAAATCTGGAAAAGGAAGCATTTTGAACGTTTTTGAAGCATAAAAGTGAAGAAAACGACAAAGTCTCTAATTCCTTGTCGGGAACAGTACCTGATGACGTCAAGGATTAACACATGACGGAAGAGGTGGATGTGAAAATTATAACGTGACGGCCCAGAACATTTTCAATGTAATTGGCTTGACGGCGTCACCAAGGCCGTCAGGGTCAAAATGCAAGTGACGGCCCATAGTCTTGATGAGGCGAAAAGTGAACCGCTTTTAAGGGGTCATTTTAGCCCGAATTCAAGATTATTTGATCAATTATTGCCCTAAATCGTTCCTTTTGTCATTTTAGGTACTTTTGGAGAGAAATCTGGAAAAGGAAGCATTTTGGACGTTTTTGGAGCATAAAAGTGAAGAAAACGGCAAAGTCTCTATTTTGCTTGCTGGGAACAGTACCTGACGGCGTCAAGACTCTCCACATGACGGCGTCAAGTGTTACAAAAGAGGTGGAAGTAGAAAATACACGTGACGATCCAGAGAGTTTTTAAGCATAGGACCTGACGGCATCACCCAAGGCCGTCAGGGTCCAAACATTAGTGACGACCCAGAGCATTTCTACACATGACGACGTCACAAGTAGATCTAGGCAATACGATTTTATTATGGCGGCGAGTTGACGGCATCACAATCCAATACAAGACGTCGTCACGATGTGTAATCTATATATAGTTTTCCAAATTTCATTCATTAGTGTGCAACTTTGAGGGAATAAACCCTAGTCCGAATTTTATCAACTTTTCAAGGGTTTCAACCCCTTGAATCTTTCATGTTCAATTAAAGATAAATATTTCTACAAATCATTCAATATGTCTATGTGTTGTTTGATTATATCTTACGCTTGTCATCTATTTAACATGCTAGGCTAGATTTCTCTTGTGTTTGCTTAGATGTAGTGAAACCTAGATGTTAATTATGGGTTGATTATTTGTTTATAGTTGTTACGGATGATTGTATTCGATGTTAGGCTTAAGAAAACTGGCAGACTTCCATTGGTAACTTGCTTGAACGTCTTAAGAAACATGATCGGAGGTGTACTACAATTTTTGGTTGTATTTAATGCGTAGGAGAATTCTAATGATCTCATGTTAGGAGCTTCTAACGGCTCGACATAGGAGTGAAGTAGGATCCTATAGAGTTAGGGAATATTGTACACTGCCCTACGACTAGTATTAAGGAATATGACCCGTCATCCATGCAATTGTAACAAGCTATCAACCTGTAAAAGATATCTAGGGAGTAATGAAATCTAAGTAAACACAATTCTCCCCATTATTGTTCTACCACACTAGTATAATTAGTTTTATTTTCATTTCTATTATTTTATTTTGATTGCATCTTAATTTATTGGGTTAGTTGGCTAGCAACTAATTCCGCCCACTTTTCCAAAACCCGAGATTTTAATTGCTTTCTATAAAATATAAAAATACAAAAAGAATCATCCCTCACCTCTAGACCTAGTTTAGGAGGCTTTCTAATCCTAGCGACACTATTCCTGAGTTGAACGATCAATCCCCCGGTACTTGTCACTATACTATACTACAACGATCAGGTACACTTCCTGGTGGGGGTTGTAAGCTTCTCGAGATCCCTTGAGAGGTAAAACCTGTTGCGAGGGTGCGATCCCCACGTATCAAATTTTTTACGCCGCTGCCGGGGAATAGTTATTGCTTAGGTTGGAATTTATTTTATTAGGTCTACTCATTAGATTCCTATCGAGTGAGATTTTTTTTTTTATTAGCTTTCTCGTAGTCTATCTTTTCTTTGTGTCTTTGTTCGTAAAAACCTTTCCATTGACTCTTCCGTTCACCATTATGGAGAACGTGAATCCACCAAGTCCGACACTAGAGTTTTACCAGAAAAAATATAATTACACCAGTTTGGATATACCAAGATGGAGGAATGAAATGAGGAGGACAGGATCTTATATTGATTTTATTGAGTACCTTGAGAAAAGAGGCCAAGTGCATAAGACTTTTAAAGAATTCACCTTATGAGCTCCATCAACCCCTCAAAATGCCTCACTTAGTGAAACCTATGCACCATATGAGCCTTCACCTAAGATAGTTTCGTATGAGCCACCTAGCTGCATGTCATGGTTAGGCACTACCATAATACAGGATGAACACATAGGTAACCTTGATGTAATGGAGGATTTAGCCGAACATGATCACATTGATAAAAAAAGACCTAGGTTTTATGATCGATGATGATGAATCTCAAGAAACACATGATGAATGATGAAAGTCTTTTTGAGTGTATAGTTTTGTTTTTCCGAAGAAATGCTCGTGAAAGTATGTTCCCCGGGTCGTTCTCCCAACGAGGGTTGAATTCGATCTTGTCGGTTCGGTTTGTGAATCTTGTGAAGTGAATGAGGATAGAAGAAATATTTTGGTTTTTGATTATACTACAAATGAGAATAAAAATGCAATTAAAGCAAAGAGAACAAGCAAATAATGCAAAACAAATTAGCAAATAAAACAAACATACTCAAAAATGAAATAGAAATAAAAACGTAAAGTAAACTTAACACGACTAATTTAAAAAGAAAAATAAAAGCGAAACTAGTCCTACGATTGCCAATTGAGTTTTTCTAAATAATAAGATATAAAAGAAAAATAACGTAAAAGGAAAAATTATATTTTTGGCTTTTTAATTTTTAATAAATGAAAATGATATAAAGACTAATTAAAAAGGAAATAAGTAAAAGCAATAAAAAAACTAATTATTATTAAACTATAAATGTTTACTAGATGACGTTACTAAATAAAAGATACTAACTTGTTATATAATAAATCCTAACTTGATAAATTTTTAGAAAAATTCGGCAGAGTTTCGTTTAGATATTAAGCATAAGAGAACCTCACTCGATAAACGATGAGGCAATGATTATCTAACTCGATAATCTTGGCTAACTCGCCAAAAGAAATGAAACTTGATAAAAACAATACTCGAAAAAGAAATAAAAAGTAAAAAAAATCAAACTCGGTATACTAAAAACTCAAACTCGGTAACCATTAAATAAAAAAAGTCAAACTCGAAAATTAAAACTCAAACTCGGTAGCTAAAAAAAATTCAAACTCGGTAAACTAAAAAAATTCCTAACTCGAAAGTTTCGAGAACGAAACTCGATAACCCTTTTTTTTTAACCAAACTCGAAAGTTTGAAAATCCTAAAACTCAAACTCGGTAACTAAATCAACAAACTCAAACTCGGTAATTAAATTCTTTGAAAACCAAACTCGAAAATAAAATGTAGAAAATTGCAAACTCTATAAAAACTACAAAGCAAACTCGAAAAAAAATTATTGCAACTTACACTGTGTTCTTTTGGGAAGGAAAAAGGAGGAAAGGAAGTGAAAGTGATTTAGTTGTGTTGTTAATAATTGTACCATGTGTGTCTCCACTTGTACTTTTTGTCACTTTCCTTCCCTTTCCTCCCATTTCCTTCCCAAAAGAACACAGTTTAGTCCCTAGATTGAAAATTTTTGTAACTCGATACTATATTAAAATTTTTGTAACTCGATAATTTTTTTTTATTTTTGTAACTCGATAATTTTTTTATTTTTGTAACTCATGTACTAACTTGATAAAAACCATAACAAAACACCATTTTGATTCAAAATAAAGCCTAAAAACTAATGTTTTTCACCAAATTTATTACTAAACGACCTAGTTTAACCATAAACTTTAAATCCCACCAATAAAAACACGAATTTAACAACTAAAAATTAAAGATTTTTAAGAAAGATAAAGCTTTTTAGAGAGAGAAAGTAAAATAAAACACATACTTTATAAAAATAAAACTAGACAAAAATTAAATCTAAAATTAACCTTAGAACTAACCAAAACTAAAAACTAACCACCTCTCAAATGAGGCTTACATCTCTATTTATAGGCTAGGGGCTAGGGCTTCTCTAATCTTTTACATTGTTGCATAATTAGCCCCTAGACCTTTACAAATCATGAAATTCAAGCTTAAAACATTATAAAATGTAACTAATACAACTTAATATTAAACGTAACGACTGAGAACGATCCAAATGCATTTCTTGTAACTTGGAGGATTTGATTTGACGTTTCTTCCTCGGCTTCGGCTTTTTACCTTTTTCCAATCTCGTGCTCGTTTTTGTCGGTTTTGCTTTGTTTTTGTTCATTTTTCACATATCCGTACCTGCACATACACAAATATAAAAACATACATTCTCTTGGCATATTTGGTTAGTATTTGGTATATTTGGTCTGATTTAAGGTCGAAAAAGTATGTGTGATTAAGCACTCATCAAAATCCCCCAGACTAAGGTATTGCCGTGCCCTCACGCAATGTCATCACCTCACGCTTAAGAGATAAATAATTTCAAAACCTCTCTTTACTGACGTTGTAAAGTAGCAATGATGTTCAAAAGAGATAGTAAAATCATTTATTCTCAAAAACGCTCCGTTTTCCGATTTTCATGAATAACAACTACAACTACTATTTTTGTACTTTTTCATTTATATATAAGTGACGGTTTGCCTTGACTTTCATTATCAATTCTTATCTGTAGATAACTTTCAGGGTCAACGAGTAGAAACACTTCTCACAGAGAAGAGACCGTACGGATAAAAATCGTCATCCTTGATTTTTCACAAGCTCCCAAACTAAACGTAAAATCGAGATCATTGTTTATCATAAGTTAGATGCTAACACTGCCCACAAAAGTTACTTGTGTATTACCTCTTGTCCCCAGGTCCTAAGTTTTTTTATCTAAAGATTTTAATTTGTGAGAAATGAATTACTTCATATTTTCTCGTTTCGATATTTGTTAGTCCGATAGTGATACCTAAGTTAAAACGATAAGTAGTTATTCATTTTCTCTTAAGAACCACTGCAATAGAAATTCGGTCCACATCAAGGAATTTGGGGTACATACAATATCAAAGATATAAGTTGCGGAGTACAATCACGTGCACCTCATGTGACTGATTACTAATCACTTATCACATGCACCTCACGCGCCAACAACTTATTTACATACATAAGCTCTTATTAGATACAACTTCAACTTTCATTTTTCTTACTTTTTTCACTTTTTTCATACTTTTCATTTTTCTCTTTCTTTTTTGATTTTTCTCTCATAACATCAATGGAAGCTTATCGGGTAGCTCCAAAACCACATAGATAATCAACTTTTGATTTTTGATTTTTTTCACTTTTTGCTCTTATTTTTGATGTTCCTTGATATGTACCCAACTTCTAAAGCAAAAATTCTCTTAAGAAAACAAAGAACTAAATATTATTCAAACCGAAATACCACTAATTAACCTAGAACATCTATTTATATATTGGTGACGTTTCTGATGGGAACAAGGAGGCCACAAGTACCTCTCGTGGGTTTTTTAAATCCCAGTAATGCAATCCGTGTATAACACGAAACTTCTAAATAAACTCTATCATTCCTCGATCTCCGCAAATTTAAAATCCCAAATAATGAGATCCGCGGATGCTTAGCCATAATCTTATGATTATTTTGGTTAAGGGAGACGAGCTAGGGCTCAACACGCCCGGTCAAGTCGAAACATTTATTTCTACTCTCGCCGGTAGGAAAGTCAAAACAAGGTGTCAAAACTTATTATTCATAACATATATATTTTTTCATTTCATTTTTTTTTTCATTTTTCATCATTTTTTTTTTTTTTTTTTTTTTTTTGATTATAAAGCGGTGACAAAAATTAAAATTTTTGGTGGAAAACAGAGTTGCGTAAGTTAAACAGCTCAGACGAAGGTACAGGTCAAATCGAATCGAAGATTCACCCCCCCCCCCTCCCCCAGACTAAAGTGAAACATTGTCCTCAATGTTTTAAGGGTACGGGTAATCCTACGTAAAATCTAAGGCCGTTTATTAAGTATGCCAAGAGATAAACGTTAGTCGATAAGATTTTAGATATGGTGAATTTCCGAAAGAGCAGCGAAGTATGAGACTCGAGTGGAGAGAATGACAAACCACGAGCACGAGAGTCCTCAAACTTCGGGGAAATTCCTGAACATTCACAAATAACCACGAAAACACGAGATATGGAAGAGTTCGCCCTCCTCAAGTCACGTTATTAAAGAAAATAGAAATTAAGAAGATGAAATGGATAAGCATGGGGTGCCTCCCACGAAGCGCTTGTTTTTGTTCACCGAGTCACGTAGCTTGACTCGATCTTCGAATTCAATCGTCCTTGGGGAAAGTGATGCGTGGGAATCGCAACAGGCTTTACCTCTCGAGGGATCTCGAGAAGCTTACAACCCCCACCAGGCAGTGTACCTGATTGTTGTAGTATAGTATAGTGACAAGTACCGGGGGATTGATCGTTCAGCTTAGGAATAGTGTCGCTAGGATTAGAAAACCTAAATACTAGTTCTAAAGGTGAGGGATGATTCTTTTTGTGTTTTTATATTTTTTAGAAAGCAAATTAAAATCTCGGGTTTTGGAAGAGTGGGCGGAATTAGTTGCTATTCAACTAACCCAATACTAAGATGCAATCAAAATAAAATACTAAAAATGAAAGTAAACTAATTTATACTAAAGTTGTGAGCAGTAATTGGAGAAAATGTGTTTACTTAGATTTCACTACTCCCTAGATATCTTTTACACGTTAATTACTTGTTATAATTGCATGGATGACGGATTGTATTCCTTAATACCATTCATAGGGTGGCACACATAACTCCCCAATTCTATGAGCTCTTATCTCCTCCTACACCATGCCCAGCACAACTATAGGGATTGTAAACAGTGGCTCATGCATTAAATACAACCAATAAAGACCTAGTGCGCGTTGGTTCATGTTTCTTAAGACGTTCAAGCATGTTACCAATTGGAGATCTGCCAGTTTTCTTAAGCCTAACATATAAATCATTCATCCAAGACAAGAATAAACAAGTAATCAACACATAATCAATATCTAGGTTTCATTAGATCTAAGCAAACACAAAAGAGATCTAGCCTAGCATGATAGAATTAAGACAAGAACATGATATAGACAACCAACACATAGACATATTGATTGAATTAGAAGAACACTTATCTTGATTAATCATGCAAGGTATCAAGGGGTTGGAACCCTTGAAAAACATGTAAAGTTACACCAAAATCGTACTTAGGGTTTCTCCCAAAACTTCTCTCTTTAAATGTGAAAAATTAGAAAACTATATATAGAAAAATAGATTTGACGGCGTCAAGAGTAATCTTGCGACTCCGTCACCTCGCCGCCAAAACTCTCCTCGGTCTGCCTAGATCTACTTCTGACGCCGTCAAGACTTATATACTTCCAGGCCGTCATGACTCTTTTACTCTTGACGCCCTTCCTACGTGACGCCGTCAAAACTCTTCTGGGTCGTCATGGAAATTTATGAAATTTGCTCTTGACGCCGTCAAGGATTTGCTCTTGACGCCGTCATGCACTGTTCCCAGCATGGAAAATTAAGACTTTGGCGTTTTCTTCACTTTTATGCTCCAAAAACGTCCGAATTGCTTCCTTTTCCAGATTTCACTCCCAAAGTACCTAAAATCACAAAAGGAACGATTTATGGCAATATTTGATCAAATAAATTCGGATTCGGACTTAAATGACCCTCTAAAAACGGATCATTTTTCGCCTCATCATATACCCTTACACTTGAGATTTGCTTGTCCTCAAGCAAATGCGCTTTTATTCTACTCAAAAGACAAGTTAGGGGTCATTTAACACTAATATAAAAGTAATTACAACAAATAATCGTTCCACTAAAGACCAATAGACAAGCACGGAGGTCATACACAAGCACCTCACAAATAGTGTTTAGATACTCACATCTCTCGGGTGTAATAAAGTGTAAATTACAATATGGAAACGGAAGATATCTCTCACTACCTGTCATAGCAAAATAGATTACCATAGGCTTGGGAAAGGATCAAACCTCCACCACATGGCGTAAGCACCTAGGATAAACTATCAAAGAGGTCTTTTTAAAGGGTTGTAACGTTAGGTGTAGGGATATGAAATACACGGTTTTGTTGGATAAAGGAAGTTTTACTGGTGGCAAGTTAACAATCTTGGTTAATTACATGTACAATATGGCGTTGCTAAGCCAAGACTAGACTCGACTTAAGCTAATAAATGAAAAATAACAAAAACATAAAATGAACATAGAATGAAACGGGATGGTAGTCCGTATGTTTTTTCTCTTTTTCCTTTTTCTCTTTTTTTTTTTCTTTTTCTTGATTTTTTTCGATTTTTTTTTTTTTTTTTTTTTTTTTTTTTTTTTTTTTTTTTGCATACACTCTTACCCTACCATCCAAAATAATACATCATAGGGGATGAGAATTCCCCTTACACTTGAATCTTTACATACTTTACAATAAACTAATCTAATGACTCGAATTAAGAAAATCAAAACACTTGGAGCACTTTTAAGATTAACGTACATATGGGGGTAATATATGATGTTCTTCTCCATTACTCCATAAAATAAGTACTTACCCATGAGTCCCAATCGTCCCAAAACAATATGTACAAGGATATGACTCGACTTAGCAACCATGTAATCAATTAGAAAGTTAACTTAGGGTTTAACAAATAACAATAATGCACTAAAAATGAGCGCATACACGGAAGGCTAAGGCGATTTGGTTGTACATTTAAGTGGGGTGTAACAAATTCTTCCTTTAAGTAAAATGCTTAAAGTTAGAAACGAAAAGATAGGCTCGGAGGGGTGTACTAGGGGTTTCGTGTACTAAAAATGAGTACAACGCTAATGGTGTGGGAAAAATTAGTTGACTTAACTAGCCAAGTAATATGACTTAAATGGTCAAGTAATTATAATACGGGTTTAACACAAGGGTGATCATAATGCCTCTTATCATGTAGTAAATCCTACCACACGAATGTAGTCTCACTAGCGGTCTCGGGATGCATCACTAACGCAAGTTCTAGAATCTAAATGCTACCGGTACACTCATAAGCACTAATAGTAAATGCTTTTTCTATCAAATCTAAAGGCGAACCTCACATTTTTTGGTGGAAAATTTTTCTGAATATACGGTTATGTGCTAGTCATACAATCTCTTATCCATGAGACGCTTGTTATGGCTAAAGTTTCACTCCTAAATGTTGTAAAAAATTTTAAATTTGGCGCTAAAATTGCACTAACAAGTATTTTTCATAGTTTTATTACACATCTACCATTAAACAAAACAAACTCAAGCGAAAGTGCATATGTAAGGTATCATCTTTTTACCCTCCCCTTACACTTAAGATGAACATTGTCCCCAATGTTCAAGTAAAGAATGTAAAAGTGAAAAAGTAAAGAGAATGAAATCAAATACTCCCCTGATTCGCTCGGTATGGATAATAAGGTGGCCAGGTTAAATCTTCCTCCAAGAAAATGAACAATCAAAGCTTCCCTTCCAGAATATAAATCATCTTCTTGTCATACATAACCTGTAAAACCTGACAAAATAGACAAGACAACCTCGCGTAAAATCGGCGGCATCCTATATAAGTTTCTAAATCCTAGAAAACAAGATAAGATATAATGCTTGTGGAATGAAGTTTGCAGATCTCCTAGAGATTATAAAACTTAATAATTCACAAAAACCATAAGACTCCGTTAGAAAAACAAAACCGGTAAAATTTCCAGATTTTTAACTCCTGACGCCGTCAAGAGTAAAACCCTGACGCCGTCAGAATGGACCTGTAGAAATTCTTATGTTAAGTTTCCGGAAAATTTCTGGAAAAACTTGGTCCTACTTCCTGGAAAATCCTGCAAAACTTCATTATGACTCAATACAAGCATTTGACTCTAACAAATACGAATATACATGCTCATTTAATATTGTGGAGAATCATGATCGGTTTGTTTCTTAAAAATATATTTGGGGTTTCCCCTTACACTTATCTTTTGCAAAAATACTTCTAGGTGGAGTTAAGACTAGGCCAAAACAACAAAGTAAAGTATTTCCACTATTTAGTTTAGAAACATGATCAACCAACAATAAAAAATAAAGCATGCATACGGAAGCAAATAACAATCAAACAAATAAAATCACACAAAACATGGGTTGCCTCCCAAGAAGCGCTTTTCTTTATTTACGAATCTTGTAGCTAGACTAAAGGTCATGGTCTATCGTGTATCGCTTATACTCACATAACCAAGTTTGAACCATCTAATAGTCGCCTCATCTTTCTTATACTCGTCTCCTAACTCTAAGCACCCGCGATAGTATCTTTTATTCTTTTCATGCGTGTACTTAAGTCCTTTTCTCTTATCATTCTCACTTAGCATTTCCATGGGTGGATACCTACTACACTTTTCCATGGAAAAATCTTTGAACCTAGGGTGTGCGCGGGGCATTTGATAGACAAAATCTTCATCCCCATCCGAGAATGTAATTAGCCCTTCTATGAGTTTTTCATCGAGGTTGGTCAACCGTTTGAAGGGTTTTCCAAACACAACTTGGGTCAACTTATTATCAATAAACTCTCCTAGATTCTCCATAACCATGAACTTAACAAGATAAA
The DNA here is from genome assembly GCA_030686995.1 of Artemisia argyi. Taxonomy (NCBI): domain Eukaryota; kingdom Viridiplantae; phylum Streptophyta; class Magnoliopsida; order Asterales; family Asteraceae; genus Artemisia; species Artemisia argyi. Next base: position 43,129,604 of record CM060703.1, read on the forward strand.
CCAAGCTTCCTACAAACACATGCAATGGTATTGCCTTAGCAATAATGTTTTCTCCTTTGTATTCGAACTCATCTACCATGATTTTATTGTATTCATTACGTGAGATTATGTTCATTGGAAGAGATGAGTTGAGATAGGCGTTAAAGCTCTTAAATCCGATCTTACAAGGGAATTGCATGTTAAATGAACTATCGCACTCAATCCTAGTTCTGGGGTCAACATACCTAAGAGGGTTTATTTCCTCTTCCATTCTATCCTCATTAATCACGTCACCATTATCAAGATCCTCATCGGAGTCTGAAGAGTAAAAAGGACTAGCCCTACGGTCATCATCATGATCAGAATTATTGTCAAAGTGGTGGTTGGGTGAGAGGTTAGGTGGGTTCTCATTTTCTGTTAAAGGAAGTGGGGCGGGCATTTGGAAGATCCTACGACGAAAAACACGAATAACAGGAATCAACCGATCAATGTTATTGTGATCCATCAAAATATTTTACGAACAAAGGCATAAAGAAATAAGATAGACTAAAGAGAACCTAAAAATAAAAATAAAATCTTGCTAGAAAGGAATCTAGCAAGTAGACCTAATAAAAAGAAATTCTAACCTAGACAATAACTATTCCCAGGGCTGCGGCGCCAAAAACTTGATGCGTGGGAATCGCAACAGGCTTTACCTCTCGAGGGATCTCGAGAAGCTTACAACCCCCACCAGGCAGTGTACCTGATCATTGTAGTATAGTATAGTGACAAGTACCGGGGGATTGATCGTTCAGCTTAGGAATAGTGTCGCTAGGATTAGAAAACCTAAATACTAGTTCTAAAGGTGAGGGATGATTCTTTTTGTGTTTTTATATTTTTTAGAAAGCAAATTAAAATCTCGGGTTTTGGAAGAGTGGGCGGAATTAGTTGCTATTCAACTAACCCAATACTAAGATGCAATCAAAATAAAATACTAAAAATGAAAGTAAACTAATTTATACTAAAGTTGTGAGCAGTAATTGGAGAAAATGTGTTTACTTAGATTTCACTACTCCCTAGATATCTTTTACACGTTAATTACTTGTTATAATTGCATGGATGACGGATTGTATTCCTTAATACCATTCATAGGGTGGCACACATAACTCCCCAATTCTATGAGCTCTTATCTCCTCCTACACCATGCCCAGCACAACTATAGGGATTGTAAACAGTGGCTCATGCATTAAATACAACCAATAAAGACCTAGTGCGCGTTGGTTCATGTTTCTTAAGACGTTCAAGCATGTTACCAATTGGAGATCTGCCAGTTTTCTTAAGCCTAACATATAAATCATTCATCCAAGACAAGAATAAACAAGTAATCAACACATAATCAATATCTAGGTTTCATTAGATCTAAGCAAACACAAAAGAGATCTAGCCTAGCATGATAGAATTAAGACAAGAACATGATATAGACAACCAACACATAGACATATTGATTGAATTAGAAGAACACTTATCTTGATTAATCATGCAAGGTATCAAGGGGTTGGAACCCTTGAAAAACATGTAAAGTTACACCAAAATCGTACTTAGGGTTTCTCCCAAAACTTCTCTCTTTAAATGTGAAAAATTAGAAAACTATATATAGAAAAATAGGTTTGACGGTGTCAAGAGTAATCTTGTGACGCCGTCACCTCGCCGACAAAACTCTCCTCGGACTGCCTAGATCTACTTCTGACGCCGTCAAGACTTATATACTTCCAGGCCGTCATGACTCTTTTACTCTTGACGCCCTTCCTACGTGACGCCGTCAAAACTCTTCTGGGTCGTCATGGAAATTTATGAAATTTGCTCTTGACGCCGTCAAGGATTTGCTCTTGACGCCGTCATGCACTGTTCCCAGCATGAAAAATTAAGACTTTGGCGTTTTCTTCACTTTTATGCTCCAAAAACGTTCGAATTGCTTCCTTTTCCAGATTTCACTCCTAAAGTACCTAAAATCACAAAAGGAACGATTTAGGGCAATATTTGATCAAATAAATTCGGATTCGGACTTAAATGACCCCCTAAAAACGGATCATTTTTCGCCTCATCAGAAAGTTTGGAGATCCGGGACTACCATGGTTGGTACGTCCCCTCCGAAATAGTGTTTCAAACAGTGTCCATTCACCTTAAAGTTGGGACCATCAAGTTGAGCCAACTCAATAGTACCATAAGGGAATACTTGTGTTATGGTGAATGGTCCAGACCAACGGGTTTTAAGCTTACCCGAGAAAATCTTCAAACGAGAGTTAAAAAGAAGCACTTGATCACCAACGTTGAACACGCGGTCTTTGATCTTGGCATCATGAAGTCTTTTTGTTTTCTCTTTATAAATTAAAGAATTCTCGTAAGCTTGATCACGAAGTTCGACTAATTCGTTTAATTGAACTTTTCGGTGATCACCCGCGGTTTTTAAGTCAAAATTTGCATGTTTTAAGGCCCAGTAGGCCTTGTGCTCAAGTTCGATGGGCAAATGACAAGCTTTCCCGTAAACCAGCTTATATGGAGTACACCCAATGGGAGTTTTGTAAGCCGTCCGGAAAGCCCATAAAGCATCGTCTAGCTTATCGGCCCATGAGGCACGGTGTTCACCTACGGTCCTTTCTAATATCATTTTTAAGCCACGATTGGACACCTCCACTTGACCACTCGTTTGTGGATGATAAGCCGTGGAAAGACGATGTGTGACACCATATTTAAGCATAACTTTAGCGAATTGGTCATTGCAAAAATGGGTCCCACGATCGCTTATGATGGCTCGAGGTGCACTAAATCGGGCAAAAAGACTTTTTAAGAATTTCACAACTACTCGGGCGTCATCGATGGGGAGCGCCTTCGCTTCAACCCATTTGGACAAATAATCGACGGCCACGAGAATATATTTATTTCCTCTTGATAACGGGAAAGGACCCATGAAATCGATGCCCCAAACGTCAAAAATTTCACAAACTTGAATAGCATTTTGTGGCATTTCATCTTTTTGAGAAATTTTTCCTTGATGTTGGCAAGAATCGCATGATTTCACCAATTCATGGGCATCCCGATAAATCGTCGGCCAATAGAAGCCGGAATTGAACACTTTCTTTGCGGTGAAGTTGGCACCATGATGTCCACCCGTGGGTCCACTATGGCATGCCTTAAGAATTTCAACGGCTTCCGTACCGTGAACACACCGCCGGATCACTTGATCCGCACAGACTTTGAACAAATAGGGGTCGTCCCAAAAATAATGTTGGACATCTTTAAAGAATTTCTTCTTTTGTTGGGACGACATCCCTTGTTTAATGAAGTTCCCCGCATGGTAATTCGCAAAATCGGCGAACCATGGGGTACTTTGGTCAAGTTTAGTCACACTCCCAAGTGTCTCGAGAGGAAAAGCATCGTTAATTTCCTTGTTCTCGAGAACACTTTGATGGGGGTTCTCAAGTCGTGAAAGGTGATCTGCAGCAAGGTTCTCAGCTCCTTTTTTGTCTCGTATTTCGACATTAAATTCTTGGAGCAAAAGAACCCACCGCATTAAGCGTGGCTTAGCATCTTGCTTTGCCATTAGGTATTTCAAGGCTGAATGGTCCGTATACACTATGCATTTCTTAAGGAGCAAATAAGTTTTGAATTTCTCAAAAGCATAGACAACCGCTAACATCTCTTTTTCGGTAGTTGTGTAGTGATGTTGGGCGTCATTCATGGTCTTACTTGCATAGTGTATAGGTTGAAAGTACTTATTCTTACGTTGCCCCAGAACTGCACCAATGGCATAATCGCTAGCATCGCACATTAGCTCAAAAGGTAAGTCCCAATCGGGAGCAACTAAGATTGGTGCCTCCGTTAACTTCAGTTTTAAAACATTAAATGCATCGACGCATTCATTTGTGAACTTAAACGGAGCATCCTTTTCTAAAAGGTGGGTCAGAGGCCGGGCAATTTTCGAGAAGTCTTGTATAAAACGTCGGTAAAAGCCAGCATGACCAAGGAAACTTCGGATTCCTTTGACGGTCTTAGGATGAGGTAGCTTAGCAATAACATCAACTTTTGCACGATCTACCTCAATCCCAGATTTTGAGATCTTATGGCCGAGGACTATGCCCTCTTAAACCATGAAGTGGCTCTTCTCCCAATTTAGAACCAAGTTGGTGTTTTCACACCGTTTCAGCATATTCTCTAAATGGGAAAGGCAAGAGTCGAAAGAACTTCCATAGACGGAGAAGTCGTCCATGAACACTTCCATGGTTTTTCCAATCATATCGGAGAAAATGGCCATCATGCACCGCTGAAACGTGCCTGGAGCATTACAAAGGCCAAAGGGCATTTTACGATAGGCAAACGTTCCATACGGGCAAGTAAAAGTGGTCTTTTCTTGATCCTGGGGATCAATGGGAATTTGAAAGTACCCAGAAAAGCCATCCAAGAAACAATAGAACTCATTCCCCGCTAACCGTTCAAGCATTTGGTCCATAAAAGGAAGCGGGAAATGGTCTTTACGAGTTGCATCATTTAACTTGCGGTAGTCGATACAAACTCTCCATCCGGTCACAAGTCTAGTCGGTATAAGCTCATTATCATCATTCTTCACAACAGTGATTCCGCCCTTCTTTGGAACACAATGAATCGGGCTAACCCATGAACTATCCGAGATTGGATAAATCATTCCAGCGTCAAGGAGTTTTATAACTTCCTTTTTGATCACTTCGTGGATTTGTGGGTTAACCCGTCGTTGTTGTTGGACGGACACTTTGTGATTATCTTCAAGTAGAATCTTATGAGTGCAAAATCGAGGGTCGATTCCCTTAATGTCGGATATTTGCCAAGCAATCGCACCTTTATGCTTCCGAAGCACATCTAAGAGTCGGGTCTTCTCCTCATCTTTTAAATCTTTTGAAATTATTACTGGTAATTTATTATTAATTTCCAAGTATGCGTATTCGAGATGAGGAGGTAAATCCTTGAGCTCGAGCTCCGGAGGATTCTCAATAGACGGCTTAACTTCTTTTACGTCTGCCATTTTTAAGTCTACCGGAGGGGAAGAAACAATTGGTTTTTCATTTAACAACTTTTCAATTAATAAAATATCCCCCTCCGGATCAAAGTTATTATTATCAATTTCCGGTGAAAATGATTCATTTGAAAGACAAGCATTGATTTCTTCCCAAGCGAGATCACTTCCCTCAAACGGAGTGAGGGAAGGGGAAGAATCGGAGATGATCGGTTCAAAAGAAGGAGTGGGATTGCCACTCGAAGCATCGGCGGTAAAACCAAGAAGTTCTTGAGAATACTCCTCCGTAGCTTCGTCAATAACATCGATTCGATTGACGGAAGAAACATCGTAGTCGGAGGAGTATCTCGCGGTTTGATCGAGGTTAAAAGTAACGGCTTCGTTTCCAACACGTAAAGTAATCTCCTCGTCGTAAACATCAATTAAGGCACGACCGGTCCGTAGGAATCCTCTCCCGAGAATGAGAGGAACCCGTGGATCGGCATCGAAATCAACAACCACAAAATCCGCAGGGAAATGGAATTTCCCAACATTGACAAAAATATCCTCGGCTATGCCCATTGGACGAGACGTAGATCGGTCGGCCAGCTCGAGGGTCATAAGCGTCGGTGTCAAGTTAGAAAGAGACAACTTTTTCCAAATCGACAATGGCATTAGGTTAATGCTAGCACCAAGATCGGCCAAGGCGAAGCATTGAACCATACCCGGAAAATTGCACGGTATAAGAAACTTGCCAGGGTCTTCAAGCTTTTCGGGAAGCTTCCTAAGAAGAACCGCTGAGCAATTCTCGTTCATTTGGGTTCTCGACATTTCAAAAAGCTTTTCCTTATTATTCAAAAGTCCTTTAAGCATTGAGGCAAATTTGGGCATCAAAAGTATAGCATCCGTGAGAGTTATATCAAAGTGTAATTCTTGAAAAATCTGATAAAACTTTTCCATTTGGTTTTTATCCTTCTCGCGGTGCTTTTGTTCGTTTTGACGTGACGGATATGGCAACTTTGTTTTAACCGGTGTTTCTTTTTCATTTTCATAAACAACCTTTTCCTTTCCTTTAGACGTCGGGACCACCGGAGGTTGGATGTCGTCGGTCCTTCCATTATTAATAGGAATTTCCATATCCGTTGTCGCCTCGGGTTCACGGGCGACTACCTTGGGAGGTAGAGAAGAAGAGGTAGTCGGAGCCGTCGGTCCATCATAAGTAACACCACTCCTTGTGATGATCGCTTTAGCATCGCCCCTCGGGTTAGCGATCGTGTTGCTCGGCAACGTTCCAGAGCCCGAGGGTCGATCATTTAAACGCTTGTTAAGATCATTGATTTGTGTTGCAAATAACCTCGTTGTTTCCTCATTTTTAGCAATTAACGCTTGTTGACTTTGAATCAATTGTTTAATCAACTCATCCGTGGGCGACGGATTTTGAACCACATTTTGATTTTGATTACTGAAATTCTGCCCACGGTTTTGAAAATTCTGATTATTCTGATTCCCTTGATTGAAGTATCCATGATTATTATTCTGAAAATTCCCATTATTTTGAAAATTATTCCCTTGAGGCGGGCCTTGGTTGTAATTTCCCCGGTTTTGATTTTGATGAAAATTTTGATTTTGTCCTTGAAAACCATTATTTCCTCGGTTTTGATTTTGATTGAACTGATGATTACGGTTTTGCACATTATTGTTTTGATTCACTTGATTTGGTTGATTAAACCCGGGTGGTCCATGAAAATGGCTCGAACGGTAGCTGAGAAGATTTCGATCTCCTTGAAGAGGTGGGTAGCCGGTGCCACCCATGTTTGCAGCATACACGTTCTCTTGAGCATAAGAGCCGGTCGACGGACACTCATAATACGGATGTGGACCACCACAAGTCTCACAGCCATGACTCACCATTTGGACGTGATGGTTTGGTTTCTCAATAGACATAGCATCGACTTTTTTTGTTAAAGCCAATATCATATTTTTCATTTCATCATTATTTTTCTCATTATTAGACACTTGATGTTTGTTCCTAGACATTCTCACACGAGCCTTGTTCTCGATTATCATGAAGGCATCATTCGTGTTTCTCGCCAACAAGTTCCCACCCGCAGCAGAGTTGAGTGAGTCTTGGTCAACATGACTCAACCCATTATAGAAAGGGTCAATCTGCTGAAGGGGTGTGAACCCATGGTTCGGACATTTTTCCATCAAATCTTTGAATCGGTCCCAAGCTTCACTAAACGACTCATCAAAAGCTTGTTGGAACCGAAAGATTTGGGAACGTAGATTAGAAGTTTTAGAAGGAGGATAGAAATGATTCACAAACTTGGAAGCAAGGTCATTCCAAGTGTGAATTGAGTTAGGCGGTTCCTTTTCCAGCCAAGTCCGGGCTGCTCCTTTTAAGGAGAAAGGAAACAACTTCAATTTCACCACATCGTGAGGGACTTGATTCATCCTAATAGTCTCAGCGATGTCGGCGAAATTTCGGATGTGTGCATAGGGGTCTTCAAAAGCTTGTTGGAACCGAAAGATTTGGGAACGTAGATTAGAAGTTTTAGAAGGAGGATAGAAATGATTCACAAACTTGGAAGCAAGGTCATTCCAAGTGTGAATTGAGTTAGGCGGTTCCTTTTCCAGCCAAGTCCGGGCTGCTCCTTTTAAGGAGAAAGGAAACAACTTCAATTTCACCACATCGTGAGGGACTTGATTCATCCTAATAGTCTCAGCGATGTCGGCGAAATTTCGGATGTGTGCGGTCTTCGTTATCGAACCCGTGAAAGGATATACCCGTTATTAAGTTGAGTAATCCGTGATTGATTTCAAAGTTGGCATTGATGTCCGGAATCACAATAGCTCTCCTCACACCGTTAAATGGTGATTGGAGTTGTTCTTCCATCGGACGCGGATCAAATGCCGGTTGTTGTCCCATCGGCGGGACAACATTGTGCTGCGGACCACCCATCGGCGGGGGCCCGTTGTGTTGTTCGTTATGGTTCATCTCCTCGTCGTCGAGGAAATGAACACGACTCGTATGTCGTAAAACCCGCTCGGGGTTTGAGAGCGGAGAAGTAAGATTCTCAGAAGAAGAACGGGTGTGCATACACTACAAGCTAAATCAAAAAGAGAATGAAAAAGAAAATTTAATTTTTTTTTCTTTTTTTTTTTTTTAGATTTTAATAAAAGCGATAACTTCCAAAGGAATGTTCTTCAAAACACAAATCAAACAAACGATCGACGAAATCTTAACAACGCCTCCCCGGCAGCGGCGCCATTGATGAAAGTCTTTTTGAGTGTATAGTTTTGTTTTTCCGAAGAAATGCTCGTGAAAGTATGTTCCCCAGGTCGTTCTCCCAACGAGGGTTGAATTCGATCTTGTCGGTTCGGTTTGTGAATCTTGTGAAGTGAATGAGGATAGAAGAAATATTTTGGTTTTTGATTATACTACAAATGAGAATAAAAATGCAATTAAAGCAAAGAGAACAAGCAAATAATGCAAAACAAATTAGCAAATAAAACAAACATACTCAAAAATGAAATAGAAATAAAAACGTAAAGTAAACTTAACACGACTAATTTAAAAAGAAAAATAAAAACGAAACTATTCCTACGATTTCCAATTGAGTTTTTCTAAATAATAAGATATAAAAGAAAAATAACGGAAAAGGAAAAATTATATTTTTGGCTTTTTAATTTTTAATAAATGAAAATGATATAAAGACTAATTAAAAAGGAAATAAGTAAAAGCAATAAAAAAAAACTAATTATTATTAAACTATAAATGTTTACTAGATGACGTTACTAAATAAAAGATACTAACTTGTTATATAATAAATCCTAACTTGATAAATTTTTAGAAAAATTCGGCAGAGTTACGTTTAGATATTAAGCATAAGAGAACCTCACTCGATAAACGATGAGGCAATGATTATCTAACTCGATAATCTTGGCTAACTCGCCAAAAGAAATGAAACTTGATAAAAACAATACTCGAAAAAAAAATAAAAAGTAAAAAAAATCAAACTCGGTATACTAAAAACTCAAACTCGGTAACCATTAAATAAAAAAAGTCAAACTCGAAAATTAAAACTCAAACTCGGTAGCTAAAAAAAATTCAAACTCGGTAAACTAAAAAAATTTCTAACTCGAAAGTTTCGAGAACGAAACTCGATAACCCCTTTTTTTTTTTAACCAAACTCGAAAGTTTGAAAATCCTAAAACTCAAACTCGGTAACAAAATCAACAAACTCAAACTCGGTAATTAAATTCTTTGAAAACCAAACTCGAAAATAAAATGTAGAAAATTGCAAACTCTATAAAAACTACAAAGCAAACTCGAAAAAAAATTATTGCAACTTAGTCCCTAGATTGAAAATTTTTGTAACTCGATACTATATTAAAATTTTTGTAACTCGATAATTTTTTTTTTTTTTTTTTTTTTTTTGTAACTCGACAATTTTTTTATTTTTGTAACTCATGTACTAACTTGATAAAAACCATAACAAAACATCATTTTGATTCAAAATAAAGCCTAAAAACTAATGTTTTTCACCAAATTTATTACTAAACGACCTAGTTTAACCATAAACTTTAAATCCCACCAATAAAAACACGAATTTAACAACTAAAAATTAAAGATTTTTAAGAAAGATAAAGCTTTTTAGAGAGAGAAAGTAAAATAAAACACATACTTTATAAAAATAAAACTAGACAAAAATTAAATCTAAAATTAACCTTAGAACTAACCAAAACTAAAAACTAACCACCTCTCAAATGAGGCTTACATCTCTATTTATAGGCTAGGGGCTAGGGCTTCTCTAATCTTTTACATTGTTGCATAATTAGCCCCTAGACCTTTACAAATCATGAAATTCAAGCTTAAAACATTATAAAATATAACTAATACAACTTAATATTAAACGTAACGACTGAGAACGATCCAAATGCATTTCTTGTAACTTGGAGGATTTGATTTGACGTTTTTTCCTCGGCTTTGGCTTTTTACCTTTTTCCAATCTCGTGCTCGTTTTTGTCGGTTTTGCTTTGTTTTTGTTCATTTTTCACATATCCGTACCTGCACATACACAAATACAAAAACATACATTCTCTTGGCATATTTAGTTAGTATTTGGTGTATTTGGTCTGATTTAAGGTCGAAAAAGGATGTGTGATTAAGCACTCATCAATGAATCTTTTGGGCAATTTGAATATAGCAGTCAGAATATTGAGGATGATCCTTATGATTTGGATATAGAAGTTGAGATGCCTAGAGAAGCACTTGAGATACTTGGGAAAATGTTAGGGTTAGATTATAATAAAACACATGTTGAGGATATAGGTGATCTTGACACAAGGAATGATGAAGTAGAAAATCTAAGCCCACCAAGTACCCCACAAATCCTACCATCATTTGAGGCACATACACCGCCCGTGACTTACCCGGAAGAAGTAGAAGAAACTTTAGGAATCCCGATGGCGGTAGAACCCTTGTACCAAACACCACTAGAGGATATAGGTTTGAATGCTTGTAGTGATAACCTTACTCCTAGTTCTAGGGAATTTCCTAGTGTTGCTGAACCGGAACCTCAATCTTCACATAACTTCCCATCCTTAGATATACATCTAGGAGACAAAAGAGGAGCCGACCCACCCATCAACCCATGTAGTCCGGGTAGTCTTAGGATAAAGGTGGTAGACTTTAAGCCATGTAGAGAGGAAGCCAATATAGGAGTGGAACATAAACTTACATACTTACATCACACATTCATGATTGATCACAAGAAACATTATGGGTTTAAACCGGGTTTATTAGGTCAAGATGGATTCCCAACTAGGTGTCTCTCAAAGTTGATAGATGATGATCCATTTTTAGGAGAAAACTTTAACTCACCCATTGACCAAAGTGAACTAGCTAAGGTTATGATGAAAGGAGCACCCCCCTTTGAGCATATAATTCATCCACCACTTTTTCCTCACGAGGCGTACTTCCACCGAGATGGTGTGTATCGCTACTTCCACCCGCACTTAATCCTAAGTGTAGGGAAAACCTCCCATATTTTCGTTAAATAAGGGTAGAGTCAGGCTCGTGACTCGAACAAAAACAAGCGCTTCTTGGGAGGCAACCCATGTTTTGTGTGTTCTTATTTGTTTGATGTTATTTGTTTCTGTATGCATGTTTTATTTTTATTGTTGGTAGATCATGTTTCAAACTAAAATTGTGAAAATGCTTTATTTTGTTGTTTAACTTCGTCTTAACTTCATTTAAAGGTATTTTGCAAAAGCTAAGTATAAGGGGAAACCCCAAATTTGTTTATAATAACGAAAATGATCATGATTCGCCACAATATTAAATGAACATGTATATTAGTACTTGTCAGACTCAAATGCTTGTATCGAGTCATAATGATGTTTTGCAGGATTTTCCAGGAAGTACGACATAAGTTTTTCCAGAAATTTTCCTAAAATTTAACGTAAAGATTTCTGCAGGTCACTTCTGACGGCGTCAAGAATTAACTCCTGACGGCGTCATGTGTAAAATTCTGGAAATTTTACGAGTTTTGTTTTTCTAACGAAGTCTTGAAGTTTTTGTTAATTCTTTAGTTTTATAAACTCCATAAAATCTGCAAACATTCATTCCCCAAGCATTATATCTTACATTGTTTTCTAGGATTTGTTAGTATATATAGATTGCCGCCGATTTTACGCGAGGTTGCCTTGTTTGTTTTCTCAGGTTTAACAGGTTATATATGACAAGAAGATGATTTATATTTCTGGAAGGGAAGCTTTGAAGGTTCATTTTCTTGGAGGAAGATCTAACCTTGTTGCCACACTATCCACACCGAACGAATCAGGGGAGTATTTTTTTTCATTCTTTTACCTATTTTACTTTTACATCCTTTAATTGAACATTGGGGACAATGTTCATCCTAAGTGAAAGGGGAGGGTAAATGATGATACCTTATAGGATATAATTGCACTTGAGTTTGTTTGTTTGATGGTAGGTGTGTAATAAAACTAAGAGAAATACTTGTTAGTGTAATTTTAGCGCCAAATTTAAATTTTTTTACAACATTTAGGAGTGAAACTTTAGCCTTAGCAAGCGTCTCATGGATAGGAGTTGTATGACTAGCACAAAACCGTACCATTCAGAAAAATTTTCCACCCAAATATGTGAGGTTCGCCTTTAGATTTGATAGGAAAATCATTTATTATTAGTGCTTATGAGTGTACCGGTAGCATTTAGATTCTAGAATTTGCGTTAGTGATGCATCCCGAGACCGCTAGTGAGACTACATTCGTGTAGTAGGATTTACTACATGATAAGAGGCATTAGGATCACCCTTGTGTTAAACCCGTATCATAATTACTTGACCATTTAAGTCATATTACTTGACTAGTAAAGTCAATTAATTTTCCAACACCTTAGCGTTATACTCATTTTTAGTACACGAAACCCCTAGTACACCCCTCCGAGCCTATCTTTTCATTTCTAACTTTAAGCATTTTACTTAAAGGAAGAATTTGTTACAACCCACCCAAATGTGCAACCAAATCGCCTTAGCCTTCCGTGTATGCACTCATCTTTAGTGCATTATTGATGAGGCGAAAAGTGAACCGTTTTTAGGGGGTTATTTAAGCCCGGAATTGAATTTATTTGATCAAATATTGTCCTAAATTGTTTCTTTTGTGATTTTAGGTACTTTGGGAGTGAATTCTGGAAAAGGAAGCATTTTGGACATTTTTGTAGCATAAAAGTGAAGAAAACGGCAAAGACTTAATTTTCCATGCTGAGAACAGTACCTGACGGCGTCAAGAGGAAAATTATGATGGCGTCAGGAGTAAAATCCATGACGACCCAGAGAAAACCTGAAGGCGTCAAGAGAAGGGCGTCAAGAGTTAATATTGTGACGGCCTGCATAAGGAATACACGTGACGGCGTCAAACCCAGATCTAGGCAGTCCGAGAAATTATTTGGCGGCGAAATGACGGCGTCAGACATTTGTTCTTGACGCCGTCACCTCACAAAATCTATATATACTTTTCTATTTTTCATTCATTAAGAGAGGAATTTGTGTGGAGAATACTAGGGTCGAACCTAATAAACCCTAGGTCATTTTTTTACAGTATTTTCAAGGGTTTTCACCCGTTGAAACCTTTCATGTTCAATTAAGATAAGTCCTCTTTCAATTCATTCAATATGTCTATGTGTTGTTTGAATATATCTTATGCTTGTCTTGATTTCAACATGCTAGGCTAGATCTTTCATGTGTTTGCTTAGATGTAATGAAACCTAGATGCTGATTATAGGTTGATTGCTTGTTTATAGTTGTAATGGATGAATGATTTCAATGTTAGGCTTAAGAAAACTGGCAGATCTCCATTGTGTAACATGCTTGAACGTCTTAAGAAACATGAACCGATGTGTACTAGGTTTTATTGGTTGTATTTAATGCATGAGCAAATTCTAATGATCCCATGTTAGGAGCTTCTTAGCCGGCTCGATATAGGAGTGAAGTAGGCGCTTATAGGATTGGGGAAGTAAGTACGCCACCCCATGAATGGTATTAAGGAATACAATCCGTCATCCACGCAACTGTAACAAGTAATTAACCTGTAAAAGATATCTAAGGAGTAGTGAAACCTAAGTAAACACAATTCTCCCATATATTGCTCACACCACTAGTTTAATTTAGTTTATTTTCATTTTTAGTATTTTATTTTGATTGCATCTTAGTAATTGGGTTAGTTGACTAGCAACTAATTCCGCCCAACTCCTTCAAAACCGAGATTTTTAATTGCTTTCATAAAATATAAAAAATACAAAAAGAATCATCCCTCATCTCTAGACCTAGTCTTTAGGTTTTCTAATCCTAGCAACACTATTCCTAGCTGAACGATCAATCCCCCGGTACTTGTCAATATACTATACTACATCGATCAGGTACACTGCCTGGTGGGGGTTGTAAGCTTCTCGAGATCCCTTGAGAGGTAAAGCCTGGTGCAATCCCTACGCATCAATTATTGTTATTTGTTTAAACCCTTAGTTAATTATCTAATTTATTACATGGTTGCTAAGTCGAGTCATATCTTGTACATATTGTTTTGGGACGATTGGGACTCATAGGTAAAGTACTAGAGTTATAGAGTAATGGGGAAGAACATCAAATTATTGAAGGGGTTTCAAACCCTTCTTTCTTCCATGTTTTAATAAAGATAAGTTCTCAAATAATCATTCAATATGTCTATGTGTTGTTTGATTCTATCTTATGCTTGTCTTTCTTTTAACATGTTAGGCTAGGTTTTTATTGTGTTTGCTTAGATGTAGTGAAACCTAGATGTTGATTATTGGTTGATTGTTTGTTTATAATTGTTACGGATGATTGTATTCGATGTTAGGCTTAAGAAAACTGGCAGACTTCCATTGGTAACTTGCTTGAACGTCTTAAGAAACATGATCGGAGGTGTACTACGAATTTTGGTTGTATTTAATGCATAAGTGAACTCTTATGATCCCATGTTAGGAGCTTTTAGTCGGCTCGACATAGTAGTGAAGTAGGATCCTATAGAGTTAGGGAATATTGTACACGACCCTACGACTAGTATTAAGGAATATAACCCGTCATCCATGCAATTGTAACAAGCTAATCAACCAGTAAAAGATATCTAGGGAGTAATGAAATCTAAGTAAACACATCTTTTCTCATTATTGTTTCCACCACATTAGTTTAATTTCATTTCTTTTTATTTTATTTTGATTGCATCTTAGTTTATTGGGTTAGTTGACTAGCAACTAATTCCGCCCACTCCTTCAAAACCCGAGATTTTACTTGCTTTTATAAAATATAAAAAATACAAAAAGAATCATCCCTCACCTCTAGACCTAGTTTAGTAGGCTTTCTAATCCTAGCGACCCTATAATTTAATTTTTTCGATTAATAATTTATTTTATTTGTACGTTTTTTGGCAATAGCTTTACTGATTAGTTTTTTATGGCAAAAGTTTGATGAAATTTTGCTTTGTTTGTATTATTTTATTTATTATTTATTTTATGTTTTTGTTTAGTAGTTTGCTTGGTTTGTACAATATATGAACATATTTTAGTTTATTATGTTCTTTTTGACAATAAATTTACGGATATCAAAAATTTCATTTAGCTCGTGTCCATTCGGGCTCGAGCCCGTTTGACCCGTGCCCATTCGGGCTCGAGCCCATTTGGCCCATTGCCCGTTCGGGCTTAAAAATTTGTATAATATGCTTTATTATTTGTATTAGTGACATTTAATGCAGGAATTGTGTTTAAGTTGGTTGTACAA